>OZ010799.1:388728287-389328287 GCA_963932465.1 Maratus speciosus | reverse complement strand
CCGCCATCTTGGATTTTTTGCAGTACAGTAGACTCCCTCAAATCTGCACAGCTTGGGACCAGAGGTTGTGCGGATTTTAGAATTTTGCAGATTTCTGGTCATTGATTTGTTTACATTTTTGAGACATTAATTTGACTGGTAGTTAAGAAAGGGAAATTATAATGAATGCTTACAATAAAGTGAAACATTAAAATAAGTAAAATAATTTATTAGTTTAAACACAAGTAATTATTAAAATAATTATGTAAAACAAAAATTTAGAAAAATATTAAATTATTACTGATGAAATCGATTCATTTCGATTCCAAAAGTCCTATGCTGCCATCTAGTGGTATAGCGATCGTAAGATCGATACGTCATTATCAGTATATATAACTTATTGTACTCTCTGTAACTTTTTCCATTGTTATTTAGAGTCTTGAATGCTTTTCTTATACTGCTTTATATGTTTAGAAATAAATTTGTCTATAATTTTTTTTTTAATTCCGCGAACAAAAATTTAAAAATAGCGTTCCGGTTTGGGGATTTTTCATTTCGAATACTGGAATTTTTGATATAGATATGCTAATTTATATCAAAATCAAAAATAATGTAAATTTATTTAGTAATAAATCAGCTGTAATAACCAAAAGAGAATGATTAACAAAAAATTTGGTAAAAAAAAAACATTGCAGTAGTCACTGATTTCGGCACCATCTTGAATTTTGTTCCTGCAACTTAACTGTAAATTTCATTGTTTACATCTGAGAAAATACGCAGATTTTAGGCGTTCGCGGATTTTAGAGTTGTGGATTTAAGGGTATCTACTGTATTTGTTTGCATTATTTAGAATTTGTAATATTTAATTAAAATTATAGATTTGAGCAATGTTCTCCCCTCAAAAAAAAGTTAGATGTTTCTTTTTAAAAAAACACTCTGTATATATTTTTTATAGCCAAGAATGTTTTTTTTTAAATGCTCTGTTTGTATTTTTTTAAGCCAAGGAGAAAATCCAAGATGGCAGATGCGGGATTATACTACATCTGTTTTAATGAGGGTTTATATTTTTTAACGTCAAGAATGTTTCTTTTTTTTTTTAATGCTCTGTTTATATTTTTTTAAGCGAAGGAAAATATCCAAGATGGTTTGTTGATCATCGCCAATTTCATATTTCTTTATTTGGATTTGTTTATTTATTTTTGTTGTTGTTTATGTTGTTAAATTAAGCATAAAGTGGTTATAAATGACCAACAAAGAAACAAGATTGCGGACTCCGGGCGAATTCGCAAGTTGTTCCGATGCGGGATAATAATACATCTGTTCCAAGGTATTTAAGCAAAATGTTATTTAAGCACAGAAAATATCTCTTAAATATCCTACGGATTACAAAAAAATATTGCATTTTTAGCACATAGAATTGACATTTTTAAACTACTTCAAAAATGACATTAAAAAATGATAAATATTGTATTTAAACAGTAACAAGAAAATATAATAAATATACAAACATAAATACAATACCTTTACGTTTACATAAGTTACCTTCAAAGGAAATGTTGTCTAAATGATGATCATTAGGTTTAGCTCAACTACATAGTAAATCCTTTTCGTTTACTAATTATTAATATTTCTCTGCTATGTTGGGAATCAGAGTAAAATAAAGTTAATCAGATTCAGAAATATTTTAAGGCTGGAAATAGTAAAAATACCATGTGAAAGTTGCGATAAAATACTCAAATACAAATTTATGCAACAAGCTACATACCATTTTCCGATTAAATTTCCGATAGATGCGATGATATCAATAAACTTTTCGATACATGTTCGATTAATAATCTTTCATGCTGATAATTTCAGCAATCTGTATTTTGTGGGTTACATGTTATATGAAATATTAGATTAGGAAGAAAAAAAGTCTGTCTTTTCAGTCTCAGAAAAACATGAGCAACCTCTCTAAAAATGGATCATTTTAAAGGTCAGTATACTTTGATAATTATTTCTATTTTAAAGTTATTTGAAAAAAGAGACATCACGCTGCAGGCTATATCATATCATTAATGCATAGAAAAAAAAAAAAAAATAAATCAGTAGGAAAAGTGTCCCTAGACCATGAAATATTATATATATATATATATATTTTTTTTTTTTTTTTTACTTCGGCCATCTTTCGTTATAAAAAAAAAATTGTAAAAACATAAAACCAACTTTTGCCACGTAAGATAAATTAAGTATAGTTAATTAATTCTGCTTTAATTTTCAACTATGGTTTTAAAAATTCTGAACGTGAAATATTTTACGAAAAATTTTCGTAATAGCTCGTTAATAAATTTAACAATAATACTTAATCCAAATAAAATCATTGTGCTGTTTTTAAAATTAAAACACAGAGTAATATCAATAAAATGAAATTAATTGTATCACTCATCAGCAGAATTTTGGTGCAGTAGTCGTTGCTTAACTTAATCAAGATATATCCAAAATAATTTTGTGTAAATTATATTTAAAAGAAAATAAATTAAAACAATATTTTTAGTTAGTAGATTTGTTTAATTTAAGGGGACTCAGCCACATTTGAAATTTTTTTTTTTTAAATTTGAGTATTTTATGATATTTTATTGATGTTTGTGTTTTTATGAAGGAAAATGATTTAACGCATGAAAAATGCCATTTTTGTATAACAGTTGAAAATTATAATCAAAGAAAATGTAAGAAAATTTTAAAGCTACCCTTCTGGAAGTTTGAAGACCTTTTGCTGTGTACTTATGTCTCTTTCCAAAAAGTTAGTTTAAGTTAAAATAAATGTTATGGCGTATGTGAAAAAGACTCTTACTTTACTTGCTTATTTTTAAAAACAAATAAACTGCAAAATAAATTACTGCAAAAATGACCTTAAAATAGATAAATGTTGCATTAAAAATTTAATAAAAAGATGCATTAATTAGGTAAACATAAATATCATACATTTACATAAGTTACTTTCAAACAAAATGTTCCATAAATGATCATCATTAGGCCTAACTCTAAACACAATAACTGACAATTTTGTTTTAATAATTAATATTTCTTTGCTGTGTTGAAAATTAAAAGAGAAGGAAAGTAAATCAGACAAAGAAATATTCTTTTAAGACGGGAAATAGTAAAAATACCATGTGAAAACTGCGGTAAAACTTTCAAATTGAAATTTATGAATAAAGCAATGTCAAAGTAATGTCATTTTATAATTCAATTTCCGATAGACGCCATGATATCTAAAAACTTTTCAATACATGTTCGATTAATAATCTTACATGTAACTTTCTATCTTTGTAAGCTTATTTCCGCTACCTGTATTTTGTGGGTTGCATGTTTTATGTAATATTAGGTTAGTTACAAAGAGCCCCCCCTCTCACAAAAGCCTAAGCAGCCTCTTCAAGAATTTTATGAAAAACTGGCCATTTATTTTAAAGCTCAATATAATAGATAATTATTACGGATTTTAAACATATTTGAAGAAAGGGAAATCACACTGGAGATCATACCATTAGTACATAGAAAAAAAAATTATGGAAAATGTACCTTAGATGCAAAATATTCTTTGGATAATTTTTCTTTACTTCGACCATATTCCGTTATAAAATTAAAATGATCAAAACATACAACAGCATTAGTTAAGTAAAATAAATTATGTATAATTAATTCTGCTTTACCTTCCAACTATGATTTTAAAAATTCTTAATGTGAAATATTTTAAGAACTGACCTATCACATCAAAAAACTTCATGTTAGCTCGCTAATAAATTTAGTGGTAATTCTTGATCCAAATAAAACTGTTGTACTGTTATTAAAATTAAGACACAGACACACAGAGTGATATCATTCAACTGAGTATAATTAAATCACATATGATTAGCATAGATTTGGTTAAGTGTTATAATACTGATTGGAACCAAGATGCATTCAAAATAATATTTGTGTCACAAAAATATTATTTTGGAACACAAATTTAAAAGAAAAATTATTTAAAATCAATTTTAATTTAATGGGTCACAGTAATATTTGAACACTTTTTTTCTTCAATACTGTTTTACACTATCTTAGTGAGTGTGTTTTTATGAAAAAAAAAAAAGATTTAACCAAGGAAAAGGGCAATTTTCGTAGTAAAAGTTAAAAATTATAACTTTAAGAAATTTTTAAAACCACACTCCTACAATTTTGAACATTTTTAAATAACTTTTGTAATGCACTTCTTAGAAGTATACTCTATAACCAACTATTTCCAGAAAGTAAGTTTAAGCAAATTTTTTTTAATGGGTTATTGAAAAAGACTATTTACTTAACATGTTTGTTCTTTTATGTTACTGAAAACCCGACTCTTAATTTTATTAAATGATAATGGTAATGAATGATTTTATACAGATTTTAATAATTGTCTTAAAGGGTGTTGATCAGTGTAGTCTGAAATTTCTCCTATGAATATTTAAACCTATGAGCGTGAAATTTTTTTAAATATCCTCCCAGGAAATTAACATTTTACACTTTTTCTTTGTTGTAAAAATGTTTCTAAAATATCTACTGTCAGTTTTGCCGAGACTGTAATACATAAAATTACAAATTGTAAGTATTTTGGCAACTAGATAAAAGAGACATACTTTAAGAGGAGTACACGGTAAAATGAAGTTAAAAATATTAATTACCCAAGGAAATGTTTCAAAAATTTGAATCTCCATACATGCCCAGATATTTAATACAAGCGAGTGGAGTTTGAGATTTCACTGGGGAACATTAAAAATAGTAATAATAAAGATTGCAACTCTGAATCATTCAAATGTAAATAGATGGTGTAAAAATGACACTGAAAGGTAATGGTGTAAAAACATATTTTAAATTATTGGATCCTTACAAAACTTTGTGAAAATATTCTGTGTGTGTCTACATTCATTTATTGCAAAAGGAATTGAACCGAGTTTCCTTAGTCATATTTAAACTTTGAGCTCTTCATTTCTTTGATAACAATCTGTTTCTAGAAATTTTTTCCCAACTTCAGTTTTTTTAAATAAGCTCTCATTTTTTTTTACTTTGTTTCGTTTTTGTAATCTGCACAAAGTTAATTTTTTATCGAATATGTCAGAAGGAGAGAAGTGTCCTTAACAGAAATATTGACTCAAAGTGCAGACTATGTTTATTATATGCAAGTATTGTATGTAAAACTGACCCCTGGTTATTTAAATAACTTGGTCTGATATTAAGAGGTTTTAGGTATACATGTTATATTTATTTCACTAACAACAGACAATAACATCAAATAGCTGCATTCCCCACCCCATAAAAGTGATTTTGAATTAAAAATCTGTAAATTACTTTTAAGTTTTTAAATAAAATTTTCCTGAAAGTACTTTTTTTTATTATTCGATTAAATAAAAACTAAGATTATTCAATATGAAAATCCTATGGCACATATGTATATGACATGGAGATACAGTAGACTCCCTCAAATCCGCACAGCTTGAGACCAGAGGTTGTGCGGATTTTAGAATTTTGCGGATTTCTGGTCATTGATTTGTTCACATTTTTGAAACATTAATTTCATTGGTAGTTAAGCAAGGGAAATTATAATGAATGCTTACAATGAAGTGAAACATTAAAATAAGTAAAATATTAAAATAATTCATTAGTTTAAAAGAAAGTAATTATTAAAATAATTATGTAAAATAAAAATTTAGAAAAATATTAAATTATTACGAAAGAACTCGATTCAATTCGATTACAAAAGTCCTATGCTGCCATCTAGTGATAGCAAGGAAAACAGTATTAATGCTATTATCAGTATATATAGCCTATTGTGCTCGCTGTAACTTTTTTCATTGTTATTTAAAGTCTTGCATGCTTTTCTTATACTGCTTTATATGTTTAGAAATAAATTTGTCTATAATTTAAAAAAAAAATTCCGCGAAAATAATTTTAAAATAGCATTCCGGTTCGTGGATTTTTCCATTTCGAAGCCTGGAATTTTTGATATAGATATGCTAATGTATATCAAAATCAAAAGTAATGTACATTTATTGTGTAATAAATCAGCTGTACTAGCCAAAAGAGAATGATTAACAAAAAATTTAGTAAAAAAAACATTGCGGTAGTCGCTGATTTCGGCGCCATCTTGAATTTTGTTCCTGCAACTTAACTGTAAATTTCATTGTTTACATCTGAAAAAATGCGCGGATTTTAGGCGTTCGCGGATTTAAGGGAGTCTACTGTATATGCAATAAAAGCAAAAGTCCATGTTATTACATCTAATTTTACTCTTTAGCACCGTACCAGGGATGTAGTGGGGGTAATATATGCCGTATACCTTCAGGATTTTTTTAAGGAGCATCATATCATAGACTTGATATAACCTGGACCGCTCATCCCCATTCAGCTCAGCCTTGGAAAGTGGGGTCGACATGTGTCACGTGTGTGAGGTATTTTGGTGTGCAATACTGGCGATTTTGCGCAACTCTTGGCGTAGGGAAATTAATTTAAAAGTATTTCGTGCTACAGATGCATATAAACATTATGAAACAAGACAAATTTATCTTTCACAAGTGGGAAAATAAAAATAAAAGATGAAGTGGCATATTTTATGAAAAATATCCAAATATAAATTATAATTACAAGCAAGATAGGGAATTGAAAAACAATAAAACACTGAAATATATAAATATAAATATTGTAATCTCTAGTTTTATTTGAATACACATGTTTTCATTCTCAGTTTAATCTGAAGCTGTTTTTAAAAATATAATTTAGTATTTCAGGGTATTTGGATCAGGGTATAAGTTCAATTTGCTTTGTGGCAAACATATATTGAGTTATATTCAAACTAAGAAAGACATTTCTACTAAAAACAAAAATCAAACTTAGAAAACATCAAACATGAAAAAAAAAATCAATACTTTTTGCACTCTTGAAATGGTAAATGCCCAAAATAGTATAATTTTTTCACACTTTTTGAGCCCATAAGGAAACATATTTTATGATACTGTTTATTTAGCATCAAATAATATTATCTCGTGATTCTTCCTCCCATCGCTGCTCTATTCGGTACAGAATATTCGATTAATGCCACACACACAAATAAGTAATAAAATATATATATATAAGGTTTTTTTTTTTTTTTTTTTTTTTTTTTTTTTAGAATTTTTATAAGTATAGGAAGATTATATACGAGTATACGTTTAAAATCCTGCAAAAATAAAAGCATAATTAATAACAAAGAAAATACAGAAAAATATATTTTATTGAATTTTTAATATTGCGCTCTCCAGAATTATTTTCCTAATAAAATCTTCTTCAAGCGACCAGAAAAAGACGGAATTTGTTTCATTTTCTTCAATGAAATGGGTTGCTCACGGAGGGAGGTCAACTGGGATGGTCTCTGAATGGATGTAAAATTAGTATTGAGCCTATGGGAATAAATTTCGTTCCGTGAAAAAATGATTGTTCATGGAGGTAGTCGCACAGGGAGGTTTCACTGCATATATATATATATATATATATAACTCTGTCCCTGGGTTTTAGATTTTTTACCATCCCTCTTCTAAAATGATACAGAAAATCACTTCAGATGCAGCAACAGAATTTTTTTTCAAGTTTTTGCTCATGCAGAAGTATGCTAGAGAAAGAATATCTAAAATTTTTTGACAGGAAATTTACTGCAGAACATAAATCAGCATTTAAATAACAATTTCAAGCACCGTGGCTTTATTGGTAGTCTTACCGTCCCCAAGGGTTATTCCTCCATTTTTCGAGGTAAATTAAAATAATAATAATAATAATTTAATCCAATGTTAACAACTGTTTCTAAAAATCAATGAACATTGTGGCTATCACTTAGTCTTAACATGATTTTCCTAAAAATAGGTGGTAATTTTCCTTACCTTTCCATCCTTACCGTCTCTTTTTTTTACCATTTCGTCCCTTTTTTTACCTTACCGTCCCTTCTTTAACACCCCTTTAAGACAATGTTATACAAAAATTCTGTATTAAAAGTACTACATTTGTATTATTTCTTATTTGAATGTCTATGCAAATTCATTATAAGTAAAAATTTAGAAGAAAATAAAAAGTTATAGGGGTAAAATGGTAAGGAAAAATTAAACTCACTCGCACGTTTAACTTAAACCTCAGTTAAATAAAAAAATTTTCGCTGCTGACCATTTTTTCTTTATTTTGAATCATTAAGGTATTCGTCTATCAGATTAAAATGTTATTTTAGCAAGTTTAATTTCGCCAGATTTTTTTGCCCAAAAGTCAAAAGATTGTGAGAATGCTCCATATATATATATACATATCTCACACGTGCACGTATATATATGGGGCTGTACTTATATAACGTTATCATGTTTTTGGTAATTTTGGACCTCCCCCCCCTTATGATATCATCCCTCGACTGCCCCCCCCCCCGCCAGTAATGATATCGTTATCAATGTCTAAAATTGGCTTTTTCTTCTTTTGTTTAGAGTTACATACAAATGTGGTTACATTTATTTTTCGTATACTTTATTGATTCAAAATGAAGTGAAGTCAATAAAATATCATTTCATACATGAAATAACTTTATATCGAATAACACTTAAAAGAAATAGTATTTAAAAAAAATTAATAATAGCTTTTTGTTACATAATGCATTCAACAGTAATAATGTCTTTCTGCACATGCCCCTTAGGGGGGGGGAGGAGGGGGGTACAGAATTTCTTATCAACAGAAAAGGTGGACAACATTATTTCTCTTTTATCTACTAGCAAACACAAGTATCTTTTCAAACATACTTCGCATATGGTTTCTCTAACAGCGGATTATATATGCATACACATATTACAGAAGAATAGGAATGCCAAACGTTAGTGTATTCCATATTTTGGAATTAAATAATTTTATAATCATTTAAACATTTTAATAATAATAAATTCTATTGAATACATATTTCGCGTTTATCTTGGAACTTTACGTTTAATTTTAATTCAGAAACTCCAAATAACTAAATAACATAAGGAAAAATTGCATTTATATTTTGACAAAGGGCATTTAGGAAACGGATGTAGAAAAAAATGTACAGTATAACAGTTTGTATACATAATATACAATAGTACAGTATAACAGTTTGCAATCCTTTTGTATTCCCAGAAGGAAACCCTACCCATGTTATTTTGAGAGTATATGTTTTTGTCACAAGCACAGAAAGAAAATTACACTATGTAAATATAATTTAAAAAAATATGAAACGAAGTTTGTAGTATAAATTTGGCGTCCCCTCAATTTCTGCGCCCGGGGCTTTCGCCCCCCCCCGCTTTGCCCGGCCCTGAATGTCAGATCCCCCACCCCCCTAAAATGGCAACGTTATATATGCACAGCCCTATATACATATCACACACACACACACATAGGATGTCCCAAATATATTGATATGCTCTTTAATTTTTTTTTACCAGTTAGAAATTAGCCAATGCAAAATGCAAAAGTGTGAAAACAATTAAAGCGCGTTACAATATTTTGGGGCATCCTGTAGGAGTATATATAAATATGTGCGTGTGTTATGTGTAATGAAACATCTTCCTTCACAAACCTTTTCACTATTAAATTTTTATCAAAATACTTTCATGTTCACATTTGATACTGTATCACAGAAGAAAATATTGTATAATAAATATGCAAAATGCTGTTTATCTTCACTTATTTAAAAGCTCTACATTTTAAAACAGGATTAAGAAGACAGTGTCATCTTTATATCGTCTTAATATTAGGAATGGAAATTTTAAATTTACGTTAATATTTTTACAGGGTTTTTTTTTTTTTTCAGGATTAATTAACTCAAGCATTAATTTCTATAGGCTTTTTTATGTAACTTTTTTTCCCATTTTGGAATAATGAAAACAATTGTTGCTTTTATCTAAAAATTACGCTAATTTATAACATCGATGACATATTGAGATTGTTTCCTCAATTTTTTCCAATTCTTATAAATATTTATTTTTTGTAATCATAAATTTCTGGAAAAACTTTAATCAGAATTTTTTTTTTTGAAATACTAATATTTTTTTATTCAATACATATTTTAAAATTACTTATACTGGCACATTATGAATAATTTAAGAAAGATTTACAGTAGTCAGAAATACAAATATATTACATGAGAGGCAAAAATTACAAATTGGCGCAAAAATATGTCGCCAAGATAGAAAACGAAAGCTTCTCATTTGTTTAAATAAATAATAAAATTATTGTGATTTAAAACTTACATAATTTACACAAAATAAAAGTAAATATATCAGTGAAAAAAAAAATAAATAAATAAAGTGATATGTCTCTTTTACGAGGCAAAAACCAATCATTATCAATTAATAACACTGCTTCAAGTCACAATTGTTATTATTATTTTAAATAAAATAAGTTTAAAAAGTAAACGTAAGATTCACCAATGAAAGGTTACACCTCCTCCTTTGACATATCTTGATTTGCATTCGTATGCGCTGCAATACACCACCATTATTACTTAGAAAATAAAAAAGAAAACTGTCAATGTGTTTGTTTTACTCCATACTCCATATAAATCCAATGGACGGCAACTGCGGTCAAACTTCGGCGGGAGGAAAACGTCCAAGTGTCACGTGACTTTATCAAGGGGTCAAAAAAAGGTTGCCGATGCTCTCTCCATGTTATCTCATCTCAATGCATCATATACCCTCTGTTTCTCAAAAAAGCTATACCGTATATGCACTCTAGGGTTTACCCTCTGCTTAGAGCGTATGCCCTCTGTTTTTTTTATGACTACACCACTGCACAATTCTAATAATGGATACATCTGTATTTTATAATACGTATAGGATCCGTTATCCGGAATCCTTGGGACCTGAGGCATTCTGGATAAGGGGTTTTTCCGTAATTCGGAACACTACCACAAATATTTTCTAATGTACATAAATATGAAATACTGGTTAGCATAAATAATATTAAAAATACTGTATTACACATTTGTTGAATTAATTCAATAAAACACAATTAAGGAAAAGTAATTTTTATTTACAAAAAAAAAAAAAAAAAAAAAAAAAAGTTAAGTAATAATTTTAAATTATAATAAAACTTACAAATGAACAAGATCAAAAATAAAATTTAGTTTTGGGGTTCAGATGCAGATGCTTGGGAATTAGTTTTTTGGAAAAATCCTTTTAAAGTTGGCTGCTTGTAACGTTTCTCTTTTACAATCTGGTCTTGAATTTTATATAAGGACATTATTTGTTGTTCATGGAAATTACTTATTTTGTTCCATGCCTTGAATTTATTGTTGAGTGTAAAATATCATTTGTTCATTAGATATTTTTTCTACCTCCTCATTCTTGTCATCATCATCACTACGATCATCAGATGCATCTTTAGTCATCATTTCACAAATTTCACTGTATGTCATCTGATGACTAAGTGAAGCATTATTATCTATATTGAAACAAACTTGAACTGCATCTTCATCCAATAATTGGGGAGGGAGGGAGGGGAATATATTGAAAGTTGACTTTTTATTTATTTTTGTTTTGTTTATGAATTTATCGCATGGAAAGCGGACAGAAAAATATGAGGCAAAATTATCAACACTTTAAATGCAGATTTCCGCAAATTCGCGGAGATAAAGAAATGCATAATTACTGTAATATTCCATTAACCCACCCTCCCCTATTTTGTAAACAAATTTGATATTTAAAAAAAACCCACGAAAGCCCCTCCCCCCCCCCCCCCTGCCTTTCAAAAAAAAAAAAAAAATATCGCGCGAAGCGCCGTACCATCTTTCTGTCTTATCAGATTCCGAATCTCTGCTTTTCTACTGTTCGATGGACGCAGCTGAAAACGGTAAACGAACGTTTCTCTCATTCTCCTAATTGACCGAATTGTAGGCGCGCCTATAGATGACGTCAAAGGTCGGAGCTTTCTAACAGTTTTCGACCGTGGAAAACGCATTCAAATTCTAAGTGATGTTTCGAAAATATTTTTTTTCAAAAGGTTAAAATTAAATTTTTTTATAATCGATTTTAGCGTTTGAAGCAGAATATACGAAATTTAAGAATATGTAGTTAGTTCTCCCATATTTCTAAAGGTTACGCCGATGCGAAGTCATAAAAATGATCAAAAAGAGAACTTATGTCCGATGATTGCGTACATTCAATTCTTATCTTTCACGGGAGCGTCATAGTGGGATCGTAGGGAGAGAGTACGCTTTTAAGTTCGCACTTTTTAAGTTCTGTTTTTTAATTATCTCTGTTAACAAAAAAAAAAAAAAAAAAAAAATCTGAATATCAGGGCAGGCTTTGGACTATTCTTATAAACATTTTCGGATTTCAACAGGCGGTAGATTTTGATAGCCACTTTTAATCCGTGTAAGCGGCCTCTCCGATTACTTTACGATTTTTTGCCGCGTTTGGAGGGGGGGGGGGGGAGGAGGAAATTAAGGGGATATTACGGTACCTGAGGTGTATGAGAAAAAGTTTAAAATATTTAAAATATCGATTTATAAAGCATGTTAACTCTTCAATAAAATATGAAAAAAAAAAAAAACTGCAATTTTTTATGAAATGAAAGTTTTTACTAAGTTTCGGTTTTGGATCGTTTACCGTTCCGGTTTTTAGAGCGTTCCGGATATCGGGACGCCGGATAATAGATCCTATACTGTACATGTAATAAATAAACAATCTGTCTTCTAAATAAAATTACAAGCAGTAACGCACAAACAAAAATTTAATTGAAAGCTACTGTTTCATTCCATTGTTCCATGTCAGTGTTAATATGGAATAATTGACACATTAGTTAATCAAGATTGAACAAATAATATCATGTTTACATGCATATGTATGTATACAGTTGACTCTGTGAAATCCGCACACTTATGGACCGAGGGTTTTTGCATTATACATTTTTGCAGATTTTAGATCATCCCTTTGTTTACATTATATTTTTTAAATTCTGACTATAAATTAGGTACAACTGCAAAAAAATTACAATTAGAATGGAAAACAAAAACATGATGCAACATTGGTTTAATATATTTAATAGCAAAGTTAATTTAAAGAAAAATTAAATTATACAAAATACAAATTTTACTGAATATTCAATTTTTTAAACATTGATGCAATACAATGGTAGTTTAAGTTTTGGTTTGTTGTCTATGAACACTCATTATTTATTGCTCTGAGATAAAAATTCGTCGCTCAAGGAAATTTAAATATTTATATCCAATTTATATTTAAATATTTATTCATTGGAAAATTGATAATTCATTGGGAAAAAATGTAACTTTATCTAAGAGCTTAACTGTTATTGGCAATTTTCATTGTTTACACTCCAACAAGTAGTGCGGATAATAGACGTTTGCAGATTGTACATTGGCGGATTTCGCAGAGTTGACTGTACATACATATGCATACATCGTGTATGCATACAAATGCATGAAGAAAATATTTATTTATTATTAGAAATTCTTTGGACAGCACCATCTGTTGGTGTTAATATTTACAATTCTTACCCATTTCTCTATAAGCCACAAATCTAAATGCAGGTTTAGTGACAGTTTAATAACAAAATACTTCCTGTATTATAATAGGCAGTACCTTAGAGAACTACATCTATTGCAGAACTATAATAGAAGTTCACTGAAGCTGACGTCTATTAAAGAGCTAAATCTAATTAAGAAAATCATGGATACCTTCATATTATTTCCAGGAATAGCTTTCATGTCAGGAAAGAATAAAACTTGCACTACAGAAATAGGCTGATTAATCAATCTGTAAGAGAATGAAAAATAAATTTTAAGAACTGACGTTTCAAAAACAATTGTAAAAATGGAAGAAATTAGTTAAAGGCAATTTATAAATCTCCAATATCAAGTAGATGCAATAGGAATAAAACAGTTTTCAATTTTTTCTTTCTTGCTTTCTTTTTCTTTTCTTACCCTTTGGCAGTAAAGTGGTTGTGGAAGTACATTTCTTTGGAATTCATTTCAATAAAATAGGGATATATATACACACATAAAAAATAAAGTCAAGGTTCAACTATTTAATATATTAGCTATCAAATATTCGGTATCTATTCGGTATTCGGCCATACTACCGAATATCGGTTAGGCAGAATATCAAACTATTCGTTCTGCTGAACATTCGGATTGGCCAAATATTGAACTATTCGTCCTGCCGCATATTCGGTTTGGCTGAATATCGAACGAACTATTCGGCCAAACCGAATACTTAAAAATATCTTTTGAAAAATATTTTTGAAAACCTTTAAACCTTTTGACTGTCAATTTATAAAGATATTCAGAATAATTGAAAACAGAATCATATTTACATATTATTTGTTTGCGGTTTGATAAGTGTCACTTAAAAAAATAACCATTAATGATGACCTTTATAGAAATAAATGATGCACAAATGGAAGTTTGTGAACAATGTATTGTAAATAATCTATCTTATGCTTTTTCGCTAAAAGAGTATTTCTAAAGGAAATGGGAAAAACTTTCAGATGTGATAATAGACGTCGAGACGGACCATTTTTTCCAAAGAAATCAGTATCGCAATCCGCTTAATCAGTCAAAATAAAAAATACAGTATATCTCATCTCACTTCATGTCAAACTTAGGTTTTCATTTGTTACTTTAACGATAATGAAATATCGTTAACTATATTTTCAAAAGAGTTACTTTGATTTCTGTGACATATGATATCATGAGAAGTGCCGCAAATTGTGTGTGTGTGTGTAAAGTTTACTTGTAAAAAGGTCTTGTTTATCAAAATGGAAGTATCTGTGTTAAATATTATGAAAAATTGTTTTAAAATTTAATTTTTTAATATCTTTAAACTTTGAATTTTGCCTAACATTCGGTGACTCAAATATTCGGTTTACCTGTAGACCGAATATTCGGTATTCGGTTACCTGTAGGCCGAATATTCGGTATTCAGTTTACCTTCGGCCAAAATCACTATTCGGTGCATCCCTAATGACAGATAAATTTTCTGAAATATCAAATTCCTTGGGGGGGAGGGGGGGGGGGAGCCACGGCAATATCAAAATGGAGACAAAAATGTTTTGAAGAAAATGATGTTTAAAAAAAAAATCAACTTATTTGTTGTGGCAGATGGTATAATATGAGCTTCTATGTGATTCGTTTTCTTTCGTGCTATTTAAAAATGTAATTAAAATAATTATTGCATTGTTTTGTGCAACGCTTTATGTAGATCCTAGCAGAGGCGTCACAGTGGGGGGTTATGGGGGGTAGGCCTCCCTTCCCCCTAATATATGAACTTGGGAAATTTGAGCTTAGAGTTGGGAAATTATAGATTTTTGAAACACTTTTTCTTTTTTTTTTAAATAAAAAGTAAAAAAAAAAGTATTTTTTATTGTTTTGCTGACTACCTTTCTGAGTTCTGTAATAGTAAAATAGTTAAACTTTCAAATGAAATACAAAAGCAGCCAGACTTAATTTCTCATTAAGTTTCTCTGAGCTACGAAAACATCATACATCTACCAGATCTTAATTTCTCTACTGTTGTTCATCAACAGTGTCTCTGATACATTTGCTCCAAAACTTTGTTCCTTTCTCAAAAATCTAAAAATATGAGGGAAGTGCAATTATGACTCGTACACAATTGAAGACAAAAACTTTCATTTAATGAACCAATAATTATAATTTTTATATTTTTAGTTTCAGCATTTTTCTTTGGAAAGAATTTTTTTTTTTTTTTTTTTCGCGTATGCAAGTATCATTATCAACACACATAAAACATATCATTTTATTTGGAGAATAGAGCAACTCTTTTCACGTTGGGAAATTTTTGAATTATAAGTTGGGAAAATTTTGAAGTTTCCTCACCCCCCCCCCCCCCCCCCCACAACACACACACACAAAAAAAAAAAAGTTGTAGCTATGCCCCTAGATCCTAGTATACTATGGTTCTGTAAATTTTCTTCGCAAAACTGCAGGCAAAAAGTATTAAAAAAACACAATTCAGATAGAAGATGGCACCATGGAAAACCATAAATCGAACACAGATTTCTAATCGAATTCCTTCCTCCGACATAGTGTCATGTCGCCATTTTGTGGAATGTAGCGAATGTAGCATAAAAGAGTTGGGTGTGGTAAGTTATAGTTTTCGAGTAATCAATCTAATTTTTTTATTAATTCTTTTTGTATTAGTTCGATATGCAGAAAAATATAATGTGTGCAGAATGTCATATTGCGTGGTGCTCTTTATTTTAATAAATAAATAAGCATAATCGTATACTAACTACTTTTATTTATATTAAGTTAAGCAGATAAAGGATATGCCACACAGGCCTTTTATATTAACATCTTTTAACTAACCAGTAAACATTCGATCAACAACAGTTACAATTACAGCAGAAGTTGAAGTAGTAGTTGGGTCATATTATTACATGCCCATTCTTTTCAAAACAGCAAAATTTAAAAAAGATATTTAGAGTCCAAAGAAGTGTTCGAATGAAAAGTCTTTAAAAAAAAAAACCTTAAATATAGTCTTTGAAGCGAGCAGGTGGTTTTATATTTCTTCTAGGTCTTTCTATCTTTGGTGTATTTGGAGTTGACAGTACTGGCAAAGCAGGTTTGGGATTGATGGTGACTGTTTGACCAGACGGAGAATCAGGCTGGATTAATGGACTGTCATGGGGTTGAGGACTTGACATTTTTGGAGTCTCTGTATTAGTCAGGTTACAAGTTTGCGTTGCATCAGCATTTTCTTGTGAATTTACAGGAACTTCAATCGCTAACTTCCTAGGTCTTAAATGAATTCTGTTGCGACGAAGAACTGATCCTTCTGAAGATTTCACAATGTAAGATCTTGGACTGTGTTTTTGGACAATAGTTCCTGGTGTCCATTCTCGATGACCAGATTGATGATAGACTGGATCTTGAATATTCAATTCTTTTAATTTTGTGGTCGATGAGTCATAATAATATTTCTGTGTTCTCTGATTTTCCTGTAATTGATGATGAGTATTCTTAATTGGAAATCTAGGTCTTAACAATTTCGTTTTACAAGGAATGGAGGTTCTCAAAGATCTTCCCATCAGCATCTCTGCCGGAGAAGGCAATTTAAATTTTGGAGTGTTATTATACTCGAGAACAGCTAGATTTGGATCTCCTCCCGAAGCTCTCACTTTAAAGAGAAGGTTTTTCAATCATCCCGTTGGATCTTGGATACTTAGGTGATGATGTAACAGGGCAAATATCACAAGACTTCAGAAATGAAAAATATGCTTGACTATCAAATGGTGGACCATTATCGGAATGAATTTTTCGTGGAATACCATGAGTACGAAAAATCTGTTTCAATGCACTAATTACTGCAGAAGCTGTTTTAGCATTAACTTTTCTTAATTCAATAAACTTGGAGTGGTAATCAGTTACTTGTAAAAAGTCATCTCCTGCAAGATACATAAAATCTACACCTACCTCTTCCCAAGGTAGACTAGGAACTTCATAAGGCATCAAAGGCTGTTTACAATTAGCACGCTGATGCTGCTGGCAAATTTGGCACATTTCTACATAATTCTTGATGTCTTCCATCATATTGGGCCAATATAAAGCTGTCTTGGCTTTTTCTTGACAAGCAGTGATACCTTGATGTACTTGGTGCAGTTTCGATAACACATAAGTTTGCATTGTTTTAGGTACTACTAATCTATTTCCAATAAAAATTAAGTCATTAAAACAATTCAACTCTTCTTTCTTTTTCCAATAAGGTTTTAATTTTTCGGGCAATTGACTACACTGTTGTGGCTAACCATTCTTAATTAGCAACTTTAACTTCGAAAGATCTTCATTTTCTAGTGTTGCCTTCTGCATTTCTTTTGTGCATTCTTCAGTGGTCGATAGAATTGTATGTACAATAGCAGCTCCATCTTCCAAAAAACTTGTATCTACACTCATGGTAGTGGGATTTCTGCAGAGGGCATCTGCTACGTAAAGCTTTTTCCCTGGAACATGCACAAGTTTAAATCTATATTTAAATAATTCAATTGCCATTCTCTGTAATCTTGGAGACAAATTTTCAATTGGTTTCTGCAGTAAACCGAGGAGAGGTTTATGATCGGTTTCTACGATAAAATCAGTAGCATACACATAGTAATGAAATTTTCTACATCCGTTGACAACAGCTAACAGTTCTTTCTCGAATTGACTATATTTTTGCTGGGTATCGTTTAGAGCACATGAAGCATAGGCTATTGGAAGTTCTTCTTGAAGTAATACTGCACCTAATCCATACTGGCTAGCATCAACAGAAACAACTGATTTCAAATTTGGATTATAATAAGCCAGAATAGGTGAATTAGCTACCAACTTCTTCAAATTTTCAAAAGCTTCTTGCTCATTAGCCGTCCAAATAAATTCATTTTTCTTACTTAAGAGTTTTCTCAAAATTCCTGTTTTATCTGATAAATTTTTAATAAACTTCCCTAAATTGGTAATCATGCCTAAAAATCTCGGTAGCTCTTGTTTATTAGTAGGGGCTTTGAAATCTACAATTGATTTAATTTTATCACCATTTACTGAAATTTCTTTTCCAGTTAAATTATAACCCAAATATTTTAAAACCAGACTCTCGAGTTCTTTTCAGAACTGCTTCAAGTCTTCTATCATGTTCTGCTTCTGTCTTGCCAAATACTAAAATGTCATCAATATAAACTAAAGTTCCATCTAAATCTCCAAAAATATTATCTATTGTTTTCTGGTACACTTCAGGGGAACTCGTCAATCCATAAGGCAGACGACAGAATTTGTATCTTCCAAACGGAGTGGCAATTGTACATAAATCTGAACTTTCTTGATCGAGGGGTATTTGCAGAAAAGCTGACGATGCATCAAGTACTGTGAAAAATTCTCCTTCAATCTGAGAAAATAAGCTCTGTTGGGTTGGAATTGGATAATGTTCTCGCTTTACATATTTATTTAGCATACGTGGATCTATACAGAGTCTTACACGATTATTAGGCTTCTGTACTATAAC
Organism: Maratus speciosus; assembly: GCA_963932465.1. Taxonomy (NCBI): domain Eukaryota; kingdom Metazoa; phylum Arthropoda; class Arachnida; order Araneae; family Salticidae; genus Maratus; species Maratus speciosus. The sequence continues at coordinate 389,309,295 of OZ010799.1, read as the reverse complement.
TATAGGATGCACCCAATCAGTTGGTTTTACAACTTTTTCTAATATACCTTGATCAACCATTTTATCTATCTCGTGTTTTACTTTCAATTTTAAGGCATGTGGAATAACCCTAGAGGCTGATATTTTAGGTTCAGCATTGGCATCTAATTTTATCTTGTACGTGTATGGTAATTTTCCCATTTTGCCTGTAAATACATCTTTAAATTTTTCTATAAAATTTCTAGCATGTACAGAGTCAACACTGATGTTTCTATTTACAAATCCCAATTTTTCACAAGCTTCAATTCCTAATAAAGCACTCGATTTTTGATCAATAATGTAAAAATCTAGAAATCCAGATTTATTTTTAACTTTACATTTTAACTTACTAACCCCGATTACGTTTAAACTGTGTCCTGTATAAGACATCAACTTTCTTTTAGTTTCACTAACAACTTCATTATTTCTCACATCATTAAAAATATTAAGTGGCAAAACATTGACTTCAGCTCCGGTATCTATTTTAAGAGACACTTCTGAATTATTTATAAGAACAATTTCTGTCTATTCAGATTTTAAAGAATTAACCTGGCACTTAACTGAATCCAATTTAACAGAACCGTCATCACTCGATGGGTAAAAATTATCATTATTAAAAAATTTCATATACTTTTTTATTTATTCTTTTCCCTTTATTTTTACAGCCAACCGAGAAATGAATTAATCCGTTACAATAGTAATACTTTTTACCAAATGCAGGACATTTTCCATAATCATGAACAGTTTTACATTTAGAACAACTTTTATTAACTTTCTGTTTAACATAATTACGTTTTTCCTTATTGTATATTTTCCGATGTGTTTCATTTTTGTTTGCACGAACAGCATTTACGGTGGTATAAGAATTATTTTTATTCATTATTTCCATTTGCTTACCACTGGACAGCCCTACAATATTCTATTGCCTTTGCAAGGGTTAACTCAGTTTCCATTAGCAATTTTTCTTTCATAGCGTGATCTTTAACACCAATAATTAACAAATCTCGGATTAAACTATCTTCTTGATCCTCAAAAGAACAATCTTTAGACAAATTTTTCAAATTTGTAACAAACGAATCAACAGATTCACCTTCTTTTTGTCTACAGTTATAAAATTTATAGCGTACAATAACAGTATTTGTTTTCGGTTGAAAATACTCATCAAAAGAATTTATAACAGTTTGAAAATTATTTGCATTGTCATCACTAAGTTTAAAACTATTAAATATATCAATGCATTCTTCTCCCATTATTCCTAGTAATAGTGCTACTTTAAGCTTATCAGGCTTAGCTATTTTCTCAGAAGCTTCTAAATAAAGCATAAATCTTTGCTTAAATTTATTCCACTTCTCGGCCAAATTGCCATCTAAACTCATATTTGAAGGTGCCTTTAAATCCATTATAACGGATACAAAAATTATTCTCAAAAGCACATACAATCAATTACTCTTAAATAATAGTATAAAAATTTCTGACCTTTACGATGCCAAATGCAGCTGCCACCATATCATATTGTGTGATGCTCTTTACTTTAATAAATAAATAAACATACCATAAAATACCGTTAATCTGCTCCCCCCCCCCCAAATACGACGGAAAATCGTTAAAAAATTGGAGGGGGGGGGGGGGAGGGATATGGTAATGGCCGATCGTCGCAAAATATGCATTATTTTAATAAAGTGAGGAAAGAAACACATTTTGAAAAAAAAAATTATATACAAAATAAAAAAACAGTATAACTTTGCGATTAACGGCGATTTAAAATTATAGAAAATTCTGGATTTCAAAAGCTTTGAAACTGGAATGCATTTAGATAAATAATAACACTAATATCTGTCATAAGATAAAAAACAACACTAATATTTGTAAATTAATATAATAACAGAAAAATAAAAGGAACTTAATAATTTAAATAATTATAAAACACTAAGAAATTGCTCTTGAAAATGTCCTAAAATTCTTTCTATAACTAGTAACATTTTATGCAGTGTCGCCATCTGTTGTACATTAGTGAGATTAAATAATTGTATATATTTTTTTAAATCATCATTTCTTTTCTATAAAAGCTAAATAAATAATACAAATCACAAAATTAACAATAATAACATGAAAAATATTGCAAATGAAACTAATATAAAAAAAAAAGAATAACTTTGTTATAAAGTAAAATTTAAATCAGACTGACATAGAATTAATTTAAAAAAATAACTTTATCACTACATTCACTCATTTTAAAGTGATATATAAAGTAAATAATATGTATATCACCTTCAAATATCAAAGTAAATCACCAATTCAATACTTAATAATAATAATAAAAAAAATAAATAATACCATTAAATCCGATTTCGCGTTATTTTGGCGCCATCTACCATAAGTTAGAAGAAAGAAAACCAACACGACATAAAATTAATTCCGAAAGTTACCAAAAAAAAAAAAAAAAGGCTGTAAATTGTTATTATCACTATTATTTTATATATTTAGTAATAATAATATACAAGGCTAATAGTATCAGTGGCGCAGCCAGAATTCGGCTGGGGGGGTTTTGAGTTTCTGATAAAGGTATCGCCGGTTATTTGAATCACCTGTTAATATAATAAGTCTTTTTAATGAATTAAATCATAATGCTTTTTTCCGCAGTTACGTTGGTTATGTTTCATTTAAACAGCCTTTACAATATTAAAGTTAGAAAACATAAAATGCACCAAGGAAATAACTTAAAACTAGGTGAGATTTATAAAAAGTGTTTAAAAAAGATTAGGCAAACTTTAAGAGTTGGAAGAGTACAGCCCAGCAAATAATTTTTGCTTAGAAAATAATACGGTTCCAATACACGCCATTTAAAAAAATTTTTCAATAGACTTACCTTGCTTTTTGTCAAATGTAGCAACATCACAAGAATTGGTGGAATTTATCATCATCCATGTCTAATTAGTGTTCAATTAGGTAATCGATATTTTGTAATGTACTTGATATCAAACATGGTATAGTTGATTTAATTATTGTGCACTTCCAGTACTTCACATCACGTCGAATTTGGCATTAAGTACTGTAAATCTACTGAAATTTTCGTTACAATATGTTTATTATTGTTAAAGTTCTCTAAAAATATTCGGGTTCAAACTGAAGTCGTATCTGTACGAATACTATAAAGAACTAACTTTTTTTTTTTTTTTTTTTTTTTTTTTTTTTTTTTTTTGTAATAGTTCATTCTGGTATTAAAAAAGATAATCGGTCGTGTGCGAATTTTACTCGCGTACAAAGGGTTCCATACAAAATATCAGAACTGTGCAAAGACAATATACTCCCATTAGTATAATAATACCATATGCCATAATTTAATTCTATTGGAGTGAAAACCAATTAATATTTCTTACTCTAAAACAAAGACCTTGTACAAAGCTTAAACCTGGCAGAGAATTAACCACGTTTCGGAAAAAAGTCGCAGAGATTCTCACAAAAAGTCATTTTTCCATCATACTTCACGTAATAGTAGACAATTTTAAAGCAATTAAAAAAAAGTATGCTTAACAACGTGAAACTTTCCTATTTCTTTTTAAAAATAAAAGCATATGCAGGCATGATTATTCTAGTGATTTCCAATCGAAAAGTTTTTCATTATACATGAATTGCTTATAGAATTATACGCGATTGTTATCTAAAAATTACTGACTTTTAATGTCTTGGAATTGTTATATGGATTATTTTTTAAATATTTGTTTTCCATAATTGAATTCAGTTGGAATAAAAAAAGTTGCTTATCACTATGATTTATCTTACCTAAAACAAAGATCTTGTACAAAGTTTAAACTTGGCATTGTGCCAAGCATTCTCCATAAAAAGTTCTCAAAGTTGCAACACTGTTTTGATCCATGCCGTTGTTTTCTAGATGGGGTTTTAATTAATATCTCAGCTAATTACAGACATATTTTTTCGAAAATCATTACCAACAATCCTTGGATGATTCTATGACGATAGGTACATCGAGCGCTTTCAACTCTCCTGCTGAGCGCCAGCAAAATAAGACGCATGAATGATCCTATAATTGTCTGATTTTACTTTTTAAGTGTGAAGTGGAACCTTAATAATTGTGGCAAAATGCTGGTGACCATCTCCACTCCAACATAGGCTATATTTTACATTCGTACGACAGCTTCCAAAGTGGTGCAGGAACAAAAAAGTTCTAAAACTGCGGTTTCTTTGATATTGATAATTCTAGAAACTTGAAATTTGGTCTAATGGTTACTTTTAAGATGTAAATACTCACTAAAAGTGGTTTCTAAAAAGTTCGAAATTTAAAAGGAAAAAATGAACAGGAAACCGTTCTAAATTATGATTTAATTGGCACAGTTAGGGCTAGAAATATAAATTTGGCATGGTTGTTAATTTAGAGACTTAAATGCTCAGAACAGTTTTTTTTTTAAATTTGAAATGGAATTTGGTGCAAGAGCAAAAATCTTTCTAAAATTGCGATTTGTGCGATAAAGTTAGTATAGAAGGTTAGAATCTGGCATGGTGGTAACTTTTGGGATGTATAAATGCTCAGGAACAGTTCCTAAAAAAATTTCAATTTAAAAGGATGAAATGAGCAAAAAACAATCTGAAAATGATCTAAATTATGATTTATTAGGAATTGTTATGATGCCAAATACTTGAAATTTGGCATGACTGTTACTCTAGAAATGTAAATGATCACCAAAAACAGTTTTCCAAAGATTCGAAATTTAAAAGGTTGCAAGAGCAAAAAACATTCTAAAAATGCGATTTGTGGATACAGTTGATAAAAAAACTTGGTTTTTGACATGGCAGTTACTTTTAAGGCATACTTTAAAAGAGTAAAATGAGCGAAAAACGTTCGAAAAACTTGAAATTTTACATCGATGTTACTTAAGAGACGTAAATGCTCGCCCAGAATGTTTTTCTTTATTTAATTTGAAATTTAAAAGAATGCAAGAGTAAGAAACATTCTAAAATTGCGATTTATGTGATAGGGTTGGTATAGAAGCTTGGAATTTGGCACGGTGATTACTTTCATGTGGTAAATGTTCCCTTATTAGAACGGTTTTTTAAGCTTCGAAATTTAAAAGGGTGAAATGAGCAGAAAACGTTCTAAAAACGTTCTAAATTATGATTTAGTTGAAACTTGTATAGAGATTACTTTTAAGATGCAGATGCTTGGTATTTTGTTAAAAATTTAAAGGTGTGAAATGAGCTGACAAGACAACATTCTAAATTACGATTTATTCAGAACCTCACGTCACTTCGCGCCTTTCGAAAACTGTCTTTTTTCTACTCTAAAAATAAGTAAATGTCTGTATTTTGACAAAATCTTTTAAGAGCATTTTGGAAGACCAAATTTACAGCGCCTACAAAAATTTCAAAACATTCTGATGAATAAAAGTATTTTTAAAAAAAAATCTGAGGCTTTTTCGATGAAAATGCTAAAAATGTAGGTGTTTCGGCGTGGGTTCGCTCGGATTCGCTTCATGTTTTCACTATTAAATATACAAATTCCCCCCCCCCCCCCGAAATTTTAAAGAGGGATTGTATACAATTATATTTATAATTAAATAAAATTTCAGAGAGCTTAGACAACAAGATTTTTTGCTGTTGTTGTTGTTATTTTAAAGAACCCGACGCAAAAGAAAAAACAAACAAGAGGAAAACATATTTGTGTACAGACACCCTACGGAACAAATGGTTCGAAAGAAACACTGATTGCAATAATTTGTTCAATCACAATCAAAAACAGATTTTTATAACTTTATAGTACTTTTTTTTATTCTTATTTTTAGAAAGATTTTTACCTGGGTACGCAAAAATATAATTAAAAGCATTAAAAATTATATATAATTAAATATATTAGATATAATTAAAAGCAAAAAAAAAAAAAGTAAAACAGGGCTTTTGAAACTGTGAGCGACCTACAAAAGTTTATGTTTTCTCTAGAATTCGATGGTCTATTATTGTTTCGAACATGGAATAAAGACAGGAGTGCAATTGAAGAGCTGAGTGGATGAACATGTTAAACTACATTTTCTAAATATATATATATATATTTTTTTTTGGTTGAAAGCGTTATGAGGTATCCTATCACATGGTGAAGCTAAAATACTAAGATTCTATTCAGTCTAGAAGATTTAAGACATTTTCATTAATATTTAATAATGTCAGTAATATTAATAAATCTTAATATTTGAAAATTAAATATGAATAAGTTTTCCTGAGAGAGTTCAGTACCATACCTGTTAATATTCTAAACACATGATATCAAACAGAAAATAAATCATTAAAATTGACAGCAAAAACTTCCACTTCAAATTTTTTCATATGTAATTTTTGTTAGTTAACATGTTCTTCCACTTAGCTCTTCAATTGAGAAACGGTGCACTGCATAATATTACTTAAACTCAAAGCATCTGTGTGGCAGGAAATGGCCATTCTTTTAGCATAAGACGTCTCGAAAAATTGACTTAGTCCGAATAACCAATTTTCACAAAACCAATGCATGTAATATGCGCTTTCACAGTTTTATGTAGAATTTTCGCCGTTTAATTGAATCACTTTGTTGAATAGAATTTAATTTAACAAAGTGGCGAATTCCAAAAAAAGTCAAAATGTTTAAATATTAACTTTGGTTTTGATTCATATAAGTGGCAATTATAGTAATTTTCGAAGCTCTGGGGGGTGTTTTAACCCCCCAAACCCCTCCCTTGGCTGCGCCACTGAATAGTATTATGAAAAATATTAATTATTCGTATAAATATGAAGTTACGTAGCTGTACCGATCGGTAGTGAAAAGTTCGATGACGTGAATCGATTTTTAATCGAATCGTAAAACGAATAACTGAACTGCGTTTGCAGCTTCCTCTGAGGTTTATGATGATATGAAGATAAAAACGCCGAAAGTATGTATGTTACTATTTACGATTGCAAAATATTAAAAAATTACGCGCTTCTGATCTGTCGGAAAAAAAAAATACTCGCGAGATAAAATTTTTGGTATTGATCTTGATGTGCGCACTGAAATTTTTTTGCTGGGAGGGCGCTTTCTCGTGATTTCTTGAATTTTCAATTGTTTACAAAGTGGGAGGGGGGCGCTTAGTCGGGAAGGGAGGATTAACGGGATTTTAGGGTAATTGTATACTAACTACTTTTATTTATATTAAGTTAAGCAGATAAAGGATATGCCACACAGGCCTTTTATATTAATGTCTTGAAAACTAACCAGTAAACATTCAAACAACAACAGTTACAATTACAACAGAAGTTGAAGTAGTAGTTGGGTCATATTATTACAAATATACTTAGATAATTATTGCGATTTTAATGATGTTTGAAGAAAGAGAGATCACGCTGGAGGTTAGTTCATATCATTAGTACAAAGAAAAAACAGAAAACTTTTATGGAAAATGTACCTTACATGCGAAATATTCTTTGGATAATTTTTCTTTTCTTCGATCATCTTCCGTTATAAAATTAAAATGATCAAAACATACAATAGCATTAGTCAAGTAAAATAAATTATGTATAATTAATTCTGCTTTACTTTCCAACTATGATTTTAAAAATTCTTAATGTGAAATATTTTAAGAACTGACATATCATTTCAAAAAATTTCATGTTAACAGCTCGCTAATAAATTTAGTGATAATTCCTGATCCAAATAAAACTGTTGCTGAAATTAACACACAGATAGAGTGATATCACTCAAGTGAGCATAATTAAATCATGATTAGCAAAGTTTTGGTGAAGTGTTCAACACTGATTGGAACCAAGATGCATTCAAAATAATATTTGTGTAATTTAAGACAAAGTTAAAAAAAAAAAAAAATTAAAACCCATTTTTTACTTAGTCCATTTTAATTTAATGGGTCTCAGTAATATTTGAACTTTTTTTTTTCTTGAATACTGTTTTACACTGACTTAGTGAGTGTGCTTTTATGGAAAAAAAAATTGATTTGATCAAGAAAAAGGGCAATTTTTGTAGTAAAAGTTAAAAAGTATAATTTTGAAAAATGTAAGAAATTTTTAAAACCTCACTCCTACAATTTTGAACATTTTTAAATAACTTTTGTAATGCACTTCTTAGAAGTACGCTCTATGACCAACTATTTTCAGAAAGTAAGTTTAAGGGGGGAAAATGTTATGGTATATTTAAAAAGACTATTTACTTAAAATGTTTGTTCTTTTATAATTACTGAAAACCCAATTTTTAATTTTATTAAATGATAATGAATGATTTTATACAGATTTTAATAATTTTATTAAAGGGAAATTTCTTAATTTTATTCAATGCATTTTAAGAGTGTTGGTCAGTGTGGTTTGAAATTCGTCCCACAAATATTTAAATCTATGAGCGTGGAATTTTTAAAATATCTTCTCAGGAAATTAACATTTTACACGTTTTCTTTGTTGAAAAAAATGTTTCTAAACTATCTACTTAATTTTATTTCAAGTGTTAAAATCTTAATCACTGCTCGTCAGTTTTTCTGAGACTGTAATACATAAAATTACAAATTGTAAGTATTTTGACAACTAGAGAAAAGAGACATACTTTAACAGGAGTCCACGGAAAAATGAAGTTAAAAATATTAATTACCCAAGGAAATATTTCAAAAATTTGAATCTCCATACATGCCCAGATATTTAATACAAGTGAGTGGAGTTTGAGATTTCACTGGGGAACATTAAAAATAGTAATAATAAAGATTGCAACTCTGAATCATTCAAATGTAAATAGATGGTGTAAAAAGGACACTGAAAGGTAAAGGTGTAACAGCATATTTTTAATTACTACTGGATCTTACAGAACTTTGTGAAAATATAATGTATGTGCTTACATTCATTTTTTGCAAAAGAAATTGAACCAAGTTTTCTTAATCATATTTAAACTTTCAGCTGTGGCTTTCTTTTTTAACAATCTGTTTCTGGAATTTTTTTCTCACCTCCAGTTCTAAATAAGCTCCCAATTTTTTTTCTTTGTTTCGTTTTGGTAATCTGCAAAAAGTTAATTTTTTATCGAATATGTCAGAAGGAGAGAAGTGTCCTTAATAAAAGTACAGTAGACTCCCTTAAATCTGCGTCCCTAAAATCCACGAACGCCTAAAATCTGCGTAATTTTTCAGATGTAAACAATGACATCTACAGTTAAGTTGCAGGAACAAAATTCAAGGTGGTGCCGAAATTAGCGACTACCGCAATGTTTCTTTTACTAATTTTTTTGTTAATTATTTTCTTTTGGCTATTACAGCTGATTTATTACTAAATAAATTTACATTACTTTTGATTTTGATATAAATTAGCATATCTATATAAAAAATTCCAGGGTTCGAAATGGAAAAATCCACAAACCGGAATGCTATTTTTAAATTATTGTTCGCAGATTTTTTTTTTTTTTTAATTATAGAAAAATTTATTTCTAAACATACAAATCAGTATAAGAAAAGCAATCAAGACTCAAATAACAATGAAAATTGCAGTTCTCCGTCCACATTGTGCTAAGAACGAATAATGACGTATCGCTCTTACGATCGCTTTACCACTAGATGGCAGCATAGGACTTTTGGAATCGATTCCATCGGTAATTATTTAATATTTTTTTTTATTTTTTTAAAAATAATTATTTTAATAATTACTTACTTTTAAACTAATAAATTATTTTAATATTTTACTTATTTTAATGTTTCACTTTATTGTAAGCATTCATTATAATTTCCCTTGCTTAACTACCAATCAAATTAACGTTTCAAAAATGTAAACAAATCAATAACCAGGAATCTGCAAAATTCTAAAATCCGCACAACCTCTGGTCCCAAGCATTGCGAATTTGAGGGAGTCTACTTTATTGACTCAAAGTGCAGATTACGTTTATTGTATGCTTGTATTGTATGTAAAACTAGCCTCTGGTTATTTAAATAACTTGTGCTGATATTAAGAGGTTTTAGGTATACATTTTATATTTATTTCACTAACAACAGAGAATAACATCAAATAGCTTCATTCTCCCTACCATTTCCCATCCCATAAAAGTGATTTTGAATTATCTGTAAATTATTTTTCAGTTTTTAAATAAAATTTATCTGAAAGTAATTTTTTTTTCTGTTTTATTGGATTAAATAAAAACTAAGATTATTCAATATCAAAATCCTGTGCACAAATATATGACATGGGGTTATGACATGCAATCAAAGCAAAAGTCCATATTGTTGCATCTAATTTTACTCTTTAGCACAGTTTTAATAATGGATGCATCTGTATTTTATAATACATGTAATAAATAAACAATCTGTCTTCTAAATAAAATTACAAGCAGTAATGCACAAACAAAAATTTAATTAAAAGCTACAGTTTCATTCCATTGTTCCACGTCTGTGTCAATATGGAATAGACACATTAGGGTAATCAGTATTGAACAAATAATATCATGTATGCATGCATATGTATGTACTACAGATGCATGAAAAAAATATTTATTTATTATTAGAAATTCTTTGGACAGTGCCATCTGTTGGTGTTAATATTTACAATTCTTACCCATTTCTTTATAAGCCGCAAATCTAAATGCAGGTTTGGTAACAGTTTAATAACAAAATTCTTTCTGTGTTATAATAGGCAATACCTTAGAGAACCTATAAATTGAAGAACTATATAAAAAAATAGAATTTCACTTAAGCTGACGTCTATTAAAGAGCTAAATCTAATTGAGAAAATCATGGATACTTCATATTATTTCCAGGAATAGCTTTCATGTAAGGAAAGAATAAAACTTCAACTACAGAAATGAGCTGTTTTCATCCATCTCTAAGAGAATGAAAAATAAATTTTAAGAACTGACGTTCAAAAAAACAATTTTAAGAATGGAAGAAATTAGTTAAAGGCAATTTATAAAGCTCCAATATCAAGTAAATGCAATAGGAATAAAAAGGTTTTCAATTTTTTCTTTCTTGCTTTCTTTTATTTTCTTCTTTTCTTTTCCGATGGCAGTAAAGGGGTTGAGGAAGTACATTTCTATGGAAATTTTCTATTTTGCAATGTCAGAATTCATTTCAATAAAATATGGATACGTTATATACAATACTTGGACATTACACACATAAAAAATAAAGTCAAGGTTCAACTATTATTAGCTTATAAGAGAAAGCATAGCGATTATTATTATTTACATATTTAATACATTGTACATAAATTGTTTGAATTTAAATTTCACCACGAAATTTACAGGATATCAAAATGGAGACAAAAATGTTTTGAAGAAAATTGTTTTTTTTTTTTCTTTTTCTTTTTATCTCCTTATTTTTTGTGTCAGATGGTATAATATGAGCTTTAGTGTGATTCGTTTTCTTTTGTGCTATTTAAGAATGTGTCATGATATTATAATGTAACTGATATTACCTGTAACCATAACTGTGTATGCATTACTTGACATCCTGTAACCGTTAACTGTGTTCCAAATACATCTTATTATTGTGTATGTGCGTGTCGTCTGTTAGCTTATTGTTAGTTGTTATTAATTCGTATTAATATGACGTTCGTATGAATCGTAAACGTTACATGGTGCCGAAATGATAGCATTTTAAAAGAAATCGTCATGCCGGGAGATACTAACAACAGCAATAATAGCATAAATATTCGACCGCCGCCTCCACTAAGCCTCACGACCAATGATGTTACGAAATCATGGCAAGAATGGTATCAACAGTTTGAATGGTACTCAACGGTCATCGAATTGGAGAAAAAACCAGATAAAATCCAGTTAGTTTTGTTTATGTCAGCTATAAGACATGAAGCGGTAAGCATTTATAATACTTTTACTGATGATAAAAAAACTAGTTTGAATGTTTTAATTGAAGCTTTTAAAAAATATTTCATGCCTAAAGTAAACATAACGTATGAAAGATTTTTATTTAATAAAATATTTCAAAGCGAAAATGAGAAATTTGATGATTTTCTGACTGTATTACTAGGCAAAAGCAAATCTTGCCAATTTGGTACGTTACACGGCAGTTTAGTAACTGATAGAATTGTAATTGGTGTTTACAGTGATTCCGATCGAGAAAAATTATTGGCTGAAGATGATTTAACTTTAGATAAAGCTGCGAAAATTTGTAAAGCTAGTGAACAAGCTCGATCACAGTTGAGTTCTCTTAAAGATAAACCATTAAATATTGAAAGTGTTAAAAAATATGCATCGAGTACGAAAAATAAATATGCTAAAGAAAAGCAAACTTTTAACGGTAAATTATGCACGCGATGTAATACTTCTCACAAAAGGTTTGAATGTTTGGCTTATAAAAAGCAGTGTTTTTCGTGTGGCAAAGAAGGCCATTTTAGCATTTGCTGTTCTTCAAAGAAGAAGAAAAAACACGTAGCTACAGCAAATAGCTCTTTTGACGAAAGTCGCAAAAACGATAAAGATTCAAAAAGTTTCATTATTAGTAGTATAGCCAATAATGTAAAATCAGTAGACTGGTATGAAACGGCTGAATTTGAAAACAAGTACAGAGTCAAATTTAAATTAGATACTGGAGCCCAGTGCAATGTCCTATCATATCCTTTGGCTAAAAAAGCAAATTTAAGCATTAAATATTCTAACGTGCAATCGTTAATATCATTTTCTAATCATAAAATGAAAGTAGCTGGTGAAGCTGTTGCCAAGTTGAATGTTAAAAAGAAAATTTATACTACTAGACTTGTGATAATTGAAGAAATGTTGCAACCTATATTGGGAAAAGATTCATGCGTAGAAATGGGTTTAGTTAAACATGTAAACAGTATTGGATTAACAGAAAGATTTTTAAATACCAGTGCTAATGAAGATGAAATAGGCTGTTTGAAAAATTTTACATATGAGATAGATTTAATGGATGACCCTCAGCTTGAAATATTTCCTGCAAGAAAAGTTCCTCATTCCATTAGGGAAAAAATTAAAGAAGAGCTTGATAGAATGCAACAGATGGGTATCATAAAACCAGTGAATGACCCTACGCCTGCAGTCTCGCCTATGGTTGTAGTTCATCGAAATGGTAAAATTAGAGTTTGTATGGATCCATCTAGTCTGAATAAGAATTTGAAAAGAAGACACTATCCTTTAAAAACATTGGAAGAAATTGCTGCATGTATAAATGGCTCTAAATGGTTTACATTACTGGACTGTAAAAAAGGATTTTGGCAGCTAAAAGTGACAGAACGTACTAGTCGATACCTGACTATGGCCACTCCTTGGGGTAGATTTTCCTACTTGAGAATGCCAATGGGTTTAGCATCTGCTCCGGAAGTTTTCCAGCAAATTGTGGAATGTCTGCTAGGACATATAGAAAATGTTGAATGTGCGATGGATGACATTCAGATACATGCTTCATCTAAAGAAAAATTGGAAGAAATGACCTCTAAAGTCATAAAAATTCTCACAGAATCTGGTTTGACTTTGAATAAAGAAAAATGCATATATTCACAGAACAGTGTTAAGTTCTTGGGACACATAGTTACTGATGTAGGACTGATAGCCGATCCTGAAAAAATCCAAGCTATTATTCAGCTAAAAGTTCCAGAAAATGTAGCATCGTTACAGCGTTTTCTTGGAATGGTTACCTACTTGGCTAAATTTGTTCCGAACTTGTCTGAATTAACTCGACCGTTAAGAGCATTATGTAAAAAAGACACCGAATGGATTTGGGAGAGTGAACAACAGGCAGCATTTGAAAAGCTGAAAGAAATATTAAAGAACTTACCTGTATTGAAGTATTTTAATGTGAATTTACCTATAACATTGTCGGTAGATGCAAGCAAACATTCTGTAGGAGCTGTAATTATGCAAGAAGCACGCCCTGTAGCTGATGCAGCCAAAGCATTAGACAAGATGCAGCAGAATTATTCTCAAATAGAAAAAGGAGCATTTGCAATCAAATTTGGATGTCTACGTTTTCATCAATACGTCTGGGGATGCAGAAAACTAACTGTGGAAACGGACCACAAACCGTTAGTATCAATATCAAAGAAGCCATTACATTTAGCGCCTCCTCGTCTGCAAAGACTCATGTTGGACATCATGCCTTATCGTCCTGAAATTATTCATAAAAAAGGAACTGAAATGTTTATAGCTGATACTTTGAGCAGAGATTGTACTCTTAATTCTACTTTAGATATGCCTGAATTACAGATGGAAATTCATTTAGTTGTTCCGATGACTGAATCTAAAACAACTGAACTGATTCAAGCATTGAAAGATGATAAAGAGTTAAGTATGCTAATTAAGATGATTCAAGATGGTTGGCCAGAAGAATTAACTAAAGTTCCTGACAGTCTAAGAAAGTATTGGACTTTTCAAGATGAGTTTGCCGTTTATGATGACATCCTGTTCAGAGGTGATCGAATAGTCATTCCGCGCAAGCTTATGGAACCTACGTTGAAAGCTATTCATCTTGGTCATCAAGGTATTCAACATTCACTCAGTATAGCTAGAGAAAATGTCTACTGGGTTGGCATGAATAAAGATATTACGTTATATGTTAAACAGTGCAAAGTTTGTCAAAAACGTCAACGAGAGAATCCTGAAGAACCGTTAATGTTGAATGAAGTACCAGAGAGACCTTGGCAAATTGTTGGCACAGATATTTTTCATTTGGATAAAAAGAATTATTTACTTATAGCAGATAGCTATTCGGGTTATTTTGATTTTTGTGAGCTGAACAACTTATCATCTAGTACAGTTATACGAGCTTTTAAATGTTGGTTTGCAACTCATGGTATTCCTGAAATTTTATGCTCTGATGCAGGTACTCAGCTAATTTCTAAAGAAGTGAGACATTTCGCTAAACAGTGGAATATAAATCTTCAAGTATCAAGTCCAGAACACAAAAGATCCAATGGTCTAGCTGAACGATATGTTCAAGAAGCTAAACAGCTTATAGCTAAATGTGCTGCAGATGGTTCTGACTTATATTTAGCATTGTTAAATAACAGAAATACACCTAGAGGAGTTTTAGGATCTCCTGCACAACGTCTTATGGGAAGAAGAACTAGAGGAATATTGCCAGTAAGCTCAAAGTTGTTAAAACCATCTATCATAAAAAATGTTCCCTCTAACCTTACAGAAAAGAGGATAAAAGAGAAAGAGTATAGAGATAGAGGCTCAAAGCCAAAAAAGCCAATTTCTATTGGTCAGAAAGTGTGGTTTAGAAAAGGTCATAGAAAGTGGAGTCCTGCTGATGTAATTGCTCCAGCTCAAGGACCAAGATCATTTATCATTAAGACGCCAGATGGTGCAACTTATACAAGAAATACTTGGTTTCTCCGTCCAAATGCTACTCCTGAGAAACCTTCAGTTTCAACTAGTTCAGATCCTACACTTGAAGAAACTGACAGTCCTGATCCTACACATTGCCAAAGTGAATCACCGCCAAAAATGTCTGATGACTTGGGTCTGGTAAGTGCTGATGCTTCTCCGAATCTGTCATCTACTCCTGTTCCTAAGATAAAAACTCCTGTGTGCAAGACAGATACTGGTATAAAAACCCGTTCTGGCAGGACTGTTATAAAACCTGATAAACTTGACCTGTAAAAGAAAAATTGTTTCTTTTTATAAAAAAAAGGGGATGTCATGATATTATAATGTAACTGATATTACCTGTAACCATAACTGTGTATGCATTACTTGACATCCTGTAACCGTTAACTGTGTTCCAAATATATCTTATTATTGTGTATGTGCGTATCGTCTGTTAGCTTATTGTTAGTTGTTATTAATTGGTTTTAATATGACGTTCGTATGAATCGTAAACGTTACAACTTACAATTATTTTAAGTGAGTAAAGGGAAATTTAAATCTAAATTGATCAGAAATACCCTATCAAGTAACCTAATATAATCAACGAAGCAATTCATTTTAAGAAACAAATATTCTTAAAAAATACTTTTATTCTTTGTATACTATTAACGACCAATAAAAATAAAATGATTTTGAGAACTGGACATATCTTCATCCTTATATCTGAAACAAAATCTTTAAACGAACTATATAATTAGCATTCTAATATTAATAAAATGCGTCTTAATGATTACCAAAAATAGCGATCATATACAATCCATATGGATTACTCACAATTTATTAAATTAAAAGACAATAATAAAAGAGGATATTTATCCAACATGTTAATAAAATTTACCATTTTGCTTCAATCACAAAAAATAGATTATTCTTTGACGTAAAAACAGAATAATTAAAAATATATATATCACTTAGAAATTTGACAACACCGCCATTATTATCAAAATACTCTATTTTAATTGGCTGCGCTTGGGTAAACCGTGCTTAGGATTGATCACGAATCAAACCTACAAAATCATGTTCTAACGACCTAAAATCTTGTGCTTAGGTAAAAAGTTAGGTAAGTTAGACCTTGGGTAGACCAGTGAAAATGCACCTTAAGGCCACACCACATAACTTACCTTTCCGCTTCATTCCAAAATGAAATGATTGAATTTCTTGCTTCCGCAGTGCGCAAAATGATAGTCAGAGATACTAAAGAAGCATAATTTTATGGAATTATGGCAGATTGAAATACGTCGACAAAAATGGAAAACTCCGATCGGCTTTTGGAAGTTGTAAAACAAGTCGATAAAACTAATCTTGACCTTGCATGCTAGAAATCGCACATACTTACGAAGAATGAGCTCGAAATAGAACAGGTAGTTTACCAATCATATTGTTTTACATACAGCATGTCTGGGGAATTCAACGGCACTTAGGACTAGGAGACATTTTCAGAAATCGTAGTTTGAATTGTGCAGTATATTCCTTATCAATGTCACAGACGACTCGACACTTTCGTTTCACATATCTGCAATACCAGCAATATTATAGGTGTTTTCGACGTGCTGGAAGATGTTTGTGCTTTTCACAGCAAGTACTAAACGAAAGAAAACATTAGTAGATAAGCTCAAAGAAATTGAAAATGCTCTTCTACTGCGGAATCTTTCTAAGGTGAGATGGACTGATCGAGCGGAATCATTGAAAGCGGTTTGGATGTCATATGAAAGTATCCTACAAATTTTGAAATAGTTGATTCCTCTACTTCTGTTAGCAAAGCAAAGATCAAGCCACGAGTTTTAAGAAAGAAAATGTTATCGCTCGACTTCATTGCTTCACTGATGTTTCGCAAGAATGTTTAGTACAAGTGCAAGTTAGTTACTGAAAAAATGAAGCCGAAGACTCTTTAAAATAGACGCTACGAAAATACTTGTATCAAATCATTAGAAACAATCGCTTTAGGCTTGTATCAAATCATTAGAAACAATGAACAATGACAATGAAAATGTGAATAGGGAAATATATTCTGCGTTTACACTATGTGGCCTGTCAGGTCTTTTAGGTCCAAGAATAGAAAAAATTGCGTTCACACTACAGCATAAGAACTTGGCTTGCGCATTCGTATATTTGCAGGTTGGGGGAAGGGAGGGACAGTCGTGTTTGTTTGGTTACGTTCGTATTCGTATCGAAATGAACGTGTCAGAATTGTTTGCGGCGTAATTTCTTTTGCATAGACATTAATTATGTGTAAATTAATAAAAATTACGCGTTTTTCTAAGCTCATTGCCCACAAGGGAAGCAAGAAAATGCAATTGCCTCCTAATTTTCTTTTTCTCTGTCTGAAAAAAACAAAATTTGTTATTTTCAAACAGTTTAAAATAATGAAACACAGAGAGAAAATGAATCTAACTTTTTGTTGTTGTTGTTGTCTGGGGAAGGGGTACGATCCCTCCTTTCCACAAAATAAAATTTACATTTATTTTTCCTTTTGATTTAAGGGAATGTTTGAATAAGTTTACCTTATAATTGGTCAAAAAATTGATTTTTCTTTTTTAATATTAAATGAAAGCCTGTTTAATTGTGAATATTTTTATACTTCATTTTTATCCATACCGTAAATATATCGCGAGGTATTGTAAATTTTGTTAAAACACTCAGCGCAATTACCCACACAAATTAAAACTTTAAATGACTTTTTCTCCATTTTCATATTTTCTACACTTTCATGTTTTAATGCTTTTTCTGTATTTGAGATAGAGATTTAACATATTTTGTGCATGTTCTTTATTATATATGTGATAAATCTGCACATGGAATTAGCCTTTAGGTTTTTTGTTATTTAAAAAAAAAAAAGTATATGAAGATGTGTTAGATTTCATCGTTTTGCAATGTAATATTAGATATGTCTAAAAATCCATGTGCAAGTTTGTGTAGTACACATTTGAAAATTAAAAAAAAAAAAAAAAAAAAAAAAGGGCAAAAATATCAATTTTTTTTAAAAAGTAGTAAGAATTTAAAAAAATTCAAATTTTTATAACTTTTTAAAAAATTTTAATTAAATACACAGTTAAATTTTTTTTTCAAAATGTACTTTTAGTTGAACATTGAAATTCAGTGAGTTTACCATTTAAATCATATTTAAAATTTAAAATAAAGAAAATTGTTGAAAAGGGAAACCGTCCCTTAAGTGTTCAGAAATTATCTTAAACAGGGGTCCAGGAGGGTAAGGACGATTTTTCTTTTTAAGTGTTCAAAAATTACTTTAAACAGGGTCCAGGAGGGCAGGGACGACCACTGACAAAAGAGATAACTGCTTCAATTCTTCATTTAAAAAATGGCAGTAGGAGCTTACTTTAGTTTTCTTAATTGTTATATGTATGGTTTGGCTTTAATGTTGCTACAATGTGAAATGAATACCAACACTGATGGAAAACCTAATCAAAGACATCACCAGTAATCAGGTTACCACTCATTTCACATTGCAGCAGAGCATATGATGTTGCTATGGCAACACCACTCTGTGGTGCAACAGTTAACTGCCTGTCTCATTATTTATATTATTGTCATCTGTGACACTACCTTCTGAGCAATAAATCTTTAAAACGACAATGAGGAAAAAATTAATTACTTTGACACAATAATAGTAAATTCTCGCTGTTTTATAAGGGAGAATACAGAATTTCTTTGGCACATGTAACAGAAAATATTTCATTTCCCTGACAATACTGGAAAAAAAGGAACTAACTGTAACATTTCGTGAAATTTTACTTTTGGACAGTTTGAAAATAAAGCTTTTACTTTATAGATAATGGACATTAATTTCAGAAGAGCAAGTGTCCTCACCTGATGATAAAACAATATTTTCAAATGGAAACTTACATTATCGCTTGTGAAAATTAAATCTACAATGATTACATGGAAATGACGCCATTTTCTATATACTTTTAGTAGTGATGTTACATTTAAATAAAGGTACTATGGTAACACTTATAGTAAAGGCTTAAAAATTTATATATGAAAAATGTGCATTATCTGTTCAAAATGATGTCATTTTTGCATGTGAAAATACAGTGAGTCTGATTTTTAATTGATTTATAAAAATAATGCTCATACCCATTTTCTTTTTGTGGCAATATGAAAGAAAAAGTTGCATTAGAAAATTAAATAACATTTTTTTTAAATTATAAACTATAGCAGATGGTTGGAAATAGGGCTGAGAAATCTGATAATTGTTTTAAATTTGCAATAATTTTACTCCCATTCTAAAACTATTGTATGGTGTTGTACATATATAATGTTATCAACATTTAGGTAATTTTAGTCCCCACCCCATCACTTACAATATCATAAGTTATCATTCCTCGACTCCCCCCCCCCCACACACACACCTTAATGAAATCATCATCAATGTTTAAAAACCCTTTTTATTTTTATATGTTTGCATTTGCATAAAGATATTATTTTACATTTAAACAACTGTATATCAATTAACATCTAAAAGGGGCACTTATGTAAAATAAATATTAACTTATTACCGATGAAATCGATTCCAAAAGTTCTATGCTGCCATCTATTGGTAAAGTGATCGTAAGATCGATACTTCATCATATAGATAAGTTAATTTATATAAAAATCAAAAGTAATGTAAATTTATTTAGTAATAAATCAGCTGTAATAACCAAAAGAGAATGATTAACAAAAAATTTAGTAAAAAAAACATTGCGGTAATCGCTGATTTCTGCGCCATCTTGAATTTTGTTCCTGCAACTTTTGTAAATTTCATTGTTTACATCTGAAAAAATACGCGGATTTTAGGCGTTCGTGGATTTTAGGATCGCGGATTTAAGGGAGTCTACTGTATAAACATATTGAATAGGAATGTTCTCAAAATACAAAAAGTATCATATCAATTTGTACATTTAATTATTTTCTGTCAAATTATTGATAGAATATTTATATTTTGATTAGTATTTTAACATTGTGGTGATGAAGAATAGAAATTTGAGCGATTTTGATATAATGGTTATAAAAGCTATAGGATAGGCAAAGGGGTATACTTTATTGGATGTGTGTATTTTCTTTAATATACACCTTAGATATACAGATATGAACTCTGATATCCTTATTTGATGTGTATATTAAAGGAAATATACATAAAATAAATTTAAATTTAAAAAAGATAATGTAGAAGTAAATAAAGTTAAATGATAAGGGAAAGATGCGCATCTACCTTACTTTTTTTTTCTCTGTTGTAGACGGTTGTTTTGATTTCTCACCTATGTAGACTATTTTAGGAAGGAAAATTTTTTTTTAAATTAAAAATGGCCTTTTACTTGTTTTTTGTAGTGCAGCTGAACTCTGAACTTATGCACATAATATTGAAACTCATTGTTTAGCCTATTCTACTGTTAAGTAAAAGAGAATTCTTCTACTTCTAAGAAAATACTTATCTGCAATTATTCGGCCGAATACTTAAAAGTATTCGGCCGAAGCCGAATATTCGGTTTACATGACGAACCACCAAATACCGAATCAACTATTCGGTATTCGGTCAATCCCTAATTTATACCCTAGCAATTTTGTAATATTTTGTGATTTTTCATCTTTCACAATGATTTTTTGACATTCCTTCTCTATTAAACTTCTAGATTAATAGGAATTTGGTTTCAAACCTTTAGCCTATTATGAAAAATATTCTGCTTTGCTATTTTTGAACTGTAGCAATTTTTAATGTAATTTTTTAGCATTTTCTTTTCTTTTTTTAGAGTTTGCGGTGATTTTTTGAGATACAGAAAAGGAATTAGACTTCAAACATTTAACCTAATATAATCATTTTCTCCAGTGCTATTTTTGTTATTTAAACTGCTTTTTATTGCGAATTTTTAGTGTTTTTCCACGTTTCATGGTTTGACATTCATCAAAGGAATTAGATTTGAAACTTTTATCCAAATATAGAAATTTCTGACTTTCGTGATTATTGAAATTTTTGCAATTTTTACATTTTTTCAAGATCCGCTGAGAATTTTTGACCTAAAATAGTAAATTCTACGCTCTTTTCAATAAAGTTTATTTGGATTTTGTACCGCAATTTTCAAATTTTTCGTGATTTTTAGTGTGTTTTTGCGATTTGCAACAATTTTTCCACATTAGTAAAAGGAATCCAGTTTGAATCTTCTAGCCCAATATTCTCTTTTTGATGAAGTCTATTCAAAATTCGTGCAGCGATTTTTAAATTTTTCATGATTTTTTACTGCGATTTATATATATATTTTACAATTCATGCTGTTTTTTGATGGACCCGTGCAGGTTAGTTTATTAATAAATAATTTATTTACAATTGTTTGTTTAATTTTATTTTCTAAAATCATATAAATTGTTTTGTTCTATAGTTATTAATTAAACTTTTGTTTTACTTATTGTTATTTCTTTTTTAAAATAGAAGAAAATAATTTAAAAATACTATATATGTAACTGATATTCGAAAACGAAGTTTCCGCCAAACTGTCGTGAAAAAAATTGCACCAAATAAGTGCCGAAATTTGGTTCAATTCTGTGCACAACTTCATAAACTTTTCAATGATGCAATGAGGACACACACACACACACACACACACACAGACAGACATTTTGTAAAAACATGTTTTTGTGATCTCTGACCCCTAAAACGTGCAAATCCGTCGAAAACCGGAAGTCGAAAAAAAATTCAATTACAATACGTTCTTCTATTATAGATAGAACAAACAGATATTAAATATCAAAATTAAAACTGAACAATAAACACAAATAATTTACATCTTAAAAAGATAATAATAATAATAAAAATAAACAAAATGCAATTTAAGCATCGAAAATATCTCTAAAATACATATATATATTACTAAAAAATATTTGAAAAAAAAATTACACATAGAATTGAGATTTTTAAATTGCAGCAAATTGGTAAAGGATGCAATAAAACAGTAATAACAAAAAATTTTAATAGATAAACTTAAAGGCAATACCTTTTCATAAATTACCCTCAAAAGAAATGTTGCTTAAATGCTCATCTTTAGGCCTAACGCAACTACTCAGTAAATCACAACTTTCTTAAAATTAATACTATTTCACTGCCATCTTGAGAATTAAAAGAGAAGTAAAGTAAATCAGACTCAGAAATATTCTTCTAAAAATACCATTAATAGTAAAAATACCATTTTAAATTTGCGATAAAACACTCAAACAGAAATTTATGAAAGAAACTAGATAACGCCATTTTACGATTAAATTAACGATAGACATAATCATATCAAAACACTTTTCGATACATGTTCGATTAATAATCATAAATGCTGCTCTCTACCCCCTCCCCCGCCATAATTTCAGTTATCCGTATTTTGTGGATTGCACATTAGTCCTGGGGAAATGTACCAAAAAAGTGGGTTACCTTGCAAAAGGTCGGGTAAAAGATTTTTTTTTTCTGATTTGTTTTTAATGATGCCAACATGGAAAAACCAAGTTTTCTAACAAAATTTCTTAAGGCTAAATTTTCTGTGGTCAAAAAACAAGAAAATTTTGGGACCTTTTTTTTTTTAAAAAAATATCTCGAGACGCGTTGCCGTAGCATGTTATTTGTCAATTACAATATTAGAGAGGATAAAATTCTCTGCAACTTTTTTATACACTCAATAGCAAGCACAGTATGCCATTTCAAAAATAGGACAATTATTTCAATTTTCTTAAAAACCATGAAAAACGCAGTTCTGCCCCGATTATTCAAATGTTTCCCACGGATTTAATTGTGTATGTCAACTTTATTAATAGCAGTAAATTATGCGTTTCAGTGCTAAAACTAGCCTTTTTTGTACCCCTGCTAAACATGGATTTTGGCGCCCCCTCCACCCCCCACTTTTAAAAGAATATTTGCCGCGGGAATTTTAATAAATCTCTAATAGTCGGATTTTGAAAATTTTAAGTGTGTAAGCATTAAATACGTAATGCTGAACTACATAATCAGCTTTGCCAAATATTGATTCATTAAAACCTTGAAAACCGTACCGAAATATATTCCGCTTTAAACAGGTTTCAATCTTAGCAGGTATAATTGTTCATATCTTGAAAAAATATATACTAATATGTGTTCTAAATAACGCTACAAATAGCAATGTACAAATAAAATTTTGAAGGTCATTGTTTCATTTCCTTGTGCCTCGGTAGTGTTAATATAACGTAATCGACACATTAGATAATCAATATTTATCCAATATTATTGGGTAAATGCATACATGCATGAAGAAAATATTCTATTTATAAGTAGAAAATTCTCTGGACAGCGCCATCTGTTGATGTTAATACTTACCATTTTTTAAGTTTCTCTCCAAGTCATAGGTCTCAATGTAGGTTCAGTAAAGTTAGAATAACAAAACTCTTCCTATATTGTAATAGTCAATGCCTTGGAGAACAACATCTGTTGCACAGCTAGTTAAATAGACAGCAAAATTAAAAAGTGGAAGTTCGTTGAAGCTGATGCATATTAAAGAGCTGGAACTTGATAAAATTGTGAGCATCTTGGTATAAGTTTTAATTAATTTTTAGCAGTGAAATTACACGTGAAATTATTGAATATTAAGTATGTGATTTTTTTGTTTCACATTGCTGATGACATTTTCACGCTGTTGGTTTACGCTTAGTTAGCAATGTGGAAAAAAAAATTCATATACTTAATATCTTGATATTATTTCCAGGAATAGCTTTCATCTCAGAATCAAGAATAAAATTTACACTCCAGAAGTAGTCTGTTTTAATGAATCTGTAAGAGAAAGAAAATGAAAAATTAGTTAAAGCAATCTATAATCCTCCAATATTAAGTACAGGCAATAAAAATGAAGCTGTTTCACTTTATTCTTTCTTTGGCAGCAAAGAAGGAAGGGGTACATTTCTTTGAAAGTTTTTTATTTTACTATATTAAAATGCATTTCAATAAAATGTGGCCCTACACACATGCAAAAAAAACCCCGAAATTTTTGTGTTGATTTGGGTCCATTATAAAAGATTAACAGCTAAGATAATGGCTAGTATGAAAAGGACACATATATATAGCGAGAAAATACGAGTATGCACTTATACTGAAGCAGATAAACTACTTGTCAGGCCCCTAGACAAGACTTTTTTTGTGGACCCCTCTCCATTTCAGTGTTTTCTGGCACTAAAATTTGTTTATAATATCGCTTTTGCATTTCCATATTTTTAATTTTTTTTTTTTTTTTTTTTTTTTACTGGATAGCTCAGATTGATCGATATCTGCAAAGGCCAATTTTTTACTTCTTTGATTCTGTTTGCAGGCTTTTTTATTAGGATACTTTAACTTTCAGAACTGGGTTTCGAAAGTGAACGCATCTTTAGAAAAAAAAAAAAAAAACCCTACAAACAAAATCGAAAAAAAAAAAAAAACAGCCTCTGTAGAGATCTTACCCTTAGTTATCCAGTGGGAAAAAAATTATTTTAAAATGGGGAAATGCAAACGAGATATTTAAAACAAATGTCTTCCATATATTAACATTAGGGAGTGGGTGTTTCTGCATGAGTTAAATAGCTCTTTTAAACGATAATCGCCACAGACAAAATCTCGCATGGAATACTGTGGCTACAAAATTTGTAAATACATCACAAACTGGAAGCCAAAAAACTGAAAGAATCCAAAATTGTCTTCTTATAAATATCGAAAACATTAAAAGAGGTGTAGCATTTAAAATACCATATATATGTGTTAATTACATATAAGATTCTATAAATGAGTGAAACAAAGAATATTGCACATAATTTCTCTTTGACATAAAAGTCTATCTCAATATAAAAAGAGAAACCCAAAACAGAATCTTAGCACTAGTTCCCTAGGCCTCAGCCTAATGGATAATCAACGTGTGCTCCCATGGTGTGATGAGACAAGTCCCTGGTTCGGGTGTTATTACCGTTCCCATAAACCAACCATACTGCCTAAAACTAAATTTAACTAAGATCGAAAGGAAAATTAAATGGGCGAAGCTAAAAGAAGAATAAATTTAAACTGGCCAAAATAATACACACAATTTTAGAAAATTAAATTTTAAATATGCAAACAATTTTTTTTATTAGAAATTAAAGATGAATTTTAGAACTTTTCCCTTTTTCAAGGTTGCATAAAAAAAAATGGAAAATCTAAAATAAATAAATAAATATTGCACACCTGTAAAGGGAAAATCTTAAAAAAAACAAAAAAACATGCACCTGTAAAGGAAATTACACCAAGAAATGTGGACTTCATAAAAATTACTTACTCAAAAATATATATTAAACATTTAGTTTATTTTCAAAAATGATGTTTTAAGATTACAGCTAATTATTGATTAATCAGAACAATATAGTACATAAAATCTAACAAATTATTTGCTTGAGCAAAAAGTGAGAAGTTTACTTATTGAATTTAATTATATTTATTTATTTATAGAAGAGACTAGAGAGATTTGACCCTTTTTTACAAAATGACTTTTTATGTTTTTTTAGATATGGAACCTAGAATAAAATTCCATGTATCATTTTATTCGTTATACAATCAGTTATCAAAATAAATTTGCAACATAGGTGTACTATATAAGAAACTTGTAAAATCATTGATTTTAAACATTAGAAAATAATGGGTCAAGACTCCCCACCTATGGGAGGCTTGACCCACTTTATTTTATATTGAAATATTTGTTAAGGAAAATAAAATAAGTTTCAAAAAATGCAGAAAAACTTTATACTACATGGATGAATTATTATTAAAAAATATTTGGGTAAATGTCATGTGTAAACAAACCTGCTTAAATGGAATTCAAGGCACAGGAGAAAAATTCTGTTTTAAACACCCACATTTTGTGACACTCAACCTGGCAACAATAGTTGCCACATAGTTTGACTTCATCTCATTTGTGTTCATCTCAGTGAAATTTGTCCATATACCTTCCTAAAGTGTTTTAAACAATTTTATGCTCTTTTGCAAAGGGATGAATACCTATCATTTTTGAAGGTTGTTGCTTTCATCCTTTTTATATTTTCCATTCTTTCTAGTTATTACTATGGTTACTATTTAAATGAAATAAAAGTTCCTATCAACTTTCAGATTTATATTTCCTTAAATTTTTTCTTGTTTCCATAGCAATTTTCACATCTTTATTTAAAAAGTATTAAACATTTTCCTTTTTATCACCCCATTTTACTGTAGCTTTACAGAATAAATTTACATTATTTTAGAAATATAACCATTAACCCTTCATTATCTACAACGTGTAATAAAAAGATTTCCAAAACACTTAATTAAGGAGCTTTGACCTTTTGGTCAACTCTCCTTACATTGATTGGATCGAGCCTTCCCACATAGCCACTTTTTAAATTATAGCACATGGTTATGTTAAGCCTAATTTGCTGTACAATCTTTATGCCTGAAATGAAACTCAGTATTTCTGCAATATTCAAAACATACTTACTTAAATTTGTATGATATATTTTATTTGAGAAAATCTTACAAAGTGTTTCTAAAAAATACACTTTTTAAGCTGAAAACACTTCACAATTGATTTTTCCACACCTGTTTCAATTAACTTCAAGAAACAAAGATCAAAGAGTTTGAAAAGAAAGAAACAGTTTGAACATTTCAGCAGCTTTGGTTGCCACCAATTGGGAAAACTCTGAATTTATTTTTAATATGTAACTGTAGGTGGATCAAGCCTGCCCTTTGGCCAGTTCTCCCCAGTCTCCCCTATGTATATTTGAAGAAAAGAACATTTGTTTTGTTGTACTTAATAAATGAAATGATTTTGTATTCAATTAATTAAGTAATAAAAAAAAGAGGTATTACATTTTAGAGTTTGAGAGCTAAAATACATGAATAGATGAATAAAATAGGTATTCTTAAAAAAAAAAAAAAAAAAACTGTTTATGAAAACAGCATTTATATTATTTTTACAATAAAATTCAAATGCATGAGAGGCTCACCCATGGTTGCTGGCAGGGCTGCAGAGTCGTGCCCATTTATGAGCGAAAGAGTCTGAGTCAGATCTGTTAAAATTCCCGGAGTCAGAGTCATTCATTTTACAAGCAGGTCTGTGTTGTCTGAATAGGCCCATTTTTGAGGGAAAGAGTCAGAGTTGGATCTGTTAAAATTCCCGGAGTCCGAGTCGTCCATTTTTGCCACCGACTCCACAGCCCTGGTTGCTGGATCATTCACTCTCTTGCTTCTGGACAACTCCTGCAGCAGAATATCCATGAATCCCACATTCATGCACTATGACACATATATCCAGGGCCGGAGAACCACTCTTGCTTAGAACACAATCACCAGCTCAGAGAGAAAATATGTACTATCTGACCCACTGGACAGGGAACGATGTTCCTCCTTAACACTGTTGCTAGGACCCCTGAAACTTTTCTGACATTGCGGTCACCTATCTCGTGACCCTTCGAGTTGTGTACATGACCAGTGCCCGTCAGCATCCTCTAGGATTTTATTTGTAGAATAATAGAAAATTGTACTGGATTGATCAAGACAATTTGGAATAAATGTTGAGCTAATAAGGTGATTAAAAATTAAGCATTGGATTTGAACGTAATTTTTAAAGGGCTATTAATTTATATCCAATGTTATGTGTAATATTTTAATAATTTCAGAAAATGAAAAAAAGAAAATAATGTTTACTTAATGAAAATAGAGCTGAAATTTTTATTTTTCTATTAAAAGACCTGAAAAAAATAATACAGAAAAAAAAAAGTATGTTGGAATTAAGATTGCAACAGAAACTTACAAGAAGTCAAAATGGAGAAAAAAAAATTGGAAAGAAAACTTAGAATTAAAGATATTTTTCTATAAAATCTACTCTTTTCTATCACATGGCATAATATGAGCTTTAGTGTGATCCAATTTTCCTTCGGACTATTTATTATTCAATTAAATATTTATTAAATTGTTGAGAGCAAAGTTTTATGTAGAATATGTAGTAAATATGTAGGCATATATAGTGTAGTTTTACGTAGAGCAAAGTTCTATGATTGACCAGGTATTACCTCGTTTTGTAAATTTCATTTGCAGTTGTAACAGATAAAAAGCACTAAAAATATTTCAATAAAGCAGTTAAGACAACAGATGGCAGCATGTGAAATCATAAATCGAATAGAGAGTTCTAATCGAAGTTCCTCCCATTTAGCCTCATGTTACACGTAAATGTTCATGCGTAAATATAAACAATGGCGAAAAAACACTCCATTCGCCAAATGAGGTGCCTAACTGTGAACAAGTGATTTCATCAACCAATAAGCTTGCGCGTTCTACGACGTGGATTCGGCATATATGCGTCATTCATTCCGACATTTTCTTTCGTATTTAATGGGTATAAGTTATTCTATATTGTCTATCTAGAACTAGAAATAAATAATGTTTTTGTATTTATTTCGTATACGGAGGATGTAGATAAGTTATTGCTTATTGTAATACATAAAACTAATTATTTCGACTTAATCGGGGGGGGGGGGGGGGGGGGGGAAGAGTCATTTTCCTCAAACAAAACATTTCTAAAACATTTTCCTTATGTATTAGAAATACACTTCATATTTCAAATCGATAGATATTTAGATTTAAATCGTTAATAGTTCAGATTAAATTAATAAAATAAAATAAACGATTTATAGAAAAATTATATAATGCTTAATATGTGATATCTTTTTGAAAATTACTACTTTTGATAAATACTCAAAGTATGATTAAGTTTTTTTTTTTGTTTTGTTTTCCTGAAGATCAGAGCAGAGTGGTAATAAATGGGAGGCTTTTATTATCCACTATTTCTCTGTAAAGGATTTTGTTCCTTTTTTTCCATATTTGGGTCAAAATTCCATACTCAAGTACATTTGGCGATTTATTTATTTATTATTATTAACCATTTGAAAAAATGGTTATTTTCCTCATCAGGGTAGGAAATCAAAAGCATATATGAAGCTTTTTATTGGTTTAATCTGCATTTTATTCGTTTTCTGATTCGTCTATACAGTAACCTGTATTTCCCTTTATTTTCAACAGAGATAGATACTCTGTTGCCACTACGACAAAAAAGTAATAAAAACCACAAAAAAAAGAATAACTCAGATTTAGAAGTTTAAGAATGAAATTTCATTTAAAATTGGCCGGCAGATTAGAAATCTGACGATGGAAAAGCCTTTTGCTGAACAGCCAATGAAATGCTTCGATAATACATAAGTTTCAGGTGGATAATACATAAATTTCTAAAAAAGAAAATAAAAGGAAACAGCATATACACTAAGCAGAAATACAGTAGACTCCCTTAAATCCGCGACCCTAAAATCCGCGAACGCCTAAAATCCGCGTATTTTTTTCAGATGTAAACAATGAAATTTACAGTTAAGTTGCAGGAACAAAATTCAAGATGGCGTCGAAATCAGCGACTACCGCAATGTTTTTTTTTACTAAATTTTTTGTTAATCATTCTCTTTTGGTTATTACAGTTGATTTATTACTAAATAAATTTAAATTACTTTTGATTTTGATATAAATTAGCATATCTATATGATGACATATCGATCTTACGATCGCTTTACCGATAGATGGCAGCATAGGACTTTAGAAATCGAATTGAGTCGATTTCGTCGGTAGTAATTTAATATTTTTCTAATTATTTTAATAATTACTTACGTTTAAACTAATAAATAATTTTAATATTTGACTTATTTTAATGTTTCACTTTATTGTAAGCATTCATTATAATTTCCCTTGCTTAACTACCAATCAAATTAATGTTTGAAAAATGTAAACAAATCAATGACCAGAAATCCACAAAATTCTAAAATCTGCACAACCTCTGGTCCCAAGCTGTGCGGATTTGAGGGAGTCTACTGTATATGATCTGTGTATGCGGATTTCACCGCAATGGAATGTATTTGCTAAACGATTGAAAATTAGCCAAAATTTTCGGTAAAGCAGTGAAAAGAAAAGAAATCTTTCTTTAAAGTTTGAGAAACACATTTCTAAGTTTTAAATTAGTCTAATCCAATTTAATAATGAATTGTACAATAGTTATCTTTTAGTTTGCTGTATAGCACAAATGTTTAATTTTTATGAAAGAAACATTTAAACTAATTCAGTAAGAAGTACCTAATAAATGATAGAAAAAAAATGGTATTATAGAAAATTTAAATACACATGTATTTATTTGCCGCATATATCTATTAATTTTTTATGAGACTAGTAACCATTGTTATTTTCTTTCAGGAAATCTGACGAGTTGCAATCAATTTTTGTCGCTTGCAATTTTTATGTGTAATAACACTATTAATGTTTAATTCATGGTGCACATAATGTATGATCAACTCTGTGCGATTTTTTATGTCTTAAATTTTAGTCTTTGAAAAAATCATTTTCCAAATGGTTGTTGTAGTTTGTTAAATTGCTTTTTTTTTTTTAATTTTTTTTTGTCACCAAACTTAACGTTTTTGTAAAAAAAAATATATATATATATATATATTCTTTTAAAACAAAAAGTACATTTAACATTAATTTTTTAATTTTCTGCCAAACAATTCAACATTACACGTGTTATTTTAACTAAGCAAAATATCAGAAGCAAAGAACATATAACAGAAATAGAAATACCTATCGATTCAGAAACAACTGATAATGTGCTACAGCAGCTTTAGCTACAGAGTAAATGGCAAAAATTTGCAATCATAACCTTTAACCGTAAACGTACGTCTGTGTAGATATCTGCCCTTAATATTTTCTCTCTCCGACATTCCAAATTTATTTTTATGCTGCTATATTAAAAAATTGGACCTGTTAATACATTACTATTAAAGATTAAATGTTTAAGTTCACTATTTGATAAATTATTAAGTGTTCTGTTTGTGCACGGGATTTTCACATTTCCGGATAAGGGTTAAAAATACACAAATTCATCAGTAACTCCAGTTTTATATTTATCAATAACTCCACTTTTAAACAGTGGTGTAGTCGTAAAAAAAAAACCAGAGGGTATGCGTTCTAAGCAGAGGGTATACGCTCAAGGCAGAGGGTATACTCTAGTGTATCTATACTATAGCATTCTTGAGAAACAGAGGGTATACGGTGTTCCTCAAAGAAATCTAGAGGGTATACGGCGTATACCCCCGTGTACCCTCCACTACATCTTTGCTTTTAAATTTGTCAATAACTCTGGTTAGCCCAATACATTAAAATTTCTTTACATGGTTGGGGAAAGCTAGATTCAAATTAAGTGCTGAAACAACAATCACATGTTATATATTTTTAATTTTATTAAAAAAATATTCAAAACTGATTAAATTCATGGTTGAAACAAAGATCATATGACTTTCATTTAGGATTACTCAAATTTAGGGTCATTCAAAACAGAGCTCCTGGTGTCAAAACCTCAAATTACCATAATGAAATAAAAATTGCCTATGCTTGGCACTGAAAAAATAAGTCACCAAATGCATCCGGTTTTGGAATTTTCCTTCATATTTGTCTAAATGAAATAAAGTTAGTTATAAATGTTAATAGAAAATGCAAAATAATCATTTTGTACCATTCAACATTTCATATTGTTAAATAGGATATTAAAAAAAAACAATTTAAGAAAGGTATTTATATTAAGCCTTTTTGTTAATTTAACAAATTAATATGCACCTTTTAAACAGCATTTCAATGTTTTAAATTTCTAGATTTAAATTGGCCATATTTAAGCAGGTTGAATTAATAAGGTTAAATGAACATAGGGTGTAAAAAAAAATCATGATTAAAAAAAAAAAAAAAATCAGATTTCTTTTATTTAAATCAGATTTTTTCCCCAGTGTTCAAATACTGAATAGCTACTAAGAGTTTTAGGTTTCCAAAACAATTAAAACACTAATTGCTAACATAGTCTATGTTTTCACTATCTAATTAATAAAATTATAATTATTAGTTTGTAGTTACAGAAATTATAAAAACTGCAAATTAGTAGTTTCATTAGTTAATATTATACAATAATGTTATATACTGTAATAATTATGTAAAACTTTATTAAATACTAGTGATATTTAACATTTATTAAAATTATTAATAACTGCATTTAATACTAAATAGTTAACATTACTTCAAAATAATAATTATTAAACAATTAACTCTCTAATGAGAAACATGTACATTTTTAAGCTTTAATTATTAAAAAGGATAATTAATAATGTTCATTTTAGAAAGAAACAGGGGCAGGATGCTAGTCTCAAAAGGGGCATTATTTGATGAGGAAATATATTACTAGTAAAGTGTTTAGTAATGCTATAAGGAAAAAAAAAGAATATTTTTTAGTATAATAAATAATGTGTCCTTAATTTTTAATAATTTTATGAATCACAAATTGAAAAATACAATTAAATAAAATGCTTTAATAATATCCTGTGTTTTCTAAAGAAAAAGAGTTCTATTATTTTTGCAAGATCTTGGGCACATGAATTTAGAAATGCTGTTGAATTGGGAAGTTTTCTACAACAAATCTCTGGCTACAACTAAGGTGAATTTAACTACAGTATGGAACCATTTATCCGGAAACCAGTTAACCGGAAAACCAGTTATCCGGAATGCTATTTCTAATAGACTGATTTCAGAATATTTGCGGAAAAAAGTGTCATACACTGCCAGTTTGACATATGCATTGCTTGGAACAATTGTATAATTTGATGACAACATCTAGTATTTGAAATGGAAACATATTTAGTTGTATTTTAGATGTTTTAATTTTTATGCAGAAAAATTTTTGTTCCCAAGGGATTCCCATAAATTACCTTCCTTCAAACTCTGATTAACTATTGATCTTTCTTGCATCTGATTTTTAATCCGAGTAATCTAATAATTTAAAATCAGACATAATGCCATAACCACATATATTCCACAAAACTTATCAAATGGATGTTGCTTTAATGACAACCAGTTAACCGGAAAAACCAGTTATCCGGAATACATCTGACCCCAACCATTCCGGATAAATGGTTCTGTACTGTATTTTGTTTTTAAGGCAGGGTGCATTTTGCCTATTTCAAAAGAGGCAGGGTGCAGCAACCTTTAAAAAGAAATGGCCTAGTAGAAACGGAAAGTAGGGTAACACAGAGTAAATATGGGTAAAAAAAAAAAAAAATAAGATCTCAATATCTAGGAAAATATAAAAGATGAAATTTTCAAATTTGGTATGAAGTTGACTTAGTATTGTAGCTTTTGTATAAAACACTCAGTTTCCCCAAAATATTTTTATTTATTTTTTAATTGAATTTTTTAAGTGACCTATAATTACCTCGGCAACGGGGCAATTATGGGTCACTGTCTTTATAAAGTATTAATGCATATTTTTTAAATAAAATAATTTTGTAAGTTTTTGGAAATTACCTCTAAAGTAGAAATTTTCATCGTTAAAGCTTAAATTTTTTTTTAAAATATATAAATTAAATTAAAATGCCATTTTTTTAGTGGGATGTTTACGAAAATCACATTTTTCTGTTACACACAAACTTTACTTTACAGGTGCTTAGCAAGAGAGCTGAGGGACACTTGGGGTACATGTTGATACAGAATCATTCAAGGATAGTTAACATTATGATTTTAAAAAACATTTGTTGCTTATTAGCCAATATATTAACCTAGAAAAATGTGTCGTTGCAATCTGCTTATTTGAAGAATGCTTGGCACAAAGGCGAGTTTAAATTTTGTACAAGGTCTCTGTTATAGGTAAAGTGAATCATACTGATAAATAGCCATCATATGGAATACTTTGTGCGTGAATAAAATTTGCACTTGACCGATTTATTTAGGTGTATAGTTTTCTTCAAATTAACTGCTCTACATTATAAAAATATGAATTTAGCACATGTGTTTCACCATGTTCTAACAATTAGGCTTAAAAACTAATATTCAAACAATGACAGTTACCCTCCATAGCCTAATATGGTTATAGTTAAAAGAAAAAACATGCTTTAAAACATTTTTATTCGTTAGATGAAAAAATAATTTTGATTTTTTACAATACTTCTTTGTTCTTTTAAGCAACAAGAATCTTATTGGGGTTTATATTTTCTTAATAATTTGGATCGAATTAACTGCTCCACACTATAAAGATATGAATCCAACACTTGTGTTTTACCATATGCTAATAGTTAACAATTAAAGTATAAAAAAGAGATGTTTATAAAAATATTTTATCTGGCCTACTTCAAAAGTTACTTTAGGTTTACAATACTGTATATTTATTTTTATTATTATTATTTTTTTTTTTTTGAAAACCCTTAAAATCATAAATTAACAATTGCATTGCATGTCTAAAATTTAAAAAATGCCATAAAAAATGGAAAAAACATGCTGACCCAGAATTGCCCCGGTGACCCATAATTACCCCCAGGTACTCGGGACATAATTGGGTATACATCTAGAATCTATTTGAAAACAAATAGGACTAAAATGTGCATGTATTTAAAAACCTTGTAGTATTTGTATTTAAAAAAAGCATAAACAAAAAAAATCCAAGCATTTATTTAATTGTGGCCTGGATCTTGGTAAAAAGTGCAATTTTCAAAGGCAATCTTTTTGAAAGATGATTTTATAGCATGCTACAAAAACATCTCAACTCATATTATGCAGCTAAGTTAAAATAAAAAATTATTATACATAATAAAGTAGACTAATGAGAGAACCTATCCTCTATTTTAGAATTTGTCCTAGTAGATATCATAGGGATGAAAACTAGATGACCCATAATTACCCCAGAAAGAGAGTGACCCATAATTACCCCAGGTCACCCTAATTGCAGAATAAAAACTGCAAATAAATAATTTCATTAATTAGTAGCACAAATAACAAAACTAACAAATATTATATTAAATTAAATATTCTCCTTATTAGCAGAAATTCTTGAAGAGGAATTCTTGACTGAGGTATATGTGCTTCTCAACTGAACTAAATTTTGGCATGCATCTAGTTAGTATATACTAATCTGTATATTACATGGCTCTCAAAGAATTTGGATAATTTTCTGATTGTAGATGGGAACAGTTGCAATTGGGTTTTCAAATGTATTATGAATTTCCATATGGTTGAATTAGACATAATATTTTAACTTATTAAACAGTGCAGTTCTTTTTTTTTTTCTTTTTTTACATTCTTCTGAATATGTTGGAAAGTGTTTCATAATCTATGCTTGACGCATGATTTTTTTCTTTCTTGTTCAATAAATGAGCGCCTAAAAAATGATATTATCTAATATTAACAAAGAAGTTGGAACTAGACTGTATTCCTTCTTCCATGAATATTAATAGTACAACAGAGAGTAAAAGAAATTGCACAACTTGGGAAAAGAGCTTGTGCAGATTACAGGATTTTGCAGGTTTTCAGGAATAAGAACAGATTAAGAACATAGAATAGAGATAAGAACAGATAAATTGTCAAAAAGATGAAATTATTTATTGTGCTTCCAACTCCCACATCTAGAAATCTTTTCTTTTGTTGAGGAATACTAAACAAAATAGTGGAAATTTCAGTGAAGAATAAACTGATTATTTTCTGTTGTTAAAAAATAACAAAAAAGGCTGACAATTTTGTAAATAATTTTAATGAATTTAATAAGTTTTAGCAATTTTATTTTTAATAATTTTCAAATTAATATTTTAAATAATTTAATAGTAATAAGTTTCCCCAATTTAATAAATAATATATTTATTAACTTAAATATTTTAATAATTATAAATTCAATACATAAAAAAAAAATAATTTATATTTTAATTACTTGAGCTTTTAAATTTTGTAGGCTGGGAGAGACGGTTTCAAGAAGGTGAGGAAACAGAATTTCCTATGAGAGGGTTTAAATTTTTCGATTTAAATAACCTTTAGAAGACAGATTATTTATTTATTTTATATATATATATATTAAAAAGCCCTCCAAAATAATACTAAGGTAAAAAGTACCATTAGATGTCACAACGTCCATTTTTTATTTGATTGTATACATATTAACTCAATCGAGTAAAACAAAAAACATGCACTTCCAGATAAATTTTACTTGTAAACTGCAAATGAACTTACTGATTTTCTATTAAAAAAACTTCTTTGAATATATTAATAAGTACCATAACAGTAAACATTTATTAGTTTCAATAATGTAAAACAATATTTTCAGTATCATAAAATAAATATGCAAAACAAACGTGAAACTTGAAGCAGAGGAAATGAATTTAGATAAAATTTTCAAAAGCAGATAAAATCATCAAATTTATAATATCCTCCCTTTTGCTTTTTCAGTCATTAAAGAGAGATTATTAAATTAAGAATTAGTGAAAAATGCATAATTACAAAGGGAATACAGAAATCATACAATAACATCATTTTACTGCTGCATTACTAATAAGAATTGTAAGAAAGAAAAGATAAATATGTTTGTGATGTAAAGATTTTTAAAAATTGCAAAAGTCTGTTATATGATTATTTTATTATTATTTTTTTTTCAAAACCTAAGCATGTTTTCTTTCTTTCTGTCTTTCATTCCACATAATAATTAAATTTTGTTCATATAAAATAAAAAAATGCAAACAATTGTTTCTTTCAAAACCATAGCATGTACTAATTTTCTTTTATTCTACATAAAAATTTTGTCCTGTTCAGTTCGATATCACTGTAATTTAAAAATATTAAGATTATTACTTACTGTGTACTAGTCCCCTAATTTGGATTTTCATTGAATTCCATCTTTATACGATTGTTATACATTACAATATTACTGGTTTTCTAATCATATTAACAATTTTGTCATCAGACATTACACTCTTATGAGTTTATCTGAAATAGAAAACCAATTTTTGCTGTTTTCTTTTATATATATTCATTTTTTTATTGGTGAGGGAAGGAAGGAGGAACAGAAACAACCCCCCTTTTTTTTGGGGGGGGGGGGGGGGGCAATGTTAGCTTTCACTGTATTCCAACTATACGAAATTAACCATATAAACAATTACTGCTCTCATTTCATTTTTTTTAATGTTCTAGTAATTTCACCCTGTGCAATGTTGTAGTCAGATGAAAACCAGTACACGCTATAGCTTTATTTCAGAAAAAGAGGATATACAGAGCGTCTTAAAAAAAATTCAGAAGGTATACAATGTATATCTCGGTATACCATCGATTACATCCCTAATCATCACGGTTTGCTAGGAGATAAACACTACTATAAATGAAAGTATTTTATTGTTGACTATTGAATTCAAGTGGTCAAAGACATGTGATAAATCATTTCAAAAACTGATTTTAGTAATAATTTATGTGTTGTATATATTTTTTAAATGGAATGCAATTTTTTAATAATTTGTATAGTTAATTGATTATTTAATTACAGAAACATTATCATTTCCCTTTGATTTTTCTGGGTATATAAGGAATACTGAAAAGTTTTAAATGTTGTGAAAAGAAAAAATAATTAATACATGCATTAAAAAAATTAATTACACTTATATTACAAGTTTTGTATTTCATGCTTCATAGAACGGGAGGCAGCTGCACAAACCATCGGTAGGTGACTTCACAGACCATCATCTCATCCACTTGATGGGTGAAATTACAGGATTAGTTAAAACTCGATTCGCATATTAAAATGCAACTGGTCTGCCAAGTCGTATCTCGGTGAAAAAATCTGCAGACCTGATTTTAGTGGCTGATTGGTAGGTTTACCATTGTGTTTTCCTGCACCCAAATGTATGAAAACAAGGAAGATTGGAACCGGTTTCGAAAGTGAAAGCACCTTTACTTAAAAGAATCGACAACTAAAATCGAAAAAGTACAAAATGGCCCTATTAGAGATCAAGATCATCTATCCTATGCAATAAAAAAAAAAAAATCAAATTTGAACAATAAATTTGAAAACAACCTATCCATAAGTTTAGAATTAGTGAGCGGGTATTTTCAAGTGAATGAAGAGTATCCTTAAGGATGAATGATATTACTTCATTTATGCTTTTAAATGACTATGTGAACTTTATGGTGATGTCAGGAAAAGATTAATGTTTAAATTATTGGCTTAACTTTGATTTTTAGTCTTCTTTCTTCTGTTGACATAAAAAAAAAAAAAAAAAATCCCAACTGTCATGAACTTTGTATATATCTTTTTGTTTACACATACCTTATAAATTGAAAATTTCCCTTATGGATATCATCACTAAAGGGAAACCTTATTTTACACAGAGTTTTCTGATTCCCTAGCCAGTAATAAACCAATGCAAATTCCCTCTTATTAAAATGAACAATTTTTGAAATCTTCACACTGTTTTTTTTACAGAGGGTGCACTGTATTCTTCAGTAATATTATATCACTTTTTTACATATATTGCATTTCACACATTCTTACTAAATTTAATCACTTCATAAAAATATGAGTGTTTGTATACAAGTTATTTATATGGCTATATTTACGTTCTTGAGCAAATGATGCGTTAATTCATAGCCATATCTAAGAGCACAAATCTGAATAAGCACAATCAGGAATGCTAATAGTAAATGGTAATCAGGTAAGGTAATAAATTGTAGGGATGAAAATTCAGAATTAAGGTTTTAAATCAGATTTAAGCTAATAATTTACGCATTAATATTTTTCCTAGATTACTATAAACTTCATTCAATTATTTATAGACATAACTGTTGCAATACTATGGCTTAAATCAGTTTAAAATAAGACTATTTTATTAATTGAATGATGATTCTTGCATTAATATCTCCTGGAAGATGTCTTTACAGGCAAATGGAATTATTTTATCAACTCGGTTAATATAGCTAGAATTTTGTTTCAGAGGGGTAATTCAGCCCCTGTGAATTTTCTTTTAATATCGTTTCTAAGGCTTATGTATATATATATGCATAAAGGATCTTTTTAAATAAAATGTTTGTTTTTAATTGTTTCAATATAGTGATTTCTGAAATAACAAATTTCCATGTTATCTATACTATATAGAATCAAGATAGCTGAACCTACTTTTTTTTGTATTTGTGTGTGTGTGCATATGTTATTGAAATTTTAATTTTAATATTAAAAATAAATAACATCCAAGGTATGTAACCTTTCCTCTCTAAAGAAAGAAAAAAAATTAAAACTGTTTTATTACTGGTGAATCATTGCATCCGCTTTTTATTGAGCGTTTTAATTTGCCTTTCACTAATTTCTTCCATTTTTTAAAGTTCGGTTCTGAAGATTTTTTTTTTCCCTCTCTTTCAGATTGTTTAAAACAGCCTACTTCAGGAATGCAAAATTTACTCGATTCCTGACTTAAAATAAATTCCTTTAAATGATAATCAAGATGTTCTTGATTATCTTAATTAGATTCCAGCTCTTTAACACACCAGCACACATGTCTGTTTCTATAACATTACTTAAATGCATAGGATAAATCTCGTCCCATTTTGTCTCACATTACATTTTTGGTTAAATGTGTTTTAAAAACAAATATACTGCTCTATACAGTGGAACTTCACTTTAACGCAGTCTCTATTTAACACAGTTTTCCACTTATCTTTATTTTCTGCTGAACCTTGATTTTGAACACCATTAACATGTAAATTAATCTCCATATTACGAAAAATATACTCTATATAACATAGTTTATTTCGCTTATCACAACTGAATATCCTACTGACGATCACATATTGCAAAGTGTAATAAAATGTAGTGAAGAAAATACAGCGAGCGATGAAGATGGTAATACAGAAGAAATTGAAAGACCAAAAATGCTAAAAGCATTCGATACAGTAGAAGGTGATTCCAGTTTTACGAAAATGTTACAGGGCAATTGTCTGGATACTTAAAAAAGTGCGAAAATTTTTATGAACGGTGTATTTTTTATAAGAAACCTGCACAAAGTAATATTACAGACTTTTTTGACGTTAAGGATTTGATATGCTGAGAAAAAAGAGAAAAGTTGCACTATGCTTTAGTTCCTGTTTACCTCTCTGTATTGTGTGTTTTTTTAGACATTATTCTAATTAAATTTTTCTGATATGTCTTACGTTGCATAAAAAAAGGTTACTGCCCAAATTAAAAAGCATTTTTCCAAAACTGCCATTTTATGTATATTTTTCATTTTATGAATGTGTATTTTGCTATAGAAACTTCATGAATTAAAGTTGATTTCTATTTAACAAATGTTCTTCATAACGAAGTGTTTAAGCGTAAAGATAAGACTTCGTTAAATGGAAATTTAGCTGTATTATAAACTGCATCAGTACTACTTCTTTTAGAAGGGAAAATATCATGCTTTACATATTTATTTTCAGATTTTGTAAAAATCACATTTTTTTTAGAATATATGCAAACAATTTGTTTTACACCTTAAAAGATGAATTATTTCACAAAATTTGTATTAATTAAATTTAATAACCTTTCAGCAATACATACAAGTAGCTTCTATGTTAGTCTTTCATTAAAATTATTTTAATGTGTGTTATCCCATAAGAAATGAACACATCAAAATGAAGTGTTTCTAAAACCACAAGGTTTTTTAGTCCCAACAGGTATATTTCTCCCCTCCTAGCAAACAAAGGAAAGACATTGCTTCCCATACCCCTTCTCGACCTTGAACTTGAAAGATACAAGGCAGGTCAGAAGCGCCCTCAAAAAATGTATCCTTTTTTTAAAGAAAAAATGTGACTGGGGTAGATTTTATCCCAATGCGTTTGCTGACGAATTAAGAAGCTTCAGCCTCAGCAAACTTCCCTTTTCTCACACATCTGTTTAAATAACTGTGCAGTAGATGTGGTTCTCTAAGTTATAGGCTATTAAAATACAGGGAAAATTTTGTTGTTATTACTCCACTGCATTTAGACTCGTGTGTTAAAGAGAAATTTTTAAGAATGCTAAGTATTAACACAAACAGATGCCACTGTCCATAGAATTTTCTGTTTATGAATAGAATCTTTTTTCATGCATGAATGTATTTATATTATAACATTTCTTAAATATTAATTGACTAATGTGTCCGTTATGTCTTAATAAAGCTGCCAAGGAAGAATGGAATGAAACAGCAGCCTACTTTTAATTAAACTTTTTAGGGCTTAATGAAACTTTTATTTTATGCAAATGTAGTTTATTTTATGTATCATTGCACGAATTATTTTACTATTTCATATATATATTTCTTAATTTGTTAAATAGTTATTTTTATTTTGTATGATTTACATATTATCTACATAAATAAAAATAATATATATATATATATATTAATATTGAAGAAACATAATTTTCTGATAGTAAAGGATTGAATTAAACTCCAAATAAAATCGACTACAAAGAAAAAAATATACTTAATGTAAAATTTTATTCAACATCAGTTTACAAAAATTAATTGAAGTTAAATTATCAGTGATAAGACTACAAATGATGGATAAGTCTGTTAGCAACAATGGGTCTGAATTTTTTTATACAATTATAGATGAAAACAGTTCTCAGGAAATTGTATCTGGAGTGCACATCATGATAAATACATTTGATGAAATTTTGACTATCTCAATTCATTTCATAGAAGAATATCTCAAATATTCCACAAATAGAAAAAATACAACAAAGAAATTATCTATTTTTGTTTATAATTTGTAACTAGCAGTATAAATAAAATGTAAAACTAGACGTATTTTCTTCAAGTTTCTCAAATACAACATAACATGATTCGCTAGCACTAATTCAAATATTAATTTCTCCTTTTAACACAAACAAAAATCTTAGTTTTTTTTTTCTGCTTTTTCTAATATTTCTTAGTGGGATACTTTTAAAAATGAATCATTGCATCTTTAGACAAAACAGCAAAATCTTTCAATATTGAATATTTATCTATACTTCATTACTGTATATAGATTGAGTAGAATGTTGTATTGTAAATCTTTGTATTACTTTAAATTACAAAGATTTACAATACAAGATTTTACTCAATCTATATACAGTAAAATCTCGTTACAATGAATCTCTGGGTAGCACTGATTAAATTCGTTAAAGTGAATATTTTTATAATAAAATAAGGTAATAGGAGTTTTTTTTTCAACAATTCAAATAATATTTGTTAAACTAAAAATTTCATTGTAATGAGATTCTATTGTATCAAATTTCAGTAAAAAAAAATGTTGGAATGAAAATGGCTCAATCACTCAAATGCAGAATAAGCTTCCATTACATTTTTTAAGCTGTAAACAATTCACAGGAATTACCTTTATTTTTTTTATATCAATTTTTTAAAGCAGAAAATAATAATAATAAATTTAATTAAAAATGAATATAAAAACATAGTGCAAAACTAGATTTATTTTCATTTTCAATTCAGCATTATTCGATGCAAAGACTAACAAAATTTTTTTTCAATATTTCCATGTCGCTGTTAAGGAAAACCATACACATTTTTTTTTTCAATAATATATTTTACATAAATATATCGTAATAAAATTTAATCACTACATTTTTTGATAAAAAGAGAAAGATGTCATTTGATGCTGAAGTTTTTGAATTGTACTGCACATAAATATTACTCAAAACTACAAAGTCTTTTAATTATTATATTTTAATCCTACATACAGGATACAGAAATTTATTCAATGATGCAAAATTCTATTCAATCTATCAACTTAAAAAATCTTACGCTGTATTATTATTTTTATCACTTTCTCAAACTTAACAACATAATTTTTTTTAGGAGTGCTAACATTGTTCTAAATAAAAACCTCTGTATAAAATCCAATTATAAAAACAAGTCCTTAATTATTTTTTTTAATTATTATTACAATTATTTTTCTATTTTAATCTTTTAAGTCTTTTTAAAAACTTTATTATTAGCATATATACAGTATATATAATTACACAATATTAATATACAGTTATATATTGCAATAAACATATTGAAAAGAATTTTAGTAAATTACAAACACTCAAAAATTAGAGATTATTACTTTAAATACTAATGAGAGAAACTAGTTCACACTTTACGATGACTAGATTAAATTAAAAACAGAAGGGGTGTACATGTACGTAATTCAAGTACGCATAACTTGCTTCAAATAAAAG
The DNA here is from genome assembly GCA_963932465.1 of Maratus speciosus. Lineage (NCBI taxonomy): Eukaryota > Metazoa > Arthropoda > Arachnida > Araneae > Salticidae > Maratus > Maratus speciosus. The sequence goes on along the minus strand of OZ010799.1, from coordinate 389,265,897 downwards.
TTTAGAGTTTAGAACCATTCACATTAACACTTTACAGATATGCTAAAAGAAGAAAAAAGTTACAACAATTTACTTAAGATTATATTTTTAAGAGTCATTTGGCTTCATGTCCAAAATGAAAGACAATCATAATAATAAACAAAATCAAATTTGCACATATTTGAAATAATTCACTTTTGTGTTTGAATCTTTATAAAAAAGACCACATTGAACATATTGAAAAGGCATACAACATATTGAATAGAATTTTAGTAAATTACAAACACTCAAAAATTAGAGATTATTACTTTAAATACTAGTGAGAGAAACTAGTTCACACTTTACGATGACTAGATTAAATTAAAAACAGAAGGGGTGTACATGTACATAATTCAAGTACGCATAACTTGCTTCAAATAAAAGTTTAGTGTTTAGAACCATTCACATTAACACTTTACAGATATGCTAAAAGAAGAAAAAAGTTACAACAATTTACTTAAGATTATATTTTTAAGAGTCATTTGGCTTCATGTCCAAAATGAAAGACAATCATAATAATAAACAAAATCAAATTTGCACATATTTGAAATAATTCACTTTTGTGTTTGAATCTTTATAAAAAAGACCACATTGAACATATTGAAAAGGCATACAACATATTGAATAGAATTTTAGTAAATTACAAACCAGGGTTGGCACGGTTTAAACCAAGTGGTTTTAACCATGGTTTAAACCGCGGTTTAAACCAATTGGTTTTTTTGTCAAAAAAACCATTTGGTTTTTTTAGAAAAAATCTAATATAATATTTTCTCTTTTTTGTAATTTAATTGTTTTAAATTATTGATAGAAGTAATTTCTACTTTTAACACTTCATCTCAGCAGTCAACATGAGACATAATGAGCCTAGGTCATGTTTCTATGCATGTAGAATGAAAATTAGCATGTGCTGATGAACATATCTGGTACCCTAAAGGTTTTTCTTAAAATATGTGAAATTAGAAAAGATAAAATAGATAAATAATATTCAATATTTAACATAAAATATTTTCATTTAAAAAATGCAAATTATTTATAGCAGTTAATAACAAAATACAATGATCTTTAAGATTTTGATTAAGTTGTAAAAGAAAATTTTCTGGATTGGGATTGGGGAATATTATCCTTAAAGAATTTAAAAGAGTAACTTAAGGTATGAAGTTTAATAACACAGCTTTCAAAAATTGAGTGCTAGTTATAGCATTTCAATAATACCAATCAATCTTTTCTGCTATTTTCTGAATCTAATGGCCAAAAATGTTGACTTGGACACTTGCAGTTATCACTCAGAAAACAAAATAACCAGAAATATTTGGATATTAAAGAAAATAATAATAACAACCACAGAATAATATATTCATGAAACAGCATCAAATGTTTATTGATTGATTATTATATTATTAATCCAAGGATTCTTCATACGATTTTCAAGGTATCAATGTTTCACTGTATAGAGAGAGCAGTTTACTTTGAACATAAGACATAGCTGTTCCTAATAATGTTTAAATTAGAAATGATTTCAATTTTCTATATAATTGACTGTAATTATTTAATTTAAATATTTTCAAAAGTTGTATTACTTATATAATATCCAAAAATGTTTATTTTATCAACAGATATGCATCTGTATGCAATAGGAAAATATATTTAAAAAAACCTGGTTTAAACCAAAAAAACCTGGTTTAAACCAAAAAAACCTGGTTTAAACCAAATAAACCGGTTTTTTTCCAACCCTGTTACAAACACTCAAAAATTAGAGATTATTACTTTAAATACTAGTGAGAGAAACTAGTTCACACTTTACGATGACTAGATTAAATTAAAAACAGAAGGGGTGTACATGTACATAATTCAAGTACGCATAACTTGCTTCAAATAAAAGTTTAGTGTTTAGAACCATTCACATTAACACTTTACAGATATGCTAAAAGAAGAAAAAAGTTACAACAATTTACTTAAGATTATATTTTTAAGAGTCATTTGGCTTCATGTCCAAAATGAAAGAAAATTATAATAATAAACAAAATCAAATTTGCACATATTTGAAATAATTCACTTTTGTGTTTGAATCTTTATAAAAAAGACCACATTGAAGTGTATCATGTTTCCAAAAATTTCTTCATAAATAACAGACTGCAAGATGTTCACCTTAATAGTTGAATTAAGCATACCAAGTCATAAGAAACACGTCTTCAATATGCATGGAAAATACAGTTTTTTGGTTGCGTCTTAAAGTTTAGTACAGGCATGTTTACGTTATACATTTTCCTAATTTATAAGTTTTTAACCCTGTTTCTAATCCTCTGTAAGCAGTAATTAGCAATATAATTATAAGAAAAAATGCTAAACTGAGCTTTTTTTCATTATGTTTCTCAAACTCAGCACCAATTGATTTGCTAGCACTAATTCATACATTAATTTCTACTAAACTTTTTTTTTTTTTTTATCAACTCCAGAAAAGAAAATCTAGTTATTTTTTTCTTTACAATTTTTAGACAGATTCTTTTTTAAATTGAATCATTTCATCTTAAGATAAAAAAGAGAAAGATCTACAGCAGGCATGTCAAACTGATTTAACGCCACGGGCCATATTAAGCATCATATAAAAAGCCGCGGGCCATATTAAAAAAAAAAAGATAATATTATTACCATTGCACAGAATAAAATTTGTCAATACAAAACATAGCAATGTTAAAGAAATTTTAACCCAAATTTCCAACATTAAATACAGTTTTTTTATATTATTTTTTCGAAAAAATGCGCAAAATTGCTTTAATCAACCAAAAAAATATATATATATATTGGCTTTTATAAATTGCGTTTATTTTAGAAAATGCTTGCACGTGCTAATTTGCATTTATCAAAGTCCTAGCTGTCAATCTTCCGTGTTTTCTGTAAGTAAAAAATAAAAATAAACATTTTGAATCAGAAAAAATCTATTTAATAAAGTATGTCATACATATTCGGTACTTACTTGATTTCATTTATTAAATATATTTTCTGGTTCAAATTATGTTTGTTTGATTTGAAAAATAGCAAAAGGCTGCATACTGTACTTCAAAAAATTAATCGATTGATGAATAATTACAGAAATTTGGAAACTCGATATCTATATACATAGCCGCTAATATGGAATCGTGTTGAATTTTGATTAGCTGCAGCAATAAATTCTGAACAATAATTTTAACATCAATTATTAAAGATGAAAGAAACAAATTGAACTGATTTTCATATTTCTTCAAATTCAAAAATCTTCTTTTGAAGTAATGTTTAATATATTCTTAAAAAATTTCTACTCCGATGATTTTGCAATAATGCAATCCGAGATGTCCCTGGAAAAACTCAACTGATGGCAGGCAATAGGCAAAGGCTATAATAATTAATTTAATATCAGAATTAAAAATCTTTAAAATTAATTAAAGCATATATATAAAAACATATCTTTCGTTTGTTTGCCATCTCTAAGACCACGGCTGGTGCAAGTGTGATCATGCAAAGTGTATCTTCAGCATGCGCGTTTTAACAATTCAGTATTTAATACTGAACAATATTACACGTTAATATTATTCAAAATTACAAAGATCCCAAATACAAAATTTTATTTAATTTATCTTCTTTCAGAAAAACAATGTTAACATGAAAATGACTGAATAACAATGAAATACAGAGGAAGCTTTCAGTTTCTTTAATATATATATGATATAAACAATACACAGGAATTGCATGTTTTAATTGTAAAATCAAATTTTCCTAAAGTAGAATATAAGAAAAAGATTTTATAATTAATGCAAAATACAACATTTGATTCTATCAATGTATCATTTTTCAGAGAAACAATGTTAGCATGAAACTGAAAAGAACTGAAAAGAATAATAAGCCTTCAGTTTCATTTTTATAAAATGTACAAATGAGTTTTTTTGGTTATTTCCTCAAGTTTATCTACAAGTTCATATGATGTTATAGATTTTCATGACATGTAATATGTTCATTTTAAAAACTCTTAGGGTATCTCGTTCTTGCCATTTTTTCAAAATAAAATGAAAAGTTTTACAATATTAGCTTCACTTTTAAATTTCTCACAGCTTCATGTATATTAATTTGTAATGAGTGCATGAACTCATCAACTTGGAGGAGAATGCTGAGACAAAAACATCTAGATCAAAAAACTAATTTTTTTTTTCATTCCAGCTATCCTTAACATTAGAGTTTGATTCAATGTCTGAAGCCTTTTGCAACAATATGCAGAACTTTTCACTAAATTCAATTGGTTCTCTTGGATTAGTTAATTTAAGGGCTAAAGTTATATTCTTTGAAAGAATTGTTTTATTGGGTCAGGGCTGTTCATTGCAACTAACTTTTTCATTATTTTTATGTAATACCATTTTGAAACAATAACAATCTACCTTGATGACAAGTAGCTATACCAGAAAAAATTATTCTTTAGAAATAGCGGTAGACAAAATAAGAATTAGTCACCTGCAGCAAATCTGTTTGAGCAACGAATTTGTTGGTTCAGTATTGTTTGTCTTTTGTGCATTTAAAACTTTTATCAACCTTTAAGGTTGTGATAGGAGTGAAATATTGAAAATTTCAGAACATAACTTAAATTTATTCTTCCTAAACCATTAACAATGGAAAGATATGATGTGGGAAAAAGAGTTTGAAATGTGACTGTATATCGTTAGGTATATTCCATTGGTAAATATATGGCAGTTTTTAGATGCAATACTATAAGAAAATAAAGGTTTACATTATAGTTTATAATCGGAAAAATTACATCCTTCGATAAGCAAGTACATAGAACTGACAGAGCACAAGCATTCTATTCTTTTGTTGTGATTTTGATTACTGAACAAACTCCTTTTTATCAGAAGTAAAATAGTCATTAATTGAAGTTAAAAGAAATTTAGCTATTTAAACTTAAGAACCCATTAAATACACGTATAACATCTGTCTCTCTTTATATATATATAGATGTATAAAGTGCCTATTATATATATATATATATATATAGGATGATTCATAAAAGATGGGCAAAATTTTAAAAGATGATAGTAGACATACAAACAAACAACTTTCATGAAAGAATGCATGGTAGGAATTAAAGCGCAATGGTGCTAGAGTGCGCGAAAGATGATGTTGTTATACAAGACAAAAACACACAAAGAACGATTAAGTGACAAAAGCAAGGTGGAAAACCGCTCTCCGTACAATCATTATGCCTCTGAACCATTTCCATTTGCAGTTCCGTAGATAAAATGTACATCAGCCTTTTACCTATTAGTGAAGGGCAACATCTTCCGATACGTTCCTACCACGATTGACAGTTGCACACTCGGATCAGCAGTTTTTATGTATTAATCGAGGCGAAATTTTGCATATGTGTTCTTCTTCTTCCCTATATCACATTTGCATGCTATCAGTGTCGTTCTTCTCCCGATAACTGGCAACAGGAATGGAGCTTTAATGTTTGCATGGACCAAGTTTTCAAATGCACCAGCACCTTTCCGTTTTATTTCCGACCATGCTTTCTTTGATGAAAGTTGTTTGTTTGGATGTGCACTATCACCTCTTAAAGTTTTACCCATCTTTCATGAAACACCCTGTATACATACATTATTTTAATTATTAAACAGATTTAATGAAACGTGAAACGAAAATTACACTTAAAATTGTTCACTAAGAATGAACTATTTTTCTCAGTGGAATAAGTTATAAAATTTTATTTTAATTTTCCTTTTGCAATGGACTTTACCCATGTGACGTCAGCCGCGGGTAAACAGAAGAAAAACACCAATTGGCATGAAGAACATTTTAACATTGTCCTCCCTTCATCCAATAAACAGTCTTTTTCGGAGGATTTTCCCCCGCAGAGGCGTGGCTGATGCCATTCGTGGGTAAAGACCATTATAATTTTCTATTATCTCAATAATTTTAGAAAGCTATAAAAAATTTGAATTGCAAGATATTGAACATGTGCAAAAACATTTACAGACTACATGGGTTACATCAAATAGATATTGATAAATCTTTTTGTTTTTAAATTCTTGATCCAAATTATTTTTCAAAGAAAATAAATTTCAGTTTTCTGTTTTCAGAAAGATAACAGAGGATATTTCTTAAAGTTTTACAAAAATTATGACAATGATTAAAACAGAAAAATGTTTTAGGACACATGTATTAGGACCATTCTTTTACCATACATTAAGAATAATAACTCATTTTTCTGCTTTAAGCATGTGTTACTGTGAACTCTGAAATCGCTTACATGAGATACTTTCACATTCTTCTACACTTCTTTTACCATACTTACAAATGGAGTCAACAGACAAGAAAAATATTTGACTCCATTTGTGTTTATTTTTTGCTAAATGCTCTTTAGTGTAAGGAGACCGTTTTTCGAATTCCTCTTTAAATTTTAACATTTCATCTTTTGATGGCAAGCATTCTCGAATACAGAATTCAAGGAAATCCCATTCGTTAGCCTAAACAGAACGTGTCAAATAATCATCGATTTCATCACTGTAAATAAGTTTCTCTTTTGCTTTAAAAGGTGCATCCTTAAGAATTAATCGGATGTTTTCTTTATCTTTAATATCAAACAAAGAATGTAGTATCCAACTGTGATAAATTTCATCGACAAACGAATCTTTTAGAGCACTAGGGCTTTTTTGCCAAAATTCTCCGAAAAGGTTTTGATAATTATAGTCCTTATAGCCTTCTCCGACTTTACCGATAATGTCTCCCAAAATTTCCTCATAATTGTTTTTTGATAAGAAATTCCACATGCAATTTGCTACTCCAATAAAAAAGCTTTGCCAAGGCCATTGCAGAAAACAATGCAACACTCTATGAGGGTTTTTTTTAAGAACTTTTATTTGTTCCTCCTCTTCCATTTCAGGTAATAAAAAACATAAAACATCAGCATCATCTATATATTTTGAAAGCTTTTTTAAGGACTTTTCTCTTTCCTGTGGGGTTAGTTTTTGTAGGAAATACTCAGCGGCTACTTTATTACCCTCATGTGCAGACCGGTAAAATAAATGTTTGTAAGAAATATGGCCCACTCCTCCTCTCTTCATATTATCTGACCAAAAACTAACTATTGAAAAGTTTTCCCAATCATAATCTTTGACATTCTCAGGCAGACTACTCCAAAATCGGATAATATCGCCTTCCAGGCAGTTGTCACAAGCTAGTATGTAGCGTGTGACGACATTCAAATTCTCATCTCCAACTAACACTTCTGCTGTTCTCTTCCTATCTACTGTACCCTGTGGGGTCCAACAAAGTTCAGCTGGCAGGTATGCAGGAAGATCGAGGTCTAGACGAGATTGGAATCTTCTAGTTAGGTATTCTATCAATCCATCGTATTTGTGATAGTATTGCATCCATTCAAAAATTTGTATGCCAATAGGCTTGATAACACCAAACACCTTCTCTTTTAACAGTTGCGGTAGTGACAGCTGTGGCACTTTATGTGTTACTCTTTTCTCGATTTCCTTCCATTTAGTTCGATTCAGATAATCAAAACTGAACTTTGAAATTAAAGTCCTTACATCATTCTGGTGCCACAATGAAATGCCAATTTTAACAAGAGCAATATGCTCCAGTGAGGGCTTCAGAACAAACTTCATGATTAAATTAAAATAAACATTAAATATCCCAAACAAACTTTACTTAAGAAGGCGAACCGTAAAAAAATATAAATTATAACGTCAAAAGAAAATCTTTCTTCACCACTTCTTTGCTATAAATGTACATTTGATTTTTTCTTTTATTTTTAGTCATCTCCAAGTGAATTGACATAAATACCATAATTATGTATTACTGTAATCTTATGCTAGTCTTTAAAGTTAAATGATGTCGGATGAGTTATAAGGAACCAGATAGCATTCTGACTCATGATAAAATAAATCAGCAAGTACTAATAAACATGGAAGTTTCATAAAAATTTTAAATTAACTTTGAAGTTACAGCTTCAATTGGATAATTTAGAAAGCTAATAAAACAAGTATGAAGGTAAGGTAGTATCATTGACAGCAATTGCTACAATTCTGCATCTTGACATATTAGCTGGAATACCAGAAAATCTACACTGTTTAGAAGCATGATGAAAATACTGCTGACTTATTGGAAGGCACATCAGAGGAATATGACCTAGAAGTATAAGTAAAATATCACTTAATGAAAATGTCAAACATTGAAATACAAAGAAAAATTATCTGTGAGTAAATGGTACAAACAATATATAGCTGCCAAATTTCCAGGGTTTTACAGTCGAATAAACAAATTCTGAACCAAAAAACTTTCTTAAAAAAATGTGTCATTTCTATATGGTATTTATTTGATTCCACTAAAGTAAAATTTCTCGTTGGAAATATGTATATTTGATTAGGAAAAAAAAAGGGGGGGGGGGAAGAAAGTTGGTATGACATGCGTCAACATCAATATAAAAATTTAGATGCAAGAAACATAAGAAATAGCAAATTTATGTGCAATTGATGATTAAAATAAAGCGATAAACGCCTCGAATTTTAATTGCTAAATTGTAGTAGAAAAAAATTCCAGCAATTTGATTGGGGATTGTGATTTTTTTTCTGAATTTATATTAGAAAAAAATCTTAAAAGGTCGCTTTAGTACTAAATTTGTATAAAAATTAAAAAATTTTAATATGAACACTTGATTGCCATAGTATATTTGGACTTTAAATTTCAAGTACATGTTACCATCGGTTACCAAACGGGAAGCCATTGAATCAAATAGTTTAGAAATTATGAATACTTAAAGCTTATATTCGGTGAAATTAAATTTATTTTTAATCATTGAAAAACAGATTGCAATGTACATAGCTTTTTAAACATAACTCTAAAACTACATGGCGGAATGAGCAATAATTTTTTAGTCACAAATTTGAAGCTTCTAGAAATAGTTTTTTCATTAAAAAAAAATCATAGGTTGAAAATTAATTTTGAAAATATACATATTTTGAAATTGATTTTAAAAAAAATACAAGCTGAACATCTGTAATTCTTTTAAGAATTCTAAGAATTTCTAGAAGCTTCCAAAATTAAAACTCATTCTGATTAGTTTGAAGTTACAATTAAAAAACTTCCTCAATTTGTTCTGCAGCTTTTTAAAAAGAATTTTACATTACAAAATTCAAACTATACTCTTTATAAATTTTAAACTATTTGAATGGACGACCTTTTGTTTGGAATCTTGAGAGAAAATTTATCGAAAAAGTCAAAAATGATGCTAAAATTAAGTCTTTGCAGGGGTCGATCCAGGCAAAATTTGTGGCCTATTTAGGGCTCCTTCACAAAAATCCATTCAATAAAACAGGCCCCTTCACAAAATTCCTTTTTATAAAACAGGCCCCTCGACGCAAAATTCTTTTCCATAAAAACATACTCTTAATTAATTATTTTTACATTGTTATGTTTTAAAACGTATAATTTGCAAAGAAAACAAGTTCACCAGAAATGAAAACTTTAGGAGAAGGACTTAACCTCTTCGCTACTGAGGTCCACATACGTGGACCTTGGATCTTATTTCACTGTAATAAAACCACGCCAAGTTTCTAAATTTTGATTAACAATTCACATTTATGAGAGTTTAAGCTTCAAAATGAATCTAACCGATTTTAACACTTAACTTATTTTCATGGCTAAATCGTTGGTTGCAGTTGAGGTTTTGAAAAATATCGTCAATTCAGCGATTGTGTAAAAGCAAGTAATATTTATCTATGTTAAAATTTCAATTAATATGTTATAATTTTTTTTATTCTTAAAAATATTATAAATATTCACTAGATAACTTCCTTTTGTTTATTTTGTGAAGTTCTTGATTTTAAAAGTAACTTTTTATTGAGGTCCACACATGTGGACCTCAGTATTCAATGACTATAAATATGCTTAAACTCGGGAATACTGTTATCGTGTTTAGAAATAATAATAAAGCCCTCCTATATATAATTAACTGAAAATATGTAGTGTTTTTTTTAACAGAATATGCAATTTAAGCTATATTAAGTGGATTTTGTATATTTGCTTGATTAAATATTACTTAATGCTGATTAAATTCTGCAATTTCATTGAAAATACATAGATACATTGGAGACCATATATAATGTATTTTTTACTCAAAATAAATAAAGATTATTTTTATATGTATGGTTGTATTTGTATATTATTGTCTTGCATAAATAATACATAATAATAATAAAATATTTAAAAAAATTCTTAGGTGAACTTAAATTTTTTTTTTATCCCTATTCTATTAAAACTAATATATATGTACTTTTTCTTCTTATATTATTTTTAAACTACGAGATGGAGTCCAATAGCTGATTATTTTTAAGTGTACAAACATATTGCCAAATACTGTTAAAATTAATAATTTTCTTCAAAATAAAATGTAACCACAATTGTGAATATTGATCTTTTCGAGAAAATAGCTGAACAAACAAATTTACATTCAGTACAAAATCGAGAGCACAGGTGAGTCAATACTACAGTTTATGATATGATGAAACTTACAGGCCGGCATAATCTCATGAATACATCAAAACTGTCCTAGATTGTATGACATGTTAATCCAGCAATTTTTTGATACAATGACAAAAAATAGATTCTTTAAACTAAGGATTTATCTGTATTTTGTTGATAATTCTGCCACTCTTTTTAGATTTTACAAAAGAAAAATGTTTAAGCTTACCTCGACCTAAACATATTTCTTTGGACTATAAATGATTTCTTTTTTGGGGCAGTGTGATTTCCCACAATATGTACCTTCAAATTCAAATCCTCTAGATTTATAATATTTGTCCTGTCTGTTAGAGATGGATTGGTATTAGATTTCTGTAATGTTAGCAATGGCAGTATTTCCTCAGATGATATGCAAGATATTTGTTTAGGTGGGGGTATTGCAAATTATTATGTTAAAATTAGGGATTGACCGAATACCGAATAGTTGATTCGGTATTCGGTAGTTCGGCATGTAAACCGAATATTCGGTTTCGGCCGAATACTTAAAAGTATTCGGCCGAATAATTGCAGATAAGTATTTTCTTAGAAGTAGAAGAATTCTCTTTTACTTAGCAGTAGAAGAGGGTAAACAATGAGTTTCAATATTATGTGCATGAGATCAGAGTTCAGCTGCACTACAAAAAACAAGTCAAAGGCCATTTTTTATTTTAAAAAAAACCCTTTTCCTTCCTAAAATAGCCTACTTAGGGGCAAAATCAAAACAACTGTCTACAACAGAGGAAAAAAAAGTAAGGAAGACGCGCATCTTTCCCTTATCATTTAATTTTATTTACTCCTACATTAGTTTTTTTTAATTTAAATTTATTTAATATGTATTTTCTTTAATATACACATCAAATAAGCATACCAGAGTTCATATATGTATATCTAAGGTGTATATTAAAGAAAATTCACACATCAAATAAGTATACCCCTATGCCTATCCTATAGCTTTTATAACCATTATATCAAAATCATTTAAATTTCTTATCTTCACCACCACAATGTTAAAATATTAATCAAAATATAAATATTCTATCAATAATTTGACAGAAAATAGCTAAATGTACAAATTGATATAATACCTTTTGTATTTTGAGAACATTCCTATTCAATATGTTTATAGACTTAGACAATCAGTAAACCAGTATAATGACAAAATTGTTTTTTTTTTTTTTATTTGAATGAACTTTTGTTTTTCTGACAATCCTTACCCTTAATAATACCCTGTATAGTTTAATATTTTCATAGGTTTTTTTGGGGTATTGACTAGTGATAAAATAATGAAAAAATAAGTGATGGGTTAATGAATTTGTGAGTGGAAAGAAGTCATTAAATTTTTTTGTGTAATTAGATTTTAGAATAAAAATGTAACTGAATTAAATTATTGAGAATTTAATTTCCATTAAAGCTTATTAAAAAAGCTAATATATGCAAAAATGTGTATTAAAAAATTTCAAGTATTCGGTTGAATTGCGACGAGCTATGTGTATAAAGTGTAAAGTTTATTAATGCACTTTGAAAAACATTTGTTTTGAAAATTTTCCCACTAGTAAAAAATAAAGTAATAAAATTTAAATTTTGCAGTCGTTTCTTAACAATAGTTCAAGGCAAAAATTATTTAAAATTTTTGAGATTTACGATTTAATGAATTTCATACATTTAAAGCAATAAATATAACATTTAATTATGTCATATCAAGAAAAAAAAAACATTATTTTTCACAATTTTAGAAAGAAACAAATATTTACAATGGTTTTCAAACATTTTGAAATTTTTACTCAATTGTGTCCCAAGGTCCACATATGTGAACCTCCATTTTCTAGTACCCTGGTGCATCAATTTTTAGAATTTTTCTGTTATTATCATCTTTGAAACCAAAATAGGTAAAAAAAAACCTATTCCAGCATTTTTTCAAAAATTATTTTTTGCTCATCAACGAAGAGGATAAAGAAGTTAATAATAAATGATTGGTTCAAATTTCATATTTCGCTTATATTCACTGGATTTCATATTTCGTTACAAAATGTTACTTTTCAGAAAAGTATAATAAATTTCACAAAAATAACTTTTACTTTTCACAAAATGGGCCTCAAGAAAAAATCCCTGCATCGACCCCTGCTTTGTATTGAAGATATCAGAGTTTGGTACAATTTCTGTCTGAAAGAGAACCCTCTGAGCTTTTTACTTTCCCCTACTTGTACTAATAAAAGAAAGTTTTGCTCTGTTTGTCTGTGTATGCGATGGCTACCTAAATCTGCAATAGGTACAAGGTTGAAAATTTGTGTGAGGGTAGTCAAAGTCTTCTTCTGATGCACCTGGCACTCAGAATTTAAAAATTTTGATAATTAGCAGATATATTAATTAAAAACTCATTAAACGGCCCAATTAAAACAAATTCTTTCTTCAAAACCACAAGTTGACTAGACGTGAGCTCCAGTGCGAGGCTTGTGTACAACTATCCAAACAAACCGCTTCCCCTTGAAATCTCATTGAGGCTAAAGTTTTGCAGAAGGAAAATAAACCACAGAGATCATAATATGGAGGTTTTCAAAGATACCCATATCTTAAAAACTATTGGACCCGGGAACACGAAATTTCGCGGACACTTCTCTTTCAGAATTTCTAAGAAAATTTTAAAACCTCCCATTAGAATGTGAAATATCAATTACTATTCGATTTTAATAAAGTAACTTATTTCCTTTCACGGCAGTCAGACATCTGCATGTTTGGTACACGCATTTTGTGAAATCGCATTTTCGAATCACAGATTAAAAATGATAGAGGGACATTTTGAAGCATATCGAAATTTTAAAAAGTTCTTGAATTAGGAATTTAAAATTTGGGTTACAGATGCAGAATAACTTTCTCTTACATAATTTCAAAAAATTATAAAGATAGCTCCAAAAGAACGTAAAATATCAATTAAAAACCATTAAATAAATTATTAATCTGTTTTCTTTCAAACCCACATTTGCGAGGATTTGTATTTAATTTACTTCCACTACAAGAATCGATATATTAAATTAGTTTGCAATAAAAAGAGATGTCTTTCCAAAGTAGCAAATTTTAAGCTATATTAAAAAATTTTAAACTATATGCAATAGAAATTTGATATTTCGGATACAGATACAGAATAATATACTCATTCAAAAATTTTTGTAAACAACTGTGGAGATAAAACAAGTTAAAAATTGCTCGTGAAACGTGGCAAATGAGGTGCGTTCGTATTATAACTAGTTTTATAATTATTTTTTGTGCCCCATATTGTACTGAATGTATATTTTTTTGCACTTCATAAGTGAATAGTCTGTAACATCATTAAAATGCACTTGCAATAATTTTTTTACCATTCTCCGTAATGTAATACAACTCTTTTCACTGTCTCTGTAATTAAACTATACATCCAATTTTCATAAAATTTGAAATGGCTTGACAAAATTTTGCAACAATTATATATTTAAAATTTCAGACCATTCGGAAGGCTTTAACATCATTAAAATGCACTTGCAATAATTTTTTCCTATTGGCCGTAATGTAACGGAAAACTTTTGACTGTCCCTGTAATTAAACGTTACATCCGATTTTCAGAAAATTTGAAATGGCTCAACAAAATATTACAACAATTATGTATTTAAAATTTCAGAACATTCGGAAGGCTGTAACACCATTAAAATGCAATTGAAAATTTTTTTTCCATTGGCCGCAATGTAAAGATAAACTTTTGACTGTCCTTGTCATTAAACTATGCATCCGATTTTCATAAAATTTGAAATGGCTCGACAAAATTTTGCAACAATCATATATTTAAAATTTCAGACCATTCGGTTGGGTAGTTTTTGATCTGTTATTTGCGGACAGACAGACAGACGGACTGAACGACGACTATAGGTGCTACGTATTTATATAATTACGAACGCACCTAAAAAAACGAGGTAGCGGGGACCCAGGTCAGAACATATATATTTGTATAAAACATATTCAGTCCTTAATTTATGAGTAGTGGTCAAGGAAGCAGAAAGTTCAAGATAGGAGTCATAGATTTTCTTTTTTCTTTTGCAGATTCTTTTTACATAGAACCTTTATTTCACTTTATTTTATTCTTAGCTCTTTATTATTTAATATAAAAATTTAAGGTTATTATTAATAAAATTGAACAAGATGCATAAGATGAAGAAAGACATTACAGGTAAGTGATTGTTTGATTAATTAACACTTCAATTGTGAAATATTTTACCTGCAAATTACTTTCTGCCGCTGAAATATCTGTTACAGATACCTGGAAAATTTTCTGCTATTGCGGTAGTGGTTACCATTATTTCCTAACAGCAATACATTTCTATTAAATATTCAGCAAATTTCTTAAATTCTCATTTGAATCCCCCACCCTCTCGAGTGAAAAATCTACGGATAGGTTGAATAATGAAGTTTTGTTGGGATATAGGTTTGCTCAGAATAGAGTGTATTCCCTTGCAGTGGAAAGGGGAAGCAACAGACTTTGCAGAGTGTGTGCAGAATGTCTGTTATAAGGTGCGGCAGGCATCATCCACCAGTGTCAGATGTTCTATTAGAACATATTGAACCATAAATTAAGTAGTAGGTATCATTATTTCCACTTCGTAATTTCAACAAATTTCTTATTTGAGTCCCCACTCCATCTACTAACATATCTACAGAAAGGTTGAACAATGGAGTTTTGTTTTGGAATACACTTTTCAACAATTTACCTTGGAAAAGGAATTTAGTTAAAACTTTAACCCTAATGTAGTAAAATTTCTGTTGCTTGATTTTTTATTTTTTTTTTCACATTTCATGCTTATTTTTTGCCATTTGTATTAAGAATTATAATTTTATCCTAATATAATAAATTTTGTCCATGATTTTCAAAGTTATTGCGATTTTTATGTTTCATCACAATGCACAGCGATTTTTTGACCTAATATAATAAAATCTTGTATTCTTTTCAATAAAGTATATTCGAATTTTGTACATCAATTTTCACACTAAATTTGTTTAAGATATCTGACCCACGTTTAGTGCCATGGCAATTCTCTATTTTTCCATTTCATATGTTAATTTTAACTAGAAATTTTATTTAATAAAATTATATTATTTCTAAGTAGCCTTTATTTTAGATTGTTTATTAACTAAATTTCTGGTACGAAACATAATTTTGCCATAAGGTTATTTTGCGCATAAGCTATTAGGTTAGAAACAAATAAAATGCATGCAGCACAGTGAACAAATCTAAAGCGGATCGTATACAATTCATTAGACAGTTAAAAGTTTATATACTATTAAGAACAGTGGAAAATTGAGTGAAATACACTGTAAAGCAGGTATGTCAAACTTGTTTACAGTCAGCGACTATATTAAGCATAATATATAAAACCATGGGCCATACCAAAAAATTGATTTATATTAATATCGCAGGATAGAATTTATTTTATATAAAAATACAATCACATTAAATGGATAACAAAGTTATTATAATTCATGGTACTACTTAGTTATCCCGTCGACCAATTTCACCAAATTATAAAATTGAGATGATTTTTATTTTAAATAACGAAAGAACAAATAACTTAATATAACATTAATAAAAATACAAATAAAACGTCGAAATAAAAATCCCTTGATGACGTAAACACGTGTAACTTGCTCAATGTCAAGTGAATGTGACATTTACGATCAACCATTATTGGCACTTAATCGTATAGTTTGGCGATAGATTTTTGGTCGACGGGATAACTAAGTAATACCTAATTCATTATTAAAAATAAATAAAATAAAACTTGACAATTCTCTTCCTCAAACAAATCTACAAAACTAGATTGAATTTTGTGAATCTTTAAAAATGCATGGCCCCTCGCCTACACTACGGAAGTAATATATTATTTTAGAAGTTAAGACATTTAAGCAATGGTCTTAAAAATACAAATTCGATAAAATTTTCGAAAAATTCGAGAATCCACAAAATTTTAGCAAAAAGTGGCAAACTCAGTAAATTTTCAAATAAAATTTTGTTCCGGATTTTTGAATTCCGCATAATGGGTCCTATACTGTATTTACTTCTGCTTGTTGTGGCCAAACATCTGAAAAGTTGCAACATTTAATGTAGAATGCATGAAAGATTTGCTCAATAATTATAAATAAAATAAATGAAACAGTCTTAGAAATATGTACAGATATCAGAAATAAATGCGCACTGTCTCTTTTGAAAATATGTAAATCTACCTTTGTGGTTTTTTAAACACTCAGTTTTTCCAGTACTGAATGCAGATGAAGTGAAGAATAGCCCTGTTCAGCTGTTCTCTATATTTTTGGCTAAGACCAGCACAAATTGTTGAAGAATTCTATGAATGAAAGAAAAATTCCAGTTAATAACAGGGATGGAAAATATTTAAAACATGCACTTTGTAAGAAATCATGCTGTTAAAAGAACTAAGGTACATCATATTTTAAAAGTATATTACATTTTTCAAAGTGTATTATATTTATCAATTTTCGAGCAAATTTCTAGAAAAAGCCTTTAAAGTTGTAGAAGAATTGTAACTCACAAACTGAGAAATGTTAATTACCTTCCTACCCTTCAGCCAAATTATATCTTTAAAAAAATACTTCACATGCCACATTCAATTAAAACACAGGGCTTTAAAAAACCATGTACACACACACAAAAAAAAGTCAAAAAACATATGAAATAATTGCTAAGAAAACAACAATACTTGAATACAAAAATTGACTAGAAAAATGTAGCTACCCACAACATGCATAAAAATAGTTGCCAATAAGATAAAAAAGAAAAGTGCCCAGTTAACACTATTTCTACAAACAGGTGTCAAAAGGCATCTTTCAGATTTTAACTTAAAATTATTCTCAAAGTTTAATCATTCCTCCACAATTAATAATTTTTTTTTACTTTTCATACAATAGTTGTTAAATTAATTGAACAGTATCATTTCCTCCAGCTCTTCCTGGATCTAAAAATAGGCATATGGTATACCTATTTCTACCATGAGCGTTTTTTTTTTTTTTTTACATATTAAGGATTTTATAATTTCTAATTTTAAACAATTTTACATATAAATATGAACACAATTCTACAACATCATATCAATTATAATCAGATTAGAGAATTCTGATTTCAGTTGTAACAGGAGTACTTTGATATTCGCTTGTTTTCTGCCATGTTGCATTTTACTGTAGATCATACCAGTGACTTGTTCTAAAAAAATTTTTGCTCTCAAATTCTGGTAGTGAGTTCAATACATATGAATTTTGTTTTCATTCGTGTAAAAACTGTGATATTGAATAAGGAAAAAATTTTATTACACTGCTGTTTTTATGATTACTGTTGTTGTTGTTGTTACAAAGATTGAATTTTTATGCAACAAATGGAAAGATTGTTGAGTTAATAATAGTAAAATGTTTCATTTTCTAAAAAAAATAAAAAAAAATTGCAGAAGATAACATTTTATATTCTTCCTGTTGGTGTAAATCATGTTTGATTACATTTATCTCCATTTTTATTTTGTAGATTGTTGAATTAACCTAGAATTTATAACCTGATTAAATAATCTCTAATAAATATGCATCAATGTTTTAATAAATATATTGCTCACATTATCTGTATTTAACTGATAATTTGAAATCCCAACAGTTTTGGCAATTATTTGCATTCAAATGCAAAGGTGTCAAAACACACCTTTTGGTAGAAATAGGTATTAACAAAATCCTGGTAGAAATAGTGTTAAACTGATGGCATTAAGCTCACGGGCTATTCAGACTAATTGAATATTGCACTCTTATTTCAAAGAATGCCCCTCGAAAAATAAAGAAATTGACAAAAAAAAAAAAAAAACATTTAGCTAAATTAGGGGGTTTAGCTCCCAAAATTTATACTTAACCAATGAACCTCAAAATCTAATCACAGAAGCACCTTATTAGAATAAAGCAGTACAGCAAATCGGATAATTCTGCATCAAAAACCCATATATATCTAAATTAAGAGTGGGGTTCAGCCCTTCACCCCCCCCCCCTTTATATTTAACTAATGATCCCCTAAAACTAATTAGGGAAGTGCTTTATCAGAATAAACTTATATGCAAAATTTGAAGCAAATTGGATATTTCTATCAAGATTTATTGCATTTCCACACACATACGTAAGTACAGTTGTGGAAAAAAAATGTAAACACCCCTACTAACTCCTCAACAAATTATCGTAGAAGAAAGTTACTGGTACCAAACGATTGGAAATAAAGTCTATTTTTAAATGATGTATATAAAATTTGCTTAGGGGGCTATCCACATATTAATTAAAACGAACCCACACTTAATTTTTTTCAATGGCAATACCCAATTTTAACAGGATATTTCAAATCTTCGGTTTAAACTATGCCCAGACATCAAATTTCAAGTCAGTTGAATGAAAACTTTTTCAGGTACTTTTCCATTATACGGACACCCTTTCGTCAAGCGTAATACCTAATTGGTGCAAAATGAAAATCACGTCAATTGAAACTTTTGAAAAAGAAAAGAAAAAACATTGTCGATATTAAAGAGAGCTTTTAAAAAATATAAAACTTGAAATTATAACTTTGTAAAAAAAGTATTTTTAATTTGAATAATAGCAAATTAAAAAGCTGGTACTCCTTAGTTATCCTGTCGACCAATTTTGCCAAGTTATATAAATCGCCAAACCACTCGCCAAATTATACACATTGACATAATTTTTATTTTAAATAACGAAAGAACAAATAAATTAGCATAACATTAATAAAAATACAAATAAAACGTCGAATTAATGGTTTTATTGGCCATTATTCTTACAATTAATTAATGGCAACCATTATTCACATTTAATCTTACAATTTGGCGACAGTAATTTGGTCGACGGGATAACTAAGAAGTACCAAAAAGCTTTCCGAGGTTAAGGTTAAATAATAATCATTCAAATTTCATAAATAACAAATCACAATGTTTCGCATGGTTTACAATAAAAATCCTTTCTACAATCAGGGTTAAAATAATTGGCAGATTAGCATACATTTTGGCATGGTGTACCATGGGTGTTTGGCATGAAAAAGTACCGTTTTTGATTTATAAACATTCAAAATTTAGTGCTTCTAATGTTAAATTACATTTTCATATCTTTATCAATCTCTCCTGAAATTATATTCCTAATGTGCTATTTTTTTGTGTATCAATAATACTAAAATACCCAAATATAAATACGTTGAATTTGTATTTTTTATAATTTTATGAAATGAATTATGAAATTAATATTTGAAAAAATTTTGAATTGCAACATATAATTTTTTTATGGATTTAGATTTATTAAGTTCGGTTTATGGAAATCCAAAATTTCACATTTTTCTGCCAAGTAGTTTTCGAACTATACTTAAAAAACGGCAAAATGATGGTTTAAGTCTGTCTATGATAGAAGTGACTAGATATTTTCAAATTTCTTATGCTGTCCTGTAATCTAACAGTCTTCAATAACTGCTTCAGTGGCACTTAAGATGCCTTGATCAAGAACGCTCTTGGTCGAAAATCGAGTACCGAACTTCAATTTGGATACAGCCCATAAAATATGCTCGTTTTAAAATAATTAATTTCTAAGAAATTTATCATACAAATTGCATAAAAATTTGTTTTTAGGCTAATTGAAGGGTGTAGAGTTCATTTATGCTGTCAAAATTGTGTACTGCTATTGAAAAAACAAAGTTATGGTTTGTTTTAATATGCAGATGGCCCCCTAAGCAAATTTTATATACTACATCATTTAAAAGTAGACGTTATTACCAATTGTGTGGTACCAGTAACTTTCTTCTACGATAAACTTTTGCAGAGTTAGTAAGGGGTGTTTACTTTTTTTTCCATGGCTGTACATAAGGTGCAGTACGTACATAAGGCTGTTATGTACAGCCTTACAGTGGCATACCCAGGATTTTATTTCGGGGGGGGGGGGGGGGGGCTGACTTAAATTTTCATAATGCTCTAAATCTTACGAAACACGTTGCATTGTGTTATAAACAGAAATCATTTTTGTCAATAAGGCCGTAGCCAGAGGGGGTGGGGGGGGTGCAAGGGTGACTTTGTTCCGAACTTTCCGAAAATCTGAAAAAAAAAGGTCATCAATCCGAAAATTTGGACTTAAAAAATTATCACGATTTTTGACAAATGGTCGCCGAAAAAAATCAATTTCGTCAATCGTTCGAAAAAAAAAAAAAATCAATTTCGTCAATCGTTCGCAAAATAAATCTCCAATTTCTTTAAAGGATCAAGGAAAAAACCGGAATTATGTCATACGGCCGCAGATAAAATGCGAAGTTTGCCAAAGGATCGCGAAAAAAAAGTCAAATTTCGTCAAATGATAGCGGAGAAAACGTGAATTTTTTCAAATTATTCTAGAGGAAACGCTAATTTCGTCAAAATAAGCACAGAAAAAACCCGAATTTCGTCAGAAGGCTGCAGAAAAAACGCGAATTTCATCAAAAGGTCGCGAAAAAAACGTGAATTTCGAAAAAAAGATCGCTAAAAACACGCATTCCGTCAAAGGGCTGCGAAAAAGAAGCTAATTTCGTAAAGGATCGCAAAAAACGCGAATTTCGTCAAAGGGACACGGGAAAACGTGAATTTCGTCAAAAGGCCACAGAAAAACGCAAATTTCATCAAAAAGACGAGAAAAAGCGCGAAATTCGACAAAAAGCTGCAAAAAAACGCAAATTTCGAGGAAGGATTGCGCAAAAACGCGAATTTTGTCAAATGACCACAGAAAAAACGCGAATTTCGTGAAAGGACCACAGAAAACTGCAAATTTCGACAAAGCATCGCTAAAAAAACGCGCATTCCGTCAAAGGGAAACTGAAAAAACACGAATTTCGTCAAAGGGACACAGAAAAACGTGAATTTCGTCAAAAGGCCGCAGAAAAACGCAAATTTCATCAAAAAAGACGGAAAAAAAACACAAATTTCGTCAGAGAGCCGCGGAAAAAACGTAAATTTCGACGAAGGATTGCATTAAAAAACACGAATTTCGGTAAATGACCACAGAAAAAAACGTGAATTTCGACGAAGGATTGCGTAAAAAAACATGAATTTCGGCAAATGACCTCAGAAAAAACGTAAATTTCCTCAAAGGGCCGCAGAAAAAACGCAAATTTCCTCAAAGGGCTGCAGAAAAAACGCAAATTTTGGCAAAGGATTGCTAAAAAAAGTATGTATTCCGTCAAAGGGAAGCGGAAAAAACGCGAATTTCGTTAAAGGATCGCAAAAAAAAGCATGGTCACAAAGAAGGGCCATAGAGAAACGTGACTTTCGGCAAAAGACTGCGGAAAGAAGCGAATTTCGTCAAACAGCAGCGAAAAAACAAAAAAACACGACCATTTCCATAAAAAAACGCGAATTTCGTCAATGAGCCGCGAAATTTATCAAAAAGTCGAGAAAAAAGCGAATTTCGTCAAAAAAGCCGCGAAAAAAACCGCAAATTTCGACGAAGGGTTTCGTAAAAAACGCGAATTTCGGCAAAAGTTCACGAAAAAAAACTCGAATTTCATCAAAAACTCGCGGAAAAAACGCAAATTTTGACAAAGGATCACGAAAAAAAAACGCGAATTTCGTCAAAGGGTCGCGGAAAAAAGCTAATTTTGTCAAAAGTTCGGGGAAAATGCAAATTTCGTCAAAGCGTCATGATAAAAACCTGTATTTCATCAAAGGATCGCGTTAAAAACACATACAAATATCTGTGTTTATTATTATATGTATAGTTTTTAAACTGAAATAATATGCTGAACTTTTTAGAAATCTGGTTAACCCGAATCCACTCAGCCTGAAATTGACCTGAGTATAAACAGAGCTAACCCAAACTACAACAAAAATAATTAGTAGCAGGAAGGGATTACCTCTCCTTTCCCCCTCTGCTGTAACCTTTCAGAAAATTTGCTGAGAATTTCAGATTTTTCTTTTAAAACTGAGACTCAAATCTGGGGGGAAGGGGGGAGGGCACGGGTCCGATCCTGAGACCGTCCCACGTCGCAATCTGTTGAAAAGTGTTACTGTTTTTTTTTTTTATATACTTTCGTTTAAAAGAACGGTTCTTGTTTAACAATAAATTAATATTGTAACAAACACAAAATATTTTCATACACATATATAAAATAAAGACTTTGTTTATTATTTGTGCATTGCACAAGTAATAATAAGGACTTTAAACTGTTCCAGATGAAAAATACTGGCTGCAAAGTTAAGACAGAATAGGAAGATAAGTGGGGGGGAGGGGACATTACCGAACTCCAAAGATGTCTTTGCAGTCAAACAAGAAGTCACTGTGTATCTTACAGATACGAGGAAGTAATCGAGTGTTAAAAACAAAAGTTAATGAATATCATTCACAGTCAGCTCTTCCGCACATATATAGTGTGCCTGACTTCCGACTTACCAAAATTCTGAAGGGATTAGCTAAGGTGTCATTATGCACTAATATGGGACTAACAAGAAAGACAAGTGCGATGCATGACAAATATATATATAACTAGCATACGGCCCCGTCAAAAATGACGGGAAAGTGTTATTTTAAGTTTACAACATTAAGTCAGACTCAAACAGGTGATTGATATGCATGATTATTCAGATAGTGGCAAGTCCTCAAAAGCATTAAAAAAATGGTGTTTGTAAAAGTCAACCTTCAAATGAAGAAAATATGAACCACCTCATGCGGGGAAAAACAAAAGAGCTTTTTCCAACAACCCTATGGCAAAATTCTCATTTTTTCTGCACATCTTTGATGAAATTAGTGTTTTTTTCACAGCCTTTTGACGAAATGAGTGTTTTTATCGGGATTTGTTGAAAAATTTGCTTCTTTTCTGCGCCCTTTTGACGAATTACACCTCTCGCATTTCTTTGACAAAATTCGGGGAAGAGTGCCACTTGGCAAAAAAAAATTGTTCAAAATCTTTTCAAGATGGCGGAAAAACATCATTTTTAAATCTTTGTTATTTATAAATCAATGATTTTGCCCAAAAAATAGAAAATGATGTAAAAACATGGATTTATAAATAACATAAAGATTTAAAACCGAAGTTTTTCCGCCATCTTGAAAAATTTGTTACGAATGCCAGTAAAATCTCGCTCACAACTACCAAAAAACTTACTAATATAAAATAGAAAGATAAATATAAATAATATTAATAAATGAGACGGCGATTCAGAAAAAAGGGGAGTTTCATACAGAAAAAAATATATAAAAAAAACTAAAAATACTTGCACAAAAAACAAACAATCAATTAAAATTTACAAACAAAAAAAAATCAATAATTTAATGTTTATGGTGAAATTCTTGTTTTTTCTGCACATCTTTGATGAATTTCATGTTTTTTTCGCAGCCTTTTGACAAAATGACTGTTTTTACCACAATCCTTTCACGAAATGAGTGTTTTTATCGGGATTTGTTGCAAAATTCATGTTTTTCCTGCGCCTTTTTGACGAATTACACCTTTCACGTTTCTTTGACAAAATTCAGGGAAGAGTTCCGCATCCTGTGCCGCTTGGCGAAAAAAATTGTGCCAAAAATCTTTTCAAGGTGACGGAAAAACTCAATTTTTAAATCTTTATGTTATTTATAAATCAATGATTTGCACAAAAAAAATAGAAAATAATGTAAAAACATGGATTTATAAGTAACATAAAGATTTAAAAACGAAGTTTTACTGCCATCTCGAAAAATTTGTTATGAATGCTGGTAAAATCTCGCTCACAACTGCCAAAAAATTTATTAAACATAAAATAAAAGTAAAAGGATAAATATAAAGAAATACCAATAAATGAGACGGCGATTCATAAAAAAAAGGGGAGTTTCATACAAAAAAAATTTCAAATATTTACATAAAAAACAAACAACCAGTTAAAATTTAAAAAAAAAATCAATAATTTAATAAAAATAGCAAATAAAGCCTTTGTGCAACAATATTGAAAAGCAGAAAAACCAACGTTTAAAATGCACAAATAATATATGAAAAGCAGCAAACAGCTGTTTCGAATCTACTAGCGAGATTCTTCTTCAGTGCAAAAGGAACAGCGTGCTAGAAAAAGCAAGGCTGAGCAAAATCATAGACAGAGACACGCTGGCTTTTATACCCTATGCGGGTGGCGAAGGCGCCGAAACAGCCAATGAGAGAGAAGCAGTGGTAAAGACTGGGTAGACAAGTAGCGACATCTACCGGAGAAGAAGAGAAAAGAAACCAAAAAAGGGGAATTAAATTAACGCTTTCCAAATACTTGGAAAATCTGGAGTACTAGATAAGTCATTGACTAAAGAGTGAGAATTTTTAATGATATGGTAAGCTTCCCAAAAATCAAGATCAAGATTAGAAGAACATTTTTGGATAATGATGGCTGAGGAAATATCGAACCTATGTTGAGAAGACCAAGAATGTTGAGCAATAGAAGAACGTTTGAGCTCCTGATTTTTAACATAACCTTCATGCTCTTTTAAACGAAATCTAAGAGCACGTTTAGTCTGACCAATATAAGAAAGACCACACTGACAAGAGATCTGGTAAATGCCCCAATTATCTTAGGTGATCAACGGGGTGTTTGAGATTTGAAAAAGGGATTTTATTAACAGGAGAAAAAATAACTTTAAAATCAAACCTTCTTAGGATTTTAGCAACTTGCTGACTGATTTTAGGAAAAAATGGTAATACAACTGAAGTATTAGAGTTGGAATTAGAATGCTTTTCAGAATGGTCGGATTTCGTCAATTTCTTATAAATAGAATCGATAATATTAGAGGAATAACCACGATCGACAGCAATAGCTTTGAGGTAATTAAGTTCAGCACTTAGTAACTGAGGAGTGGAACAAATATTAGTAGCCCGAAAAACAAAAGTATTGAAAGCAGCGAATTTCTGGTTAGGGGGATGAGAAGAATACCTGTGAGGTGGGAGACTGACAGCAAAAGGTTTACGAAAGACGGTAGTCTGAAAGCCATTTTCACAACGAATAACAAGGACATCCAGGAAAGAAAGACAGTTATTGGTCTCAATTTCAGAGGTAAATTGAATGCAGGGATCAATGGAATTCATAATAGAGAGAATATGATTAATATCCGAATTCATTTCAATCAGGACATAAACATCATCAACATAACGAACATAGAACGGAAATTTTAAGATTTCAAAAAGCTTGACCTCAAAATAGACTCAAATGATCAACTCAACAATGATCAACTGACAACTCAATCTCAATGACTCTCATCCCCCTAACCAGAAATTCGCTGCTTTCAATACTTTTGTTTTTCGGGCTACTAATATTTGTTCCACTCCTCAGTTACTAAGTGCTGAACTTAATTACCTCAAAGCTATTGCTGTCGATCGTGGTTATTCCTCTAATATTATCGATTCTATTTATAAGAAATTGACGAAATCCGACCATTCTGAAAAGCATTCTAATTCCAACTCTAATACTTCAGTTGTATTACCATTTTTTCCTAAAATCAGTCAGCAAGTTGCTAAAATCCTAAGAAGGTTTGATTTTAAAGTTATTTTTTCTCCTGTTAATAAAATCCCTTTTTCAAATCTCAAACACCCCGTTGATCACCTAGATAATAGGGGCATTTACCAGATCTCTTGTCAGTGTGGTCTTTCTTATATTGGTCAGACTAAACGTGCTCTTAGATTTTGTTTAAAAGAGCATGAAGGTTATGTTAAAAATCAGGAGCTCAAACGTTCTTCTATTGCTCAACATTCTTGGTCTTCTCAACATAGGTTCGATTTTTCCTCAGCCATCATTATCCAAAAATGTTCTTCTAATCTTGATCTTGATTTTTGGGAAGCTTACCATATCATTAAAAATTCTCACTCTTTAGTCAATGACTTATCTAGTACTCCAGATTTTCCAAGTATTTGGAAAGCGTTAATTTAACTCCCCTTTTTTGGTTTCTTTTCTCTTCTTCTCTGGTAGATGTCGCTACTTGTCCACCCAGTCTTTACCACTGCTTCTCTCTCATTGGCTGTTTCGGCGCCTTCGCCACCCGCATAGGGTATAAAAGCCAGCGTGTCTCTGTCTATGATTTTGCTCAGCCTTGCTTTTTCTAGCACGCTGTTCCTTTTGCACTGAAGAAGAATCTCGCTAGTAGATTCGAAACAGCTGTTTGCTGCTTTTCATATATTATTTGTGCATTTTAAATGTTGGTTTTTCTGCTTTTCAATATTGTTGCACAAAGGCTTTATTTGCTATTTTTATGTATTTGGCGTTAACGGGCCTTTATTCTTCTGTATTTTTTTTTTTTTTTTTCCGCAATGTCTCAAATCAATAGGTTTTGTAATTTACGATTAAAAAAGTACAGGTTTTTGGAACACTTACATTTCCTACTTGATTGTAGGCGTAAGAAGGTTATTCCTAAATTCATTTCCATTCGTTGTAATTTATTTTCTTCAAATAGGATTGAGAAGGTCTTATTTCGTTCTAAATTAGCTCTTTTAAGAGCTTTGATTCAAGAGACTCGCCACAAAATTGCTCATATAGAGCGCGAGTTATATTCTTTACATATCAGCCTCGCTAATTCTACTCCTGATTTTCAGTCCATTGACAGAAGGTCATGGAGCAGAGTTCTCACAGCTTCTTCTGTTCATTGTTCGGTTTTAAAGAAGAAATTTAATGCGCTTTGTGGAAGTTCTGTCGCTAATAACTGCAGTAATTTGCCTCTTGTTAACCAAAATGCTGTTGTCAATCTTTCTAGTGTTCCATTAAGTAACAATCAGCTCGATGCTCTCAAATTGAATAACAATTTTTCTGTCTCTGCTATTCCTTCTTTACCTAATCTTATTGCTCCTATTGAAAGAGCCTTTAAGCATAGCACTCTATCTTCTTCTCAAAAAGAGTCTATTAGGCATCTCATTGCCAATACTGTTGATTTCAATTCTAATATTTATAAACCCAATCTTAAACATCCTGTTAAACAATGTCTGAAAAATTTGCGTTCTGATCCAAACTTAATTATTACTAAGGCCGACAAAGGTGGTCAGATTGTTCTTCTCGACAAATCTACGTATTTGGAAAAAACCCATAAATTAATTAATGATGGTCCGTATGTGGATATCCGCAAAGACCCTTCCACTAGTGAAATTAACTCTATTAAGTCTGCCATTAAGTCTTCTTCCATTATTCCTGCTAACTTTAAGAAGTCCCTTATTCCGTCTATTGCGCATTGTGCCAGGTTTTATGCTTTACCTAAGGTCCATAAACCTGACATTCCTTTTAGACCTATTGTCTCTAGTATCGGTACAGCTTCTTATAAGCTTGCCAAATATTTAGTTTCTGTTTTTTCCCCACTTTTGAGCAGTAACTGTTTCACTGTTAAGAATTCTTTTGATTTTGTTAAAAAACTTCATAATTTTAAGCCGCAGGGTCACATGATGGTTTCTTTTGATGTTAAATCATTATTTATAAACGTTCCGGTTGAGGGGGCTTTAGATTGCCTCAAGAAAAGGCTTTGTGAATTCCACTTCTCTTATTTTGAAATCGAGGAACTTATACTTCTCACTCGCGCTTGCTTGTCGCAAAATACTTTTGTTTTCAATGGTAATTTCTTCCGTATGATTGACGGTTTGGCTATGGGTAATCCTCTTAGTCCAATTTTATGCGATATTTATATGCACTATTTTGAGGTCAAGCTTTTTGAAATCTTAAAATTTCCGTTCTATGTTCGTTATGTTGATGATGTTTATGTCCTGATTGAAATGAATTCGGATATTAATCATATTCTCTCTATTATGAATTCCATTGATCCCTGCATTCAATTTACCTCTGAAATTGAGACCAATAACTGTCTTTCTTTCCTGGATGTCCTTGTTATTCGTTGTGAAAATGGCTTTCAGACTACCGTCTTTTGTAAACCTTTTGCTGTCAGTCTCCCACCTCACAGGTATTCTTCTCATCCCCCTAACCAGAAATTCGCTGCTTTCAATACTTTTGTTTTTCGGGCTACTAATATTTGTTCCACTCCTCAGTTACTAAGTGCTGAACTTAATTACCTCAAAGCTATTGCTGTCGATCGTGGTTATTCCTCTAATATTATCGATTCTATTTATAAGAAATTGACGAAATCCGACCATTCTGAAAAGCATTCTAATTCCAACTCTAATACTTCAGTTGTATTACCATTTTTTCCTAAAATCAGTCAGCAAGTTGCTAAAATCCTAAGAAGGTTTGATTTTAAAGTTATTTTTTCTCCTGTTAATAAAATCCCTTTTTCAAATCTCAAACACCCCGTTGATCACCTAGATAATTGGGGCATTTACCAGATCTCTTGTCAGTGTGGTCTTTCTTATATTGGTCAGACTAAACGTAGATTTCGTTTAAAAGAGCATGAAGGTTATGTTAAAAATCAGGAGCTCAAACGTTCTTCTATTGCTCAACATTCTTGGTCTTCTCAACATAGGTTCAATTTTTCCTCAGCCATCATTATCCAAAAATGTTCTTCTAATCTTGAACTTGATTTTTGGGAAGCTTACCATATCATTAAAAATTCTCACTCTTTAGTCAATGACTTATCTAGTACTCCAGATTTTCCAAGTATTTGGAAAGCGTTAATTTAATTCCCCTTTTTTGGTTTCTTTTCTCTTCTTCTCCGGTAGATGTCGCTACTTGTCTACCCAGTCTTTACCACTGCTTCTCTCTCATTGGCTGTTTCGGCGCCTTCGCCACCCGCATAGGGTATAAAAGCCAGCGTGTCTCTGTCTATGATTTTGCTCAGCCTTGCTTTTTCTAGCACGCTGTTCCTTTTGCACTGAAGAAGAATCTCGCTAGTAGATTCGAAACAGCTGTTTGCTGCTTTTCATATATTATTTGTGCATTTTAAACGTTGGTTTTTCTGCTTTTCAATAATTTAATGTTTAGAAAAAGGGATCCTAGTCAGGGTCTGAAACATCGTCAAGGTATGATACTTCTCTTCTAACTGAATTAATTTTAAATTTTGATGGATGTTTGGTAATACACCCTCGATGTTTTCAGACTCAGAATTTTTTCGGCAGCCGTTGGCTGAATCGTCTGTCTCTAAAACGGTAAACCATGTAAAACTCGATATATTCACCTATCGAGGGTGCATTTTAAACAGCTAATGCAAAAATCCTAAAAGAAATAAACAGCAGAGCAAGCGAGCTTACCTTACAATCAAAATACGTTGACAGAAGCACAGGTGCATCCGAATGTATGCAGCAAATTAGTTACGTAACAGACAATTTAGCTGACTAACGGTTCACCTGATACTGATGAACCAATAAGCTTCAAGATCCCCCGATTTCAAAATTTACATTTTTTTTAGGATCTTATGTTGAAACTCGCACTTTTGCAACCTTTCGATGAAAATCTCGTTTTCTCTGTGATCCTCTAATCAAAAAACATTTTTTCAGTGATTATTTGACGAAATTCACATTTTTAGCGATACTTTGATCAAATAATGCATTTTTTCTGCAGTCATCTGATGAAACTCATGTTTTTTCCACGATTATTTGGCGACATTCACATATTCCATGATCCTTAGACGAAACATGCATTCTAAAGGACCCTTTGGGAAAGATTGTGTTTTTTTCTGCAATCCTTTGACGGAATTCATATTCTTTTGATGAAACCACCCTTTCTCTACGGTATTTTGATGATTTTTGCAATCCTTCAGGGAAAGCAGACAGATGATAGTTGCAAGCTCCTGGCTATATGTTTTTTTCATGCTGTTTGTTTCTATACATGGACTAAATGCACAGTAGGTCATGGGAAAGGATTAGAAATAAACTTAATTTGCAGCTGCTTGTACTCGCATTTTTATTTTGTCAAATTCTGCTACCATCCCCCACCCCCCTTCTCGTCCTAAAAATGTCAACAAATTTTAATACTGATTTGCATCAATCCCAGGGATGATAAATTGTGCCGAAAAAATGGAATTCCCTGTTTTCGCTGGAAAGTGGCATGTCTGTAAA
This sequence comes from Maratus speciosus, assembly GCA_963932465.1. Classification (NCBI taxonomy): domain Eukaryota; kingdom Metazoa; phylum Arthropoda; class Arachnida; order Araneae; family Salticidae; genus Maratus; species Maratus speciosus. The sequence goes on along the minus strand of OZ010799.1, from coordinate 389,235,377 downwards.
TGCTTTTAAAAATATATGCATAGTTGAAAAAAAAAAAAAGCCTGTTGCATTTTTCAAACAGCAAAAAATAATTCACAGATATATATTAAATTCAGCTTAAAAAATGCAGCATAGGTGAAATATGAAACCTAAAAATAAAACAAAAAACATATGGCATTTCTTTAAAAAATCAGATGTTTATTTTTTAATTTCAGATGAAACTTTAAAATTTGATTCATATATTTGGCCAAAACTAAAACACCATTATGTGCATCATTGAAAGTAATACACATACAAAAAGGTATGTTTTTTAACGGTACAAAAATTTAGTAAAATAAAAAAAAAATGTAATTTTGATTTTTAAATCTTTATTATAATGAAACGTTCCTGTGCGTGATGAACACTTTATGAACATGAACTTAAAATATGCATAATTTAGATAAAAAATAAACAAAAAATTGTGCGTATGGGTGTTTAATTCTGTTCGGTATAAACTCAGCTGAGTTTATCAGGCAAACTGAGAAATCCGTTGATTGCCGCGATCGCGCAATTCTTTTCCTGGTCAATTGGCGCCTTCTTTCCGAAAGCAATTCATTCGGAAAGTCCATAATAAAAATTAAAAAAAACTTTTAAAACATTCAAAAATAACTATTGACAGATCAAAGCGAGTAGTGGCGAAAAATCAGCACGTTTATCCCTCGGTTTTTCCCAGGGAGATAGAGCTCTACTCTTTCATGGTTTTTCCTAAAGAAACAGCGTTTCACTGTTGCCACTACAGAAGAGTGAAATATATGAATCATTGATATGAATCAATATTCATATGAATGATTCATATGAATAATGATGAATAATCATTAAATAATGTTTTTTTTAAAATATTTATTCAATAAATTACGTAATATTTCATATGTATGTCGTAAACTGACTGCTTGTAAATGTAAACAGTCATAAATAAAATTGCTGCTTATAAATGTAAACAATAATGAAAAACGCATTTCAAAAAACTTAAAGGCTTTAATATGCTTTAAAAAATATATTTAAAGCAGAATCAGATGTTAGCCGTATTTTTTTTTGATGAATCGTCAAAGAGTCATTCATTTGTTTCTTAATTTGTTGGAATTTGAATCTGAATGGCAACAGTATCGTTTGTTTAGATTTGATTTCTAATAGCTTAATTTTAATTTAGAACTTAATACATTATAAATGGATATGATACACATGTTTTATATGAAAATATGCTGAACAGACATGATTTTAAGTAGAAAAAATTATCATTTAGCTGTCATATGTTAAGATATGTGTTTCATTAAGCCTAACATGGCGTTTAGCTACGGTCGTTTCGCAGACCAGAGTGGTTCGCACCGGCATCGTTCCGCCGGTCCCCAGCACTCAGCTTTTATTATAGGTAGATTGAATTGATCTAAAAAGTAAGAAGTAGTATTTTTACCATTTTTTACCATTTAATCTGACCGTTTTGGCAGGTAAAAGAAGTTTAGTCCCTTCAACCCTCCACACCCCCATATTTCGGTGTGGCATAGAGATGCGACTGAAAAATGAAAGTTAATAAGCTACTTTTACAGTCAACTCTTCCGCACCGGATTTCAGATTTAGATGAAATCGACTTGAGATTAGCTGTGGTGTTACTGTGCATTAACATACCCCCGCATTGACAATCTTGGCGCCCGCTGACTATGGGAAAAATTAAAAAAATCCTTAAATTAAACTACTTTTAGATTTGTCGAATTTATTTGTAGGTCTCTTGAACTCAGTATATATGTTTTCATTTATCGAGTAAAACAGTGATTTCAGTCATTTGAAAATGGATTTTGTGGTCTCAAGTAAATTTCGTCGCAGGACTGAGGAGGATATTGGATTAACAGGAAAAACAAATTCGTGGCATGCCAGAAAATAAAACAAATTTATCTGAAAAAGAAGGAATATCAGCCCTTTTTTCATTTCACTGCGATCTCTTCAGAGGTGGAATGGAGCTGTAACGTCATAACCCCCGTCCCCATCGAATCCTTTGGTGTATGCTGGGGCATCACTGTGCACTAATATATGGGACTAACCAGAATAGCTGCGTCGCAGAAAAAAATTAAAAATTAATCTCAAAAGAAAGAAAAAAAAACTGGAATTTTTTTCTCATTTCATATTTGATTATTTCGGAAGAGTAAGTAACCCCATCAGCCCCTTCCCCTCATTGGGTATACTGTGGTGTAACTGTGCGTTGATATGAGACTAGCCAGAACGTGTAGTTCGTTGTATTGCAGAAAACAAGTGCATTACAAATTCATCTCGAACAAAAAGAAAAATATCAGCCTTTTTTCATTTCATTTTCGACTATTTTGGGAAGGTGCTGTAACCCATCACCCCCTTTCTACTTCTTTCGGTATAATGCAGAGTCACTGTGCACTAATATGGAACTAAAGAGAAGAGAGTGTCTAGTCTGTTGAATAATAGGAGAAAAAAATACAAATTTATCTCAAACAGAAAGAAAAAAAGCAATATTTTTTTATTTCATTTCCGACTATTTCGGGAGGAGGGGGCTGTAATTCCACCAGCCCCCTCCCCATCTTTGGGTATGCTGTGATGTCAATGTGGACTAATATGGTGTTAACGAGAATGGCTATTTCGCTGTGTGGCAGAAGAAAAATTACAAATTTATCTCAAACAAGAAGAAAAAAAACAGCCTTTTTTTCATTTCATTTTCAACTATTTAGGAAAGGGACACCCCATTAACCCCTTTGGGTATAATGTGGTATCACTGTGCACTAGTATGGAACTAAAGAGAAGGGAGCAGCTAGTCTGTTGAATGATAGAGGAAAAATACAAATTTATCTCAAACAAAAAGGAAAATATCAGAACTTTTTCATTTCATGTTCGAATTTTTGGGAGAGGGCTGTAACTCCATTAACCCCCTTCTATCTTTTCAGGTATAATGTGATGTCACTGTACACTAATATGGAACTACAGCGAAGGGAGCGGCTAGTCTGTTAAATGATAGGGGAGAAATTGCAAATTTATCTCAAATAGACAGAAAAAAATCAGCTCTACTTTTTCATTTCATTTTCGAATATTTCCAGAGGAGGAAGTTGTAATTCCATCAGCCCCCTCCCTATCTTAGGGTATGCTGTGATGTCAATGTGGACTAATATGGTGTTAACGAGAATGGCTATTTTACTGCATGACAGAAGAAAAAATACAGATTTATCTTTAAAAAGTAAAGAAAAAACAGTTTTATTTAATTTTTCGCGATTTCTGGTTGGGGGGGGGGGGGGGGGCTGTAACCCCATCAACCCCCTTTCTCTTCTTTGGTGTCAATATGGACTAATATGGAACTAAAGTGAAGGAAGCGCATAGTCTGTTGAACGATAGGGGGAAAATGCAAATTTATCTTGAACAGACAGAAAAAATTCAGCACTATCTTTTCATTTCATTTTCGACCATTTCGAGAGGAGGGGGCTGAAATTCCATCAGCCCCCTAACTAATATAACCTGGACTAATATGGTGTTAACGAGAATGGCTATTTTGCTGTATGGCAGAAGAAAAAATTACAGATTTATCTTTAAAAAGTAAGAAAAAAACACTTTTTTATTTAATTTTTTTACTATTTCGGGAGGAGTAGGGGGGCTATAACCCCGTCAGCCCCCCTTTCTCTTCTTTGTTGTCAATGTGGACTAATATGGTACTAATGAGAATGGTTTGTCCGCTGTATAATGGAAAAAAATTAAAAAAATTTCCATAAAAGAAAGACGAAAAATCAGCACCTTTCTATATCACTTTCGAAAATTTCGGGGGGGGGGGGGGGGCTGTAGCCCCATCACCCCCCCCCCCTTGGGTACGCCACTGCAGCCTTATGTACATAAGGCTATACATAAGGTGCCACACCTGCAGATGTGGCCATATTAGCTCTTATGTTTTGATAGTCTGTAAGCTAAAAAAGAATGTAGTCTCTCTACTTTATGTAGCAATATCAAAATTATTTGGAAAAGGAAAAAAAGAAATGTTACAATTAGTCACGAATTTCAATTTGATGTTGTAAAAAAATAAATACTGGTGGTTTTCAAAGTTATCTATATTAAAGGCACAATGACTGATTTCAATGTATTTTCAGTTTCAGTATTTTATTTAGAAAAAAATATATATAACTATGCTTTTTTTTAAATATTATAAACATAAACAATATTACAAAAAATAGCATACAGAATTTACTTTATTCATTTAAATATAGTTTTTTTCCAAAGGGAAAGGAGAAAATTTTAATACAGGATTAGAGTTTGGTCAAATAGTTGGTATAGTTTTTGGCAAAATCCGAGTTATGGCAAACATTCATTTTCAGTAAAAATGCTGCCAAACATTCGGCAAGTAACGAAATTATCTGTATTCCTAAAACCTTGTTTTTTCCTTCAGGAATTTTCTACATTACATATTGATTGAATATGTATTGGCTTAAATGAGGCCCTATTTATTCATTGCTAGGAACTTCAATGTTTAAATTTATTAGTTATCACTGACTCAAGATGTGAGTTTAAATTACAAGTAATGCACATATGACTGAACTTTGAAAATGCTTTCCAATTGCTCATAAATCTGCAGACATTATAAATGATAGGAAATGTTTAGTTTGAATACTGCAGGTGTTTTTCAAAAGTGGTCTAAGAAAGGTGTAGAATAAAAGTACAGAATAGCAGATGATCATTTACAAGAGCTAAATGCTAAAATGAGGTATGTATGCCTAAAACATTTATTTAATTAGATGAAATTTGTATAATTACAAAATCAATCTGTTAATCGATGAATTTCTTACATTTTACTTTACATGGAAATTCAATGATTTGGTAACAGTCACAGAGAGCCAACTTGTGAATAAAGTTTGGGTGCCATTTAAAAAGAAAATTTTTAGTGCAATAAGTAAATTTAAAATAGGCAATATTGATTACATGAATTTTTGCAAGAAATAATCACTTGTGGGAAGTTTCATTCTTTCTTTTTTTTTTGTTAAAAATTTGTTATTAGGTGGTGTTTTTCTGTCTTTCAGCAATTGACAACAAACATTCGAATGTTGACAACTAGATTAATACATATAATAATATACAGTGATATTGGTACTTTTCGGTTAGCCGGTCGCCAGTTTTATATATACATATATATGTATATATACATATATATATATATGTGTATATAAACAATATGTGTATATGTATATTTACATATATGTATGTATATAAATATGTATATATAACACTGGTGCCCGGCTAACCAAAAAGTACCGTGATATTTTATCGATGAGTAGGTCACTAAAGGTAAAAATAGCTAAAATTTAACAAAAAGAGAATTAAAATTTTTTTACTTTATTTACCCCTTTCTATATTTAGAAATTTCCTTTTCTGGTAAAGGGAAAGTAGTTAGAAGAATTTAGACGATTTAATAAAAGGAAAAACAGAAATAGTCCTTGGGGAAGAATAACGAATGTTCACTCAAAATAAAGGTAAAAAATTAAATGTTTTTGTTCGAAACAGATATAATAAGCACTTTGGATATGATTTTTATATATTTAAAAGTTATAATTCATCCTTTTTTCATAGGAAAAAAAAGGGTAGAGTAAAAATTTTTAATCGCATTAATTTAGAATAAAAAAAACTTCTCTGTTAGCCAAGCACAAATCTTGCCAATAGCAGATACGCTTTCTGAATTTACTACAAGATTAAAATAGATAAGAAATAAGCATGATAAAATATGTAAAAAAGAATATACCAATACAAATAACATATTTGTGTTCTGTTATCAGATGCAACTAAACTAGCCTTAGTGAATGGTGGCAATTGAAACAATATTTGATGATTTATCACTGGTGCCAGGCAAAATGGAACAGGGCAGAGAATTCTTATATATTTCTAACTAAATATATCATTGTCTTTCTTAAAGAAAGAAAAAAAATATCCTTTGACAACTTTGATACTTAAATAGCTTTAATATACATTTCAAGAAAATGTTTGACTATATTTAATCTAAAAATTACGAAAAAGTTTTGAATAAAATCTTTCCTTAGAATTAAAATATTGCATCAAAATTTATAATATCTTTTCATAAAATATATTCATTATTTCATAAATTTCAGTAAGAAAAAAAAGTGAAAGTAATACAATCCAATCTAAAAAATTCACACATCATTTGGCAATGTAAACAATAAAATAATAAACTAGAATTCAACAAAAAATAAAACCTAATCCAGATGACAACATTTGGTTGTTGGATTCTAGGCTGGATAATTTATGCTGAAGAAGCATTAACCACTCAGCATCACACAGATGAGAAAAATATTTGGCATAATGCAGTCATCAGGTACCGAATCGGAGAAAAACTTACTTTTGGTTTTGATGAGAGACTTGCGCATATGGAAATAAATACAGACATGGAACTGCTCAGGTGTCTGGGAAACAAAAAAAAAAAAGATGATAGTGACAAACGGTATGAGAAAAGTGACTCAATAGTGACCAAAAATGATTTTACAAGTAATAAATAGTGACATTGTTATTCTTCAGTTACACATTTTTTTAAAAATCTTCTCTGCTAATTTAAACAATTGTGATATCTTTTCCAAACACATGTAAGTGCAAATGTTGATCTTGTGGTAAGCAAAAATTGTGCTGGGTTAGTTTGAGGCTCTTGGTCGTATTCTGCATACTAACACAACTGAAATAGGAAAAAAAGGTGGAAAATCTTTTCCATCTACACAATAGGGCGAAAACTTATATAATTCAGACACATTTTAACAGTTATTCATACAATAAAATGAACTATTAATTGTACATATGATTGTTATTTTCTTTTTGTAAAATAGAAAGTATTTTATTAGTGTTGACTCTATGTCGCTTTAGAAGGGCGCAGCGCCTGGTGGCCCTTTTTATTTCTTTTTTGCACCCAGCAGCACTTTTAAACCCTTCCAATGCGTCCGGCTGCCCTTTTTTACACTTCCTATGCACCCTGTGGCAATTCAATTAATCCCGGCAAAACATCGCAAATTCTAGGGACTCTAAACAAACCAGTTCACATTTTTTGTGAACAAAGTACAAGTGTGCCCCTTTTGAAAAAAATGTGCCTTTTTTTAGAATAGTGTCCCCTTTTTGTAAAAAAATACCCTTTTTTAGAATAGTGTTCTCTTTTTGAAAAATGTACCCTTTTTTAGAATAGTGTTTCCCTTTTAAAAAATTCCTGCCTGGCGGCCCCTTTTTTTCTAGAGTCAACACTATGTATAAAAACCTAACTTAAGCTAACAATAAATGTATAGATTCATTAAATTAAAAAAAAAAAAAAAAAAAAAAAAAAAAAAAAAAAACTAAAGACAGTTGACTAAAAGTAAAAATCTAAATACATCTGATGAACGTATGTAAAGTACAGAAATTAATTTTTCATAACAAATATTATTTTTAATGATTTAACTGTTTAAGATTTTACCTCCCCCACTTTAAAAAAAAAAATCTCCATGCTAAATAGATGGAAGTCAAATTGATCTTTGCTCCAGAAATACATTTCCAAAAAATGCATCACCTAAATTACGCAAAAGTGTTGTATAAATAGAACAAATATTCTATTCTAAAAAGGACCTTATGGAAACTTTTTTTTTCTTTTAAGACACTTTAAAGAACCCCATTTACATGACTTTCAGATGCTTATAATAAAAGCTTGCCTTTGAGTTGATGGCTATTCTGCACAGCAATTCAGAAACGAGCTACAAAGATTTGAGAAGACAAAATGTCTGATTATTAAATTTTACAGACACATCCCTCCTCCATATGCTTCGAATACTTACTTTGCATTTTTGCATCAATTCAGAGAATGTCCAAATATCCAAAAAAGGTAGAATTCCTCCTTTAGGAGGAACCCTTTCATGTCCGACAGTTGTCATATTAAAGGCAGGGGCAAAAGTACTTATATGCGTATAATTATATATGATATAGCATATATATATAGATAGATAACAGTAAAACCTCTGAATAACCTCAGGAGCACAGAATTTGTCCGCTATTGCGATGTCACAATGTACAGATATACAGGTGTTAAGGATAAGAAAAAAACACACTAAATAACCATTTTGAACATGATTGGCATTTGACAACGATAAACAAAATTGGGAATCGACAACCATTTTCAATGATCTATCTACTTGGCCCGGATAATATGTCAGTACCTTTATTTCTTTACTGAGATAAAACAATAGTATCAGAAATTTTGCTAGTACTTTCTTTGCATAAGATCGGTAATTCAAATTAATTTCCTTAATTTAATAAAAATAAATTAATTTAATGTAAAAAAAGCATTAAGTAGCTTCATTTAAAAAAAAAAAAAACGAAAAATTACATAAAATTTTGTTATGTGATATTTGGAAACACTGAAATATCAGTTTTCCATTTCAAATTGAAAAAAAGGTGTTTTTAAAAAAAAATTTTAAAAATGAAAAACTTCAATAACCTCGGTAGAATAAAATTTTTGATGTGGATAAAATTAGATATTTTGACTTTAAAAGACAATTTTGTTGATAAAAAAAAAGTAAAAGTAAAATAGAGCTATATTATATATAGAAGCTTATTTTTCAAAAGACAACGATTGCAGAAATCGTACAATTGACAAAAAACATTCAAAAACATTAAGCAAATCTAAAATTTGACACCCTTATTTGGCTCATTCCATGCCAAATCACCCGGAGCCATGTGCCCTTACGTCTCAGATTTTGTTCATATTTTTTTTTGTGTATATAGATACCCAAGAGATATGACCACAGTAATTTTTTCAATTTTTTATCTCAAAAATTGACTTTAGGAAAAATATTTGAAATTTGCACATTTCGTACGATTCTTCCCATCATTGTGTTGGCATCAAATTGCGTAAAATGCTGTAATTCTGTTATTTTTGGAACAATATACATGATTTTGGTATCAAATTAAAGCTAATATTTTATTCTTTCTAACTGTGCTATAATACTCCCCAAAAAATTATTATAAAAAAAATTAGGGGCCCTCGAAGTGAATTTTTTGGTTTTTAAGTGTTGCAATAAATTTGCAATAATGGGCAAGTACCAACAAACACATACTTTAAATTCCAACATTAGCTCTATCTCAGCATGTGTTTTCAGTTTTGAAAATATTAAAAGGGTGTTTTTTGTGGTTGTTAAATTATGCAAGTTTATTGTTCTCCAATATTTAACGGTGATTATATGACTATTCAGCTGCTACTAGACATTTTAAAAAAATGTTGAATTTTAGAAACAAAATGAAACTATTTGATATTTGGGTAACATATGAATAGACCAATAAACCTATGTCAAATTATTGATTGTTTGAATACTTTATAAAACAAACTTTTAATTCATTGCACTGTACACTCCAAACAAAATTATTTTGAATAGGAAATACGAAGTTTAGAATAAAATATCAATGTAACAGATGATGTATCATTGCATCAACTTGCAAAAGAACATTTAAAATATTAAATAATTGCAATTTAACTGTTAATACCTGTTCAATGAGCACCAATTTATACAAATCGGAAATTCTACGTCAAATGAGGTGCATTCATACTATAATTTAATAAATATTCAGATCTTGTTGCGATAGCTGTTGCACACTTATGTAAAAAATGCAAAATCTATTACGATTCTATATTAAATTCAGTAATACAGAAATAATAGGACTCCATTTTAAATAGGAAGTAATCATAATGGCAACCTAGAATCATTACCTATCATGGGATATCATTAAACTAATTATGTAGGATAGGATTAATTAAAATTAAAATTTTATTAATATTCTTTTAAATTTTGATTTAGCATTCATAAAATTTAACATGACTCAACAAAATTCTGCAATGATTCTGTATATTAAGTGTCAAACCATTTGGTTGGGTAGTTTTTGCACTGTTATATGAGGACAGACAGACGAACGGACCAAATGAAGACTATAGGAGCTACGTATTTATATAATTTGACATTTCTCAATAAACCATAACGTAATGGAATACTTTTGAGTATCTCTGTAAATAAACTGTGAATGCTAGATACTTTATTTTCAATACCGAACATGGAATAATAAATCCCAAAAACATTATCAATTACAGAGCAATCCAACTATATTAAGGCAAATTAGAGTTCAGACGGCCAGACAAACCAAATTCATAAATACTTAACTATGTTGGAAAGTGTTAAAAATGCATAATAGATTGAAATTTCATTTTCAGCGATTTATATGAATAGATGGAAGCATACTTGAACACTTTTGTACAGCCCAGTATTTTACCTACTATCTTTATACTACTGTTTAGCTAGAATTTACTTAAGACTAAAAACGATTAAAACTACTGAAATCCCACTTCCTGAGATTATCATCCATCTAAAATTATCGATTATCATTCGAGAAAAATGTTATGCAGTTATTTATGGAGAAAAATGGTGGGTAGGGAAAGTACAACAATGTTCTATGAATGCAAGGGATGCAAAAATTCAGTTTGTGCACCCTTGCAGACCTTCCAAAACATTTATATAGCCAACACCAAGTGACAGTTGTTGGATACCTTTTGAACACAAGAAGTAGGGGAGATGGGGGCACATGTGAACAGTTCGCATAAATATAGCTTTTTCTCATAATTGGATTAATTCTTATAAATAAAAACTAGTCAGTATAGTAAACAGAACTTTCTTTTACAGATGGTAATTTTTTAAAAATCACCTGTGTAGTTTTTCTTACATTTTTTAATAGTTTTATAAATTCAAATAATTGTTCACATGTGCCCCATGAGCGGGGTAGTTGTGAACACTCGTGGGGCACATGTGGACACAAGGAAAAAATATCCTTTGACATGGTTTTTCTCTTGTTATTAATTTGTTATCATAACCATTACTTATATTATCAGTTGAATTCACCATAAAGAAAAAAAATATTTTTTTTGTCTAGTTTATGAGTGATATAACAAAAGATTTTAAAATGAAACTAAATATATATAAAGCTGTTCTGACACCATACCCAAGAATTATATTAGTTATCAATTTGAAAATTTTACATTTTAAAAAAGTTACTGATATCCATCCCAATTCAAATTATCCTATTCATAGCTGTTGTTTGGAAGATGGAAATAAGCCATCACTGCAAGTTTGAGACAAATGAAAAGAATAAAAAAATTACAAAATTATTTGTGATAATACTCTTTGTATTAACAATGCATAAAAAATATTGTTTTAAACCGTTTACTAAAATAGTACATAACACTTACTGCATTTTAGGAAACATTGAATTTATTTAAATTTTAATTGAACTCAAATGAGCTTTTTGCTCTTTTTGTACTTCCTGACAAATGTGGAAGTGGAAGTTTCAATACAATATCACTTTTTTGTATGACAGAAATGTCTACTATTTCAGGGAAATTATATGAATTGGATGTGAGATTCTTTCTCAGGAGTTTAACATACATTTTATCATTATCAATTCTTTCTATTCGCCCAACAGAGAAAGTTTTTGATTTTTGTGAACTGTTCATATCTGCCCCAACTAGTCTGTTCACAAGTGCCCCGCATGGCTGCTAGAGTTAAATTGATAAATAATTAACATTTATCAAATTTATGGAACAAAACAACTTTATCCAAAATATTCAATAATAGTCGTAGTATATGTTAAAACATTAAAATTCGAATAACTAACTAAATAAATAAACTTTATCACTTACCAAAGTTGAAACCGACATTTTACATTTGACATATACAAACAGTGTTTTGGCTACTGAAGACAAACAAAATGTCAAAAAGCTTCAAAAATTTTTTATCATATGTCTACACATGCTGCCATCTTTGGTAATTTTCTTCAAATAAAAAAACTTATAATAACTATTCAAAAACTGCGATGTTCACATGTGCCCCCATCTCCCCTACATGTTTTACAAGAAGTACCTGTGCCTTCATTAACTTCATTGTCAGGCAGAACACATGTTCTGGGAAAAAATATTCAACAATTAATTGTGGAATCAGTTAAAAACATTTTATAAATCAGCACCCAAGAAACAGGAATTAACAGTTAAAATGTAATTCTTTAGTACTTTAAATGTTCCTTTGCATGTTGATCCATTGAAACATCTCTTACATTGATACTTTATTCTAAACTTTGTGTTTCACATTCAAAGTAATTTTGTTTGGAGTGTACAGTGCAATAAATTTTTATTTTATAAAGTAGTCAAACAATTAATTAGCTTGACATAGGTTTATTGGTCTATTCATATGCCACTCAATTATCAAATTGTTTCAGTGTTGTAGTTGGAAAAAAATATTTGTGGGAATTCACCTTTTCATAGAGTAGATGTTGATGCTACGCTACCGGATTTTTGCTAAGCCAAAATCAAATTTAAAACATTTAGCCAAAAGCCAACTTTTTTCAATCAACAGTTGTAATTATTCCAGTAAGAGCCCCAATTGTCCGAGTTAATATGTACCAAAGCTTACCTCGCATAAGCAAAAAATTCAGATAAACCGGATTTACACAAATCATCACCCACTAAGGAGATGAAATATAAATTTTCACTTTATTCATTCATTTTTATTGTAGGGGAAGACAGGGTACAATGAAACAAAATTTACTAATTATTTTTTCCTATCCACAATTTTGCATGCACAAAAATATAATTAATGCATATTTTTAACCTTGTATTTTTCCCATCTAAATAAATTTCTAAACAATATCTTTATGCTTGAAAAATAACAAAAAATAAATGTCTTACAGTGTTTCATTGTACCCCATATGCCGGGATACAATGAAACACTCTAAATGATGGAAGCAATTTTCACCCAGTATAGTTTATTTTATGAAAAATGAGATAAATACAGAAACAAAACTTGATTAATAAGAAACTTGATAAAAATATTATAGTCTAAGATGAAAAATAAGAAAATTCTATTAGTTTAAGAAATCCCTTTCATTTTATATTGAATTGGCTCAAGTCAGTTTCAAAAATTAGCATTTCTGCTTATTTCAGTTGCTCCTGAAGGAATATGGGATGGTAGTTTCAACACAATGAGTTTTTTTTTTAAATGTAAGTTTCTAAAAGAAAAAAAAAAAACTAGGTTGGAGTCTTTTTATACCAAATACTTCACTTTTGACTTCATTTAAATGTATGATTTCTCCAACGGTATATATTTCCTTATGTTTCCATTTATACGGATACTGCTTATGCCATACATGTTGTGTGGGGATATCTCATTCTTAGTACTTCGATGACCAGCTGGGACTGGAAAAAAAATCTGGATCATCATCAGAGTCTGTAGCAGGCAGTGTTTGTTTTCAAAACAATCCCTTCTTAGCTTTTTTTTCTCTTTCTATTTTTTAATTGCTTAACAAGAGCATTTTTTACTGACCTGGTTAGAACTAAACTCTTTTTTTTTCGGTTTTCCTACTCTTACTTCTAATATATTCTATTTACTATTTTTATTACTGTAATAAAACATGTTTCATTGTACCACATCTGCAAGTGTTTCATTGTACCCCACACTGAGGTTACTAAAAAAAATTTATTATCAAACTTCTAATATTTATTTTTTTTTAGTTTGGTTTTGGAGGTATGAAGACAACAACCCAAAGATAACAATGTATAGAAAAAATAATTATTACATATAAAAACAAGGAAAAAGAAACAAAATTACTTTTAGTAAAGAAAGTTATTTTCAATGGTGTAAAAGCAATAATCTTCTATTGCTACTGTTGTAGAAGTGTGAATGTATCCAAATCACATCAGTAATTGGAACATATAGCTGTATAACATATATATATAAACTGCAACTCTGTATGACAAATTTGATTGATTTTACAAGTAATGTTTAATTGTACCCCATCTTCCCCTACTAGTACAAATTGGCAGCTATGTGACTCTATTAGTGTCATGAAAATTGCAGGTGTAGCCTCTTCTTTCTGCTCAAAGTATTAAATAGATTTTTTTAATCGAACCTTTGGATTAGATTAAAAAAATTTTGGCCATTTTTTTCCCCCATTCTGACCAGAAAACCAGAGTTCTAACTCTTTATGGCTGCTCTTTCATCTTTACCTAACACTTCATTTATAATGGCTGTTTCATAATAATAGAAGCCACCAGTCTGCCAGAAGAAAATAACTCTGTCAAAAGGCTTATAAATATAAGTGAAACGGCTCTTCTTAAGACTAGCATAAATTAACGTTTCGCTTTTTAAAAAATGTGTTCGTGCGCAATATATATTAGAGATGCAACGAATATTCGGCCGAAGCCGAATATTCGGCCTGTCTGCCGAATATTCGGCTTCGGCCGAATATCGAGTCCATTATTCGGCCTTGGCCGAATAGTAATACTATAATAAATGTTTTTATATTTACACAGTATAACTTTTTAATTTGACAATTTATATTCATCATGTATAATGAAAATTTTATTTTAAATTAACTAACACTTTTTTTCCCCATTAACTTTCATACTCCGAGTGCGTTTTATCTACCCATTTTTATATAAGAGGCTAATTTAGGAATCATGTTTAAAAAATTTTATGCTGTATCAGTAAGTACAAAAAGTATCTGTAATATTGTTATTAATAAGCTTTATAACATACAAACATACATATAACTACTTAAAAGGTAACATAAGCATATCTCATAGATCTCAGAGTTGCATTAAATAATATTTTTTATATGTTTATGTCACCTTTTTTGTAGTTTGAACTACACACGTTGAACTAATTTCTTCTTAGGAATTTTTAACTCATTAATTTGTATTTCAGTTAATCTTGGACAAGCTAATGGCGAATGATTAAAATGTGTAAAAGATTTTTTTTTACCTACAACAATGAAATCATTTGTTGATCTTTGGTATGTTAGAGCATCAGATACTGTTAAATGCAATGAATGTAATTTGCTTTTCCTTACAGATATTTCCTTCCTCTGAATCTGAAAACACTCACTATGTACTTCTTAATAGTGCTATCTGCTGACAGCAAAGAAAAAAAAACAATGATAATAATAATGATAAAAAATGTTTGTTAATTGTGAACTTTAGAAAGGCTACAATGATCTCTTTCCACCATTTTAGAGGATATTCCTTTCATCCTTTCTATCAGTGGTTTTTCTTAAGATATTAAGATTTCTTGTTTTTTATTTTATTTCATCTGAAAGCTGAAACTTAGGTTTCCTAGTACTTTTAAAATTTTGTCATTATTTTAAAATGTAACAACACACATAATATCTATTAAAATGTAACGACAGTACCTGATGAGGAGCTTTTGCTAAGAGTTTCTTTTTTTGGCTGAATTATATTATTGCAGCAATTTTTAGGCCGAACATAGCCGAATATTTTTTCAGAGTAAAGTAATGCTTTCAAAAATTAAAAATTTGTATATAAATATTTTTTTTAAAGAAAACAATACATTTTAATGGTGAAATATACAAGAATTGTGCATATAGTGCATACTATATTTTGTTTTTAGGCAAAAATAAGTTCATTATTCGGCGGCCGAATAGGCCGAATATTCGGCTGTAACTTGGCCGAATATTCGGTATTCGGTTATTCGGCCAAACCACTATTCGTTGCATCACTAATATATATATATAATTATTTTTTCTTTACAGTAACAAACCACATATTTCTGGGAACGGCGTTCCCACCCAACTACAGACTGCCTTGTTTCTAAAATTCAACATTTTTTTAAGCGTCTAGTAGCAGTTGAATAGTCATAATCAAATCACCATTAAATATCGGAGAACAATAAACTTGCATAATTTAATAACCACAAAAAACACCCTTTTAATATTTTCAAAACTGAAAACACATGCTGAGGTAGAGTTAATGCTAGAATTTAAAGTATGTGTTTGTTGGTACTTGCCCGTTATTGCAAATTTATTGCAACACTTTTAAAAACCAAAAATTTCACTTTGAGGACTCCTAATTTTTCTTATAATAACTTTTTTGTAAATATTTTAGCACAGTTAGAAAGAATAAAAAATTGCTTTAATTTGATACCAAAATCATGTATATTGTTTAAAAAATAACAGAGCTACAGCATTTCACGCAATTTGATGCCAACACAATGATGGGAAGAATCACATGAAATACGCAAATTTAAAATATTTTTCCTGAAGTTAATTTTTGAGATAAAAAATTAAAAAAATTACTGTGGTCATATCTCTTAGGTATCTATACACAAAAAAAATATGAACAAAATCTGAGACATAAGGGCACATTGAATATTTTATTTTGGGTGATTTGGCATGGAATGAGCCATTTGACAATTTGAAAAATCTTTGAAATCTGTTCAAATACTTTATGTGAATTATCAATGATAAATTTGTGCCATAGGCTGGGAGACTTTTATCCCATGGAGTGTCAGATTTAAGCTTTTAAGAATATTAATGGTGAAAAAGTGCAGATTTCACTCCAGGACAGCAGAAATCTCCGCAAAGGGGAAAAAAATTAATTATATGTTTATATAATATAATATGCATGCTCAGGATGTTAATAAATTGCTAACAAGATAAAGTTTTATTTAAAAGTTATAAAATAAAATTTTTCAACAATTTAAAATAAGATCGGGCAGTATCCCGATTTCGAATATTTAGGCCTAAGTACAGATTATCCTTAAGGGTATATCAATATTAGAAATGATTACAGTATAATTTAATTAATGAAATATTTACATACAATACCTTTAACAACAAAAACAATGAATATTTCTAACGAAAGCTATAAACTATAATGATATTTACAGAGAAATCTTGAGAGACGAAACCGATGTCAACTATATAGCGCCATTTCGCAAAAGATTCCAGAGTAATCGATTGAGCATAGGATTTACTTGGATAAAGCGCATGCGCCGTTTTAAAAAAATCAATTACAAATTGATTTTGTTGTTTTGTTTTTGCGGTGCGAAAAAGAGACTGGTGGTACATGGCGTGGTTCTCAAAAGACAGTTTAGAAGCGAGAAATAAAAAAAATATTTTGAATAAAAAAATCCAGCATGAAAAATAAATCGATGATTTAATTTAGTTAAATAATCGAATATTTTGATTGTGTTTGCGCATGCGCCTTTTCCCAGTTAAATGCTATGGTCAAATCTTCATTACTGATTCATTCAAAGTGAATCAGTCATTTTGCTTCTCTTACAAATAGATTATTGCAGTATTTGAAGCTTTTATCAAAATATCTTTTTAAGATAACTTTATTTATTACGCCAACATATCAAATTCAGAAAACTGTGCAATTTGTTCGGTGTATTGAAAAATGTACAGTGAGCAAAAAAAGTATTCACACATCAAGTGAATTTGTTATACCAGAAATAAACCTAAAATTAATTATGAAGGAAAAATATTCATAGATAAATAAACATATTTTATTTAATACTTGATTTGATATGTATTTTAAAAAATATAAAAAAGCAACATTTCTGATGCAAAAAAAGTATTTGCACACTGAGAGTGAGAATAACAATAATTAGTAAATATTTAAAAGTAAAAAAGCAGTTCTAGTATTTCGTATGCACTTTGCATCACTTATAGAGTGTAAACGTTTTGGCTTTGATTCAATCAATTTGTGACACGTTTTGCGATGATTTTTACTTATTCTTTTGTTGAGTGACTTTCCTATAATATTTTCTACTATTCTAGTTCACGGGTTGATGAATAACAACGACTAACATTTTGAAATCTTTTTTATCTTTGCAGATTTTTATTTTCATAGAGCATATATATTTGTTTTTAAAACTAAAACTTTGCATGTCATCAATTCAGAAAAAAATGTTACATATAAAAGCTAATTACAAAAACAACACCACTAGCCATACATAATATAATGACAGGCCCTCGAGGAAAATTATTACAATGGTGAACCGTTTTAAAAAAACATACATTTAACCACTTCTGTACCAGCATATGTATATGAAGATTACATGTAAACAGGGGTGTAGTGGAGGGTATACGCCGTATACCTTCTGGATTTTTTTAAGAAGCACCGTATAGCCTCTGTTTCTCAAATAAAGCTATAGTGTATACCCTAGGCATGACGTTCATGACTTTAGCATATACCCTCTGCCTATAGCGCATACCCTCTGGATTTTTTACGACTACATAATTGCATGTAAAACCAGTTTTTCGGGCATTTAGATTCAAAATATCAAGTACAGTATGGGACCTGTTATCCGGAAATCCCATATACAGAATGCTCTGATAACCGGAATGCAAAATGAAACCCAAAAAATAATTTCTTTCATTTAAAAATTAAAGATGTATTTTATGTCAAGCATGGGTTGCAGTAGACAGATATACACATGAGTGATGCAATTTTTGGTCATCTGCAATATTTTTTTTATGGTGTGAATGAGCATGAAGTTGAAGACTTTAAAATTTCCAAGAAGAAAATTATTGCAGATCTACTGGACTAAGCTAAAGAACTTTCATGTTCAGAAGCTCAATTGTTGGATCAAGAACCAGTGGAAGATTGTTTAATTGCTGATGGCAATACTCCTGTAAATCATCAGTTGATTGGCAATGAGATTTGTGACATAATGACAAATGATATGTCTAATGGAAGTAAATGATGATGACCAGCAGAATGAGGTGGATAAAAAAATTTCAAATGATCTACTGATATTTTTCAACTGCTTTGTTGAATACAAAGAATAAGCTACCTGTATGAACAGCAAATAATGCCAGTATACAGGATATTGGAGCAATTAGTCCAAGAGAGATGCTATAAGCAACCGATCTTAATAAAAATGTTCCAAAAATCCAAATCAAAGGATCGTGCTCTTAAGTTTCAAACTGAGTTTTATATGTTGATCTAATTTTATTTGTAATTATGTATTTACATATATTATCTATATTTTACACATTTCATACTGTTATTTTGTACAATTCGTAATACTTATAGTAAAGTGTTCCGAATTATGGAAAAACCCCTTATCCAGGTCGCAAGCATTCAGGATAACAGATCCCATACTGTAGTAGTTTTCAGAAAAATGAGATGCTTTGATTCCTATTAAAAAGAAGAGGTATAGGAATCGATATATATATCAATACCTAAATTGATACATATAGAATTATAATGATAGTGTCATCCGGAGAAAAAATCCGGGTCAATTGATTAATTTGAATCCATTTTGATGAGTCAACCTAAAAAAAGAGCAAACAAACAGAAACAAATGAGAACTAAAATAAGAGAGAAACAACGACAGAAAACGTGTTATTTGAGAACGATGAGAAGTAAGAGAAAAGTGCATTCTCATCTGTATCGTGGCGCCATCTCTGCTGCGGAGGGAAAATTAAACACTTTCCAACATTTCTCATAATACCCGCTATACACAAACATATATTCCTGCTGTGCCGTTTTTACCACCAACGATAGAATATGAATTCACTGGTGTTTGTTGAGAATCAGGCGATGGATCCATGTGTGGATCCACTGGTACGGAAGTGATTAAGCCTCTCTTCTCAGTAACAAAGTTAAAATTTACGTACAGACAAAAATGTTAATTATAAATATAGCAGTGCACTAAAATTGAAAAATTATGGCACTTATCTTGAAATCGCACAGGTAGGTTAATTGTTCATCACATATTTGATTGTTTTTTATGAAATTTTTAGACATGAAGATGAAAATTCTGTGGTGATTTTGCAGGTTGTGTTTCTTTAGTTGTTTTGTAGCAAAGTTTGGTGTTTGCAAGAAGTATGCTGGCTTTAATCTATCAACAGGCACAGTGACAGTTTTGTCTGGTTTTAAGTGTTGCCAATTCAGAAAAGCAATGTTATATAGTAGACTCCCTCAAATCCACATAGAGTGGGATCAGAGGTTGCATAGATTTTAGAATTTTGTGGATTTCTGGTCATTGCTTTGTTTACATTTGTTAAATAGTAGTTTGAATGTAACAATGCATTCAAAATCACAAGGAATGTTTTTTTATGTAGTAAAATATTAAAATAATTAAGTAAAATAATAAAAATTAAGAAAACTTAATATCTAATAAAAATATTAAAAGTAAAGGTCAAGTAAATAGTTAATAATGCATAATTAAATATGCATAATAATGATGAAATACATTTTTCTTCAATTATTCAATGAAACTCGACTTATAAAAGTACATTAATAATTTGCATTGAAATCATAAATTAATGAAGTTTTATTTCATATTTAGCCAGACTTAATAACCAAAAAAGATTAATACATAAATGAATTTGATAGAAAGATCATGATCACCACTGATATAAGCACAGTCTTGATTTTTTTCAGAAATAAATTTATACATAATTCATGTAGCATGAATTCAGGCACATTCATGATTTCAGGCACCAGAATTTTGTATTGAAATGTGTATGGAATGGCATAAAAAAGAGTCTTGAATTTTTCTCCTACATTTTAACTGAAAGTTTTTTTGTTTATGTGTACAATGATGAGTGGATTTTAAGCATTTGCAAATTTTAGGGTTGTGGATTTGAGGGTGTCCACTGTATACAAAAAGTAGTTATAAATAAATTAGCAAAAATCTATTTCTAAAATATATCTTGAAATACATATTTTAATTATTTTTTTGTTTTCACAACATTTAAAACCTTGCAAACTTTCTATGTATTCAGTGAAGAATTAAAGGTAAATAAAATTTATTCTATAATGAAATAATTAGTTATACAAATTATTAAAAAATGACATTCATTTAAAAATATATGCATGGCATAAAATATACTAAAATCAGTTTTATAAATAATTTATTATATAGCTTTAAACCTTCAAATACTATTGAAAATAATAAAACATTTCCATGCATGGTAAAATGCAACATTAAGAATAAATATCTATTACGAAAATACATGAAATTAAAGTATTTTTAAAAAATAAAAATCGAGAACATTAATAATGTAATTTTTGAATTTCATACAGTTGGAATCTGGTAAAAGCTAATAATCCCCCCCCCCTCCCTCCGAACCACAATCAAATGAAATCTTGTTTCTGTTATCTTCTCTTCCTATT
The DNA here is from genome assembly GCA_963932465.1 of Maratus speciosus. Taxonomy (NCBI): domain Eukaryota; kingdom Metazoa; phylum Arthropoda; class Arachnida; order Araneae; family Salticidae; genus Maratus; species Maratus speciosus. Next base: position 389,214,403 of record OZ010799.1, on the reverse strand, counting down.
CTCCCCAATAAAAAAGGAAGATAATTATAAAGGAAAACAACATAGTATATTGATTTTCAAATTCAGATAGACTGATAAGAATTTAGAATCTGCTGATAAAATTTTTAATATGGTTTTATATCCGGACATAATATCATAATTTATAACAATCAGATAAAAATGCAATTCAATAAAAACTGAAATTAGGCGACTAGTATAAAATGATAAATAATCTTAATTTATTTTTTTTTTTAATGTAGAGATAATGAAGTGAACAAGACTTAATTATTATGTAGACTGCAAGCAAAATAAAACATGCGATGTTTTTGTAAGAAACAATCATTTATTAGTTCTTTGTATTAAAAAAAAAAAAAAAATCTTTACAAGTTTTACATACACATTAATATCTTTTCATTTTTACAATTTTCATTTTCAGTAAACTGACGCCCTTATATGCTATCTTTTATTACCCTTGTACTTATTTATTTTCCACTCATTCTTAATGTAATGTTTTCTCTTTAATGACTCAAAATGCAGAATTGTGAATCTTCTAAATTTCGTGGATTTCCTCTCTTTTGAAAATTTTAACTAAATTTCCCTCCTCCCTGTAAGTTTCACCTTAGTTTAGCATATTCATTTTATAGTATTGAAAATATTATTTTACATTAATGTAGAAAGCAAATGTTCATTGTTACGCTAGATATTAATAGGTTTAAAAAATTAAATGCATTAATTTTTTTTAGTTAAAAATTAGTAAATTACTTAAAGTTTTTCAATAGCACAGTTTTTTTGTTTTATTTGTTCAAGTAAAAATTAGGATTAATTCAATATTTAGACATGGAGATATATGCAATCAACACAAAAGTTCATCTTGTTACATCTAATGATACATTTTACCATAGCATTACTGATGGACATGTTTGTGTTTCATAATATATATAATAAAAAATAATAATCTGTGTTCTAAGTAAAACTACAAACAAAAATGCATAAATAAAATTTTGATTACAAGTGAGCAATTGTTTCATTTCATTGTTAATAAGCAATGTTAATATGACATAAAGGACACAATAGTTAATATTTAACAAATGTTATTGTGTAAATGAATACATGTATGAAGAAAATATTCTATTTATTATAAGAAAATTTATTGGACAGCGCCATCTGTTGGTTTTAATATTTACTTTTCATACCCATTTAGTCTATAAGGCACAAATCTAAATTCAGCTTCAGTAAAGGTAGAATAGCAAAATTGCACCTGCATTATAACAGGCAATATGTACAGTCGTGGGAAAAAAAAAAGTAAACACCCCCTACTAACTCCTCAACAAATTATCGTAGACGAAAGTTACTGGTACCAGACAATTGGAAATAAAGTCTACTTTTAAATGGTGTGTTTAAAATTTGCTTAGGGAGCCATATACATATTAAAACGAATCCAAACTTCATTTTTTTCAATGGCAGTACCCAAATTTAACGAGATATTTCAAATCTTCGGTTCAAAATATGCCTATAAACCAAATTTCAAGTTATTCGAATGATAAGTTTTTGAATTATAGACATTCAAAATTTAGTACTTCTAATGTTAAATTACATTTTCATATTTTTATTTATATCTCCTGAAATTATGCTCCTAATGAGCTAATTTTTTGTGTAGCAATAATACTAATATACCCAAACATAAATACGTTGAATTTGCAATTTTTATAATTTTATGATATGAATTATGAAATTAATGTTCAAAAAAATTATGAATTGCAACATACAATTTTTTTGATGGGTTTAGATTTATTAAGTCCTGCTTTATGGAAATCCAAAATTTCACCTTTTTCTTCCAAGTAGTTTTCAAATTATGCTTAAAAGATGGCAAAATGATGGTGTAAGGGGCCGTCTATGACAGAAGTGAGTAAATTTTTGAAATTTGTTCTGCTATACTGTAATCAAACAGGTTTCATTGACGCTTAAACGTGCCTTGATCAAGAAGGCGGCTCTCTCGGTTAACAATCGAGTTCGGAACTTCAATTTGGATACAGCCCTTAAAATACGCTCGTTTTAAAATAACTAATTTCTCGGAAACTTATGGCACGAATTGCATAAAAATTTGTTTATAGGCTAATTGAAGGGTGTAGAGTTCATTTATGCTGTCAGAATTGTGTACTGCTATTGGAAAAAACAAAGTTATGGGTCGTTTTAATATGTAGATGGCCCCTTAAACAAATTTAATATACATCATTTAAAAGTGGTCTTTATTTCCAATCGTTCGGTACCAGTAACTTTCTTTTACTATAATTTGTTCAGAAGTTAGTTAGGGGTGTTTACTTTTTTTTTTCCACGACTGTACCTTAGAGAACCACATATATTGCACCACTAATTAAATCAACAAAAAATTAAAAAATGGAAGGTCACTGAAGCTATAGCATATTAATAAGCTGGAATCTGAGAAAATTGTGAACATCTTGGTATTATTTCCAGGAATATCTTTCATGCCAGGAGCCAGGAATAAAATTGCACTCCAGAAGTAGGCTGTTTTAATCGATCTTTAAGAGAAATAAAAATAATTCTGAAGAATTGAGGTTTTAAAAAAAACTGAAGAAATTAGTTAAAGACAGTTTACACAACTCAAAACTTTAATATCAAGCATTGCAATAAAAATGAAACAGTTTTCAATTTTTTTCGTTCGGCAGTGAAAGTGTGTGGGGGGAAGAGGGGTAGGGGTACATTTCTTCGGAAGTTTTTTTTTTTTTTACAATATTAAAATGCATTTCAATGAAATATGCACACACAAAAAAGTCAACGTTCAGTTGTTTAAAGTATACATATAAGACAAAATACAAAACCGTTAAAAATTCCTTATATACTTTATAAATTTTACATAATTTCTTTACTTGAACCATTTTTATTTAGTAATTTTAATTATACCACAAAATTTGCTGGAAATCAAAATGGAGGGAAAATTTTTTAAAGAAAATTTAGTTTTAAAGAATGTTTTTCTTGTCTAGTACTAAAAATCTAGTAGTACTATCTGGGCATGCATGAACATTCGAATTTTTGAAATATTTCCTTGAGTAATTAATATTTTTAACTTCATTTTCCGTGTACTCCTCTTAAAGTATGTCTCTTTTCTCTAGTTGTCAAAATACTTACAATTTGTAATTTTCTGTATTACAGTCTCAGCAAAACTGACAGTAGATATTTTAGACACATTTTCACAACAAAGAAAAAGTGTAAAATGTTAATTTCCTGGGAAGATATTTAAAAAATTCCACGCTCATAGGTTTAAATATTTGTGGGAGAAATTTGAGACCACACTGACCAACACCCTTAAGATGCATTTAATAAAATTAAGAATTGGGTTTTCAGTAATATAAAAGAACAAACATGTTAAGTACAAATAGTCTTTTTCAATATACCATAATTTTTTTCCCCCTTAAACTTACTTTCTGGAAATAGTTGGTTATAGAGCGCATTTCTAAGAAGTATACAACAGAAGTTATTTAAAAATGTTCAAAATAGCAGGAATTTGGTTTTAAAACTTTCTTACATTTTTTTAAATTACTATAATTTTTAACATTTACTGCAAAAATTGCCCTTTTCTTGGTCAAATCATTTTTTCTTATTTCATAAAAACACACTCACTAAGATGGTGTAAAACAATATTCAAGAAAAAAAAAGTTCAAATATTACTGAGACCCATTAAATTAAAATCGACTAAGTAAAAAATTGGTTTTAATTTATTTTTTTAAACTTTGTGTTAAATTACACAAATATTATTTTGAATGCATCTTAGTTCCAATCAGTATTGAACACTTCACAAAAACTTTGCTAATCATGATTTAATTATACTCAGTTGAGTGATATCACTCTGTCTGTGTCTCAATTTTAACAACAGTTTTATTTGGATCAAGAATTATTACTAAATTTATTAGCAAGCTGTTAACATGAAATTTTTTTGTGCGATAGGTCAGTTCTTAAAATATTTCACATTAAGAATTTTTAAATTCACAGTTGGAAAGTAAAGCAGAATTAATTATAGATAATTTATTTTACTTGACTAATGCTGTTGTATGTTTTGATCATTTTAATTTGATAATGGAAGATTGTTGAAGTAAAGAAAAATTATCCAAAGAATATTTCGTGTCTAAGGTACATTTTCGTATATACTGATGGTATGATCTAAGTGTGTAAGTGTGATTTCCCTTTCTTCGAATATCTTTAAAATCCGTAGTAATTATATCTATTATATTGAGTTTTAAATAAATGGCCAGTTTTTCATAAAATTCTTGAAGAGACTATTCAGGATTTTGTGAGGGGGAGGGGGGAAGTCCTCATGTCTAATTCACTTAATATTTCATAAATGTGCAACCCACAACATACAGGTAGCTGAAATAAGTTTACAAAGATAGAAAGTTACATGTAAGATTATTAATTGAACATGCATTGAAAAGTGTTTAGATATCATGGCGCCTATCAGAAATTTAATTGTAAAATAACATTACATAGCTTTATTCATGAATTTCAATTTGAAAGTTTTATCGAAACTTTCACATGGTATTTATACTATTTCCTGTCTTAAAAGAATATTTCTTTGTCTAATTTACTGTCCTTCTCTTTTAATTCTCAACACAGCAGAGAAATATTAATTATTAAAACAAAATTGCCGGTTACTGTGTAGTAGAGTTAGACCTAATGATGATCATTTATGCAACATTTTGCTTGAAGGTAACTTATGTAAAGGTATGATATTTCTGTTTATCTAATTAATGCATCTTTTTGTCACATTTTTAATGCAACATTTATCTATTTTAAGGTCATTTTTGCAATAATTTATTTTGCAGTTTATTTATTTTTAAAAATAAGCGAGTAAAATAAAGAGTCTGTTCACATATGCCATAACATTTATTATGACTTAAACCAACTTTTTGGAAAGAGTTCATTATAGAGCAGGGCATAAAATAACATATAAAGTAGGCGACAATAGTGTCGCCTAGTACCAATATATTGTCGCCCAGTGACAGGGGATGGTGCCTTCAATCTGTAGTTCTAAAAGAAAGTTCCATTCTGTGTGTGTGTGTGTGTGCGCGCGTCGGCAATGGCTATAAAAATCTACCGCACGTCCAAATCTGAAATTTTGCATGAGGTTAGTCCAAGGGAGGTCCTAATGCACCAGAGGCTCATGTTTTTTTAATTTTTTTTTATAATAAGCCGACATATTAATTAAAAACTCATCGAGAACACAAAATTTCCCGTGAAAATCGGTAAGCGCGCCAGCGCCTGCTCAGTCCCTGCTTTTTGTCGCACTTAGAAGGGAAGAACCATATACTGTTTTATTTTGGCCGAATATTTAAACTCCCATCAACCGAACTATTTGCTACACGAGAAAAGGGAAGACATATTTTTAAATTTCGTACTTTTACGTCTTAAACGACGCAATCAGTTCGAATAAAATAATAATTGTTAACCACATAAAAAAAAAAAAGTCAAAAACCTTCGTTTCCCGATCGACTTTTCCTACCATTCGGCAACGTTCCCCTAGGGCTCGTTTTCAGAGGTATCGATTCATAAACAATACGTATTTAAAGCCGAAATCTTCTTCTCTTCAACGGTGCAATCGGTTTTGAAAAATGCGAATTTTAACCTTCTCAAAAGAATTTCGGACTGCAGGTGACTTCACGCTTACCGAAGACGATCTTTTTTCTACGCTAAAAGTAACTAAACGCCGTTATGACACAATATTTTTACAGCATCTCGGCAGACCAGATTTAGATCCCCTACAAAAATTTCGAAATGCTCTGCTCGGACAGGTAAAAGTGTTTAAAATTTTTTTGATGAAAATCGAAAACGTGGGCTGGCTCGGGGCGGCTTCTCTCGGCTTCGGGTAATGTTTTCACTTCTAAATATGCATAATTTTTCACGAAATTTTAAAGAGGGCTTGAATACAGTTATATTTGTAATAAATTAAAATTTCAGAGAGTTCGAAAGACAAGTTTTTTTTTTTGTTATGATAAAGGACACGGTGAGGGAAAACAAACACGAGCCGAAAAAATATTTCTTTTACATCTAGATATCAATATTTTTTCTCGAAATTTTTACACAGGCTCCAAAACCATTATATTTAGAATCGATAGATTTTTCGAAAAGTTTGGACAACAAGAACTATTTTTTAAAAACTACGAAACGGCCCTACGTAAAAAAACTAAAAATGTCTTCTTACGAACATTTTACCATTAAATATCAATATTTTTTCGTGCAAACGCAAATTTCTTCAAAGGATCCCAAATAAACGCAAATTTCGTCAAAGGATCGCGGAACAAACACAGATTTCGTCTAAAGATCGCGAAAAACGGAAATTTCTTTAAAGGATTGCGTAAAAAAACGCAAATTTCGTCAAAAGATCGCGAAAGAACACAAATTTCGTCAAAAGATCGTGGAAGAACGCAAATTTCGTTAAAGGATCGAGAAAAAACGCAAAATTTCGTCAAAGGATCGCGAAAACCCCTCAAATTTCGTCAAAAGATCGCAAAAAGCGCAAATTTCGTGAAAGGAGTGCGAAAAAACCACAAATTTCGTCGAAGGATCGCTGAAGAAAACCGCAAATTTCGTCAAAGGATCGCGACCCCCCCCCCCCCCCCCGCAAATTTCTTCAAATGATCGCGAAAAAACGCAAATTTCGTCAAAGGATCGCGAAAAAAACGCAAATTTCATCAAAAGACCGCAAAAAACGCACATTTCGTCAAAGAATCGCGAAAAAACCCGCAAATTTCATCAAAGGATCGCGAAAAAAACCCGCAAATTTCGTCAAAGGATCGCAGGAAAAATGAAAAACGCAAATTTCGTCAAAGGATCGCGGAAAAAACGCGCATTTTGTCAAAAGGCCGGGAAAAAAACGTGTATTTAACGCAGGGAGGGGATTTTCCTCCTCTACTGTAATCTTTCAGAAAATTTGCTGTGAATTTCAGATTTTTTTTTTTTAGAATCACCCCTGGACATAGTATTTTTCAGATTTTTAAGTGCCCAAGCCATGAAATATGGATTAAAGATATTAATAATAACCGAGTTAGTTACATACAAATAGAGACTCATTAACAAAATAAATATCTCAGCCCAGGACACTTTTTAAAAAATGAACAATACAAACATGAAAAAAGCTAAAATAAGTATTTTTTGTCAGAACTCCTCGTACAAGACATTTTTTAACCGTATTGGTGTAAAAATCTGTATTTTGCAGAAATTCAGTTGGGCAGGGCAGGGTAGGGCTAGTTAAGTTTTTGTATGGGCCAGGCCGAACTTTTAGATTTTATACCGAGCCGGGTCAATTATACCGAGCCGGGTTACACACAAAAATTATTTTGGATATATCTTGGTTAAGTTGAGCATCAACTACTGCACCAAAATTTTGCTGATCAGCGATTCAATTAATTTCAACTTAGTGATATTACTCTGTGTTTTAAATTTTAAAAAAGTGCAACGATTTATTAAAGCCCCTGCGATTTTATTGATGGATTAAGAATTATTACTAAATTTATTAATGAGCTATTAGGAAAAAGTTTATAGCATGATAGGTTGTTTCTTAAAATATTTCACGTTCAGATTTTTAAAACCATAATTGAAAATTCAAGCAGAATGGTCGAAGTAAATAATAAAAAATATATATCTATCCAAATAATATTTCATGGTTTAGGGACACTTTTCCTACTGATTTACTTTTTTCTCGATGTATTAATGATATGATATAGCCTGCAGTGTGTTGTCTCTTTCTTCAAATAACTTTAAAATCGAAATAATTATCGAATTATATTGACCTTTAAAATAATCAAATTTTTCGAGAGGTTGCCCAGGTTTTGCTGAGAGGGAAAAGACAAACCTTTTTTCTTCCTAATCTAATATTTCATATAATGTGTAACCCACAAAATACAGATTGCTGAAATTATCAGCAGCATGAAAGATTATTAATCGAACATGTATCGAAAAGTTTATTGATATCATCACGTCTATCGGAAATTTAATCGGAAAATGCTACGTAGCTTGTTGCATAAATTTCTATTTGAGTATTTTATCGCAACTTTCACATGGTATTTTTACTATTTCCAGCCTTAAAATAATATTTCTGAATCTGGTTGACTTTATTTTACTTTTGTTTCCCAATAGAGCTGAGAAATATTAATAATTAGTAAACAAAAGGTGATTTACTATGTAGTTGAGATAAGCTTAATGATCATCATTTAGACAACATTTCCTTTGAAGGTAACTTATGTAAGCGTAAAGATATGACATTTATGTTTGCATATTTATTATATTTTCTTATTACTGTTTTAATACAATATTTATCATTTTTTAATGTCATTTTTGAAGTAGTTTAAAAATGTCAATTCTATGTGCTAAAAATGCAATACTTTTTTGTAATCCGTAGGATATTTAAGAGATATTTTCTGTGCTTAAATAACATTTTGCTTAAATATCTTGGAACAGCTGTAGTATAATCCCACATCTGCCATCTTGGATTTTTTTCTTGGCTTAGAAAATATAAACAGAGCATTTAAAAAAAAAGAAACATTTTTGCTGTTAAAAAATATAGAAATTTTAAAAAACAAACCTCATTAGAACAGATGTAGTATATCCCGCATCAGCCATCTTGGATTTTTTTCTTGGCTTAAAAAAATATATAAACAGAGCATTTTAAAAAAAGAAACATTCTTGGCTTAAAAAAAATATAAACACGGTATTTTTTTAAAACGAAACATCTACCTTTTTTTGAGGAGAAAACATTGCTCAAATGTATAATTTTAATCAAATATTACAAATTCTAAATAAAGCAAACAAATACTGCAAAAAATCCAAGATGGCAGATGCGGGATTATATTACATCTGTTCCAATATCTTCTTAAGATGTGAATTATTTACGTTCAGTGCTCAATTTGTTTTAATAGAATTTTAATAACTATGTTTTTGATTAACCCGTAACTGGCATGATAAATATTGTTGCATAACTACCATGAGTGGTCTCTGAGACCACTTAATCTAAAGATGAATAAAATGTGAAATTAACTCTCAAAGTACTATTTCTGTACCAAACTTTATGTACAGGACTATTATATTTAAAACTAGCTGAGGTTCCCGGCGTTGCCTGGGGCCCGTATAATAACCATAAACAAAACTCAAGTTTCTATGATTTTATATCTTTTGAAAATCTTTTAAATGAACCTAGTTTCAGGGATCTCATTGCCTTCCACAGCATCTAGTGTGTTCCCAATAAACCTCTTTTCGAACAAACCTAAGACCTGGTTTCCCGCTACCTAAAGCAGCATGCACCAGAAGTGCTCAGCACAAACCAAACCTCATTAGTAATCCAGCAGGCCAATAACAAGATGGGGGCAGGGTGGTCTGAGCCCCCCAGCTTCCTCTACAGCCCCCCTCTAATCATTTCCCCATTTTTTTCTTTAAACAAAATGCATATTTTAACTAATGTAAAAAAAAAAAAAAAAACTAATTTGTGAGAAAAATATTTTAGAAATTTTAACTTGCTTGAATGCAATGGAGTGTTACAAAAAAATTTCTTATTAAGAAGCATATAGTTTTGTTACATTATCTTGTAGTACAATTCTTCAAATGCAAGATAAAAGGAAAATTTCTTTCTCCTGACAAAATTCAGTCCAGATGCATAAACCAGTCATCACATGTTTTGGTACATTTTAAAAGCAATGTTCCTCCACACGGTGAACTTAAATAAGCATATGTTGTTCAAATTTGTTGGTAATTAGCAAAGCGGTGGGCAAACTGTCTTCAAACTATATGCTGAAAACATGTTTTCTAAGTTTTTTTGGATTGCCTGTTGACAATATGTAATTAGGTGACAGTAGATTTGGTTAATGATGAAATATCTCATTTTCAAGCGATATATCACTGATAGAAGGAAACTACGAAAGAAAAAGATTGTCACTTTATTCAAATTTATTAGAAAAAACATTGTTTGAATACTATTTGTTGTTTCTAGTTATGGGTGTTGGCAGGAATATAGTAGAAAAATGAGAAAGGGACATGTTCCTTTTTTGCTTTTGGACCCTTTTATCTAATTTTTTTTCAATTTATCAATCAGTAAATATTAAACGAAAAAATATTAATGTTAAGTTTAAGGTTACATTTATTATAAGTTTTATGACAAAAATCTCTTCATGTAAACAGTGAATATTGTATTTAAATCTGTTTTCATGCTTAAATCCGCGACTTTCTGACTCATTTCAAAAATATTTTCTTTTTAATAAAAGTATAAAATTTGCATGTATGGTTTCAAATTCAAAGATATTTACTGCGTTTTACATTTTATAAGGCTGTTTTCAAATCTAAACGAGCTATTTCACAGGAAAAATTTTTATTGATAAAAGCATACAATTTGCAGGTAATCAGGCTTTAAGGAATCAAGTAGCATTTTATGTTTTCGTATAACAGTAAACAATCTATCGGATCATGATGGCGAATTTGAAGCTGTAGACTGATTTTCATGCCATGACCCCAACAAAATGGTAATCATCGTGTCGCAACTGGCAATAACTCAAGATATGTGAGATTTATTAGAAAACGGAGCACATTATTCGATGTTTAGGTGCATGAAGGTCAGAACCTGAAATTTTAAGATAAGTAGGAAAGAAAATTAGTTGTTGAATGTGTCAGTAATATCTGCGTTGTTGAGGGAGGGAAGAATTTTTTGATACCCGTACAAATGGAAGAAGCGCGTAAAAATAAATAATGTCACCGATATTTATTGAAATTTGTTTTTTACAAAAATGTGCGGCGTTCACATTATCAAAAATTAGCACTGTGCTCCTTTTCCAAAATGATATTGGGCTTTCAAATTTCACGAAACACATATAAAATGTATGCTATAGCCTTCTCAAACACCCCCTCCCCCCCTAATAAAAGTTTTGAAGAATATGGAAATTAGAATTATAATAGTTTTTTTCAAAAAAATTATTAAATCCAGGCATGTCTTGAAAATATGTAATTAATACATAAGATTTTGGAGAGGAGGGGAGGGGGGAAAAAATTAAGGTTTCTCAGTTTTAGGTAGATTTCATAAGAAATACTACATATTGCAGTCGTTACCATGGTGCGACTTTTGAAAAATTCTTTCATAACTTTTCCTTATTTGACCCCAGGATCCCAAAACCACCCCCCACCTAAAAAGTTTATATATATATGTATGTATGTACTAAATTTTGTCCGCACGATAAAAGTCAAAAATTGACATCAAACTGAGATGAAAAATGCCAAAAGGTAATTTATGCACAAGGAATGTATTTCTTAAAAAATATCCTACTTATTTCTAATGGAAGATGTTTTTATATAAGTATATGTCGATTTTATTTTCTCGGACTATTTAAAAGTGCAATTTATTTAATTATTAAACTTTGAGCTGAGGTCTGTGGAGAAATAAGAATAAACTAGTTTCGTTTGCACTTGCAAGTTAAAAAAATTTCTCCATAAAACACTGGTTAGGCAATAGATGGCAGCATGAAAAATCATAAATCGAATAGCTATTTTTAATCGAAATATTTTAGATCTCTCACATAACGTCTAGTCGCCATTTTGTTGAATGTAGCCGAGAAGAGTTAGGGTGAGGTAAGTCATGTTTTCTGATAAATAATCAAAATATGTATTATATTAATATTTATATATTTCTTTTATATGTAGGTGAATTAAATGTGCACAGAATAGATGTGATTTTGATTATTATTGAGAAGCGGATTTATTTAACCAAGACTACTCAATAACATTGTATGCCTATTAGACTAGCATTTATTAAAGGTTGGAAAATTTCTATAAATTTAGGGAACAACAAATAAGTATACTTTATTAAAACATGTAGTTAACTATAGCTAAGGATCGACCGAAACAGGTTTTTGAAACCGAAACCGAATTTCGGTGATCTTTCTATTTTCGGCCGAAAACGAAAATGTCCAAAACATTTTTTGAGTAATTAATACATGCATAAATATACAGAATTATTAATTAATTGTGGTAACTCTGCGCCTCTGACTTTTTATTTTTATATAATATAAAATGTAATTAATTAATCTACGACACAGTATGATTGTCTAATTATACGACTTTCATCTAATTAAAAAATGCTTAAGTATACATAACTCGATTTATCTTCTATAATAATTTTTGAAAATGACCATCTGTTATGCTAGAACTTTCTCAAAGAGTTCGAAACACTTCTGCAGTTTAATCTAAGTTTTTTCTGTTACGATAGACTCCCTAAAATCTGCAATCTTGACAGATGTAAAGAATGAAACTTTCATTTCGGATGTTGGGGCAAAATTACAGAATTTTCTAGTTTTATTTCATCCTATGTGTGTTTTAATAATATGTAATTCTTAATATGACTGAACTCGTGTTTCTCCCTGAAAGGAGTATAATTTTTTTAAAATCAAGACATTGCTGATATCACTGGTAATCACAACCTTTTTACCAAATATATTTATGCATTAATGAAGCTTTTTTGTTCTTATTACGATGATTTTGATGTCAATTAATAGAGAGTACTTTTCATAAGGAAAGTTTCATTGAATTAATTCCAGGAAAATGTATCTCATCTTTTTTATGCATATTCAAGTATACATTATTAATTATTTACTTGACATTTACTTTTAATATTTTATTCAGTTTTTAAATTATCTTACGTTTTATACTTTTAGTTTATTACTTTACTTAATTATTTTAATATTTTACTATATTACAATCGTTCATTATAATTTTTATTACATTCAAATTACTGTTTGAAAAATGTAAACAAAGCAATGAGCAGAAATCTACAAAATTCAAAAATCAGCACAACTTCTGGTCCCAAGCTGTGCGGATTTAAGGGAGTCTACTGTATATATATATATATATATGTGTGTGTGTGTGTGTGTGTGTGTGTGTGTGTGTGTGTATCATTTCAAAACTAAGGATTAAAATTTTGTAACAACTTATCCATTGTTTAAAAAAAAAAATTCATTATTGACATTTTCCTTGTATCGAGGCAAGTTAAAAGTATTAATGATGTACAATTGTTTGTTTTGTTTTTTCTCCTTTTAGACATCTTACGTAGATAAGCAAAGGAAATATTTGCAAACAAATATTCCTATCAACCGAATTTATATTTTTATACTATTTTCCTACAAGTTTTTTCACTCGAATTTTTTTTTTAACATGTGACCATCTTTTTTGTATACATATGTGAATAGTTGCTCGTACAAAATTTATGTATACATAAAATAGATATGAAGTTCAGTACAGTAGACTCCCTTAAATCTGTGAATGCCTAAAATCCGCGTATTTTTTCAGATGCAAACAATGAAATTTACAGTTAAGTTGCAGGAACAAAATTCAAGATGGTGCCGAAATCAGCGACTACCGCAATGTTTTTTTTTGCTAAATTTTTTGTTAATCATTTTCTTTTGGCTATTGCAGCTGATTTATTACTATATAAATTTACATTACAAATTAAATTAGCATATTAAAAATACGAATAATGGCATATCGATCTTACGATCGCTTTACCACTAGAAGGCAGCATAGGACTTTTGAAATCGAATTTAATCGATTTCATCCATAATAATTTAATATTTTTCTAAATTTTTATTTTACATAATTATTTTAATAATTATTTACTTTTAAACTAATAAATTATTTTAATATTTTACTTATTTTAATGTTTCATTTTATTGTAAGCATTCATTATAATTTCCCTTGCTTAACTACCAATGAAATTAATGTTTCAAAAGTGTAAACAAATCAATGACCAGAAATCCACAAAATTCTAAAATCCGCACAATCTCTGGTCCCAAGCTGTGCGGATTTGAGGGAGTCTACTGTATTAGTTACTTCAGCCTAATTTACGAACAATTTCTATGGATAAATAGAAAGGGGTTCCCCAAATAATTCTTGCCCTGGGGCCCTAGGTAATCAAATTCATGCCCTGTTAATATCTATAAATTAATAGCCCAAGTCATGCAACTGTAATCGACAAATGCATTCCTACCACTTCACTTTACGCATGCCAATTGGCTATTTTTAAGAATTTTTAAAAAAATAAAATAGCATAAAAGTTACATTTTTCAAAAGATCGTTAAAGAGAAATGTTTGAGAATTAAGTTACATTCAAATATTTATTTATTCTGAGATACTTCAGTTGAAATTAGGTTGACAGCCCGATATCTTTCCACTGAAAGATTCAGTCGTCAGTGAATGAAAAAATAATTATTTATGGTAGTAATCCTTCACAAAGCAGTTTCTCAAACATAGATTTCCATTAATTAAAATAAAAATTATGTCATTAAACGGTGATGTTGTCATAGTAAAAGAGAACAAGCACTTAAAATATGTAATGATGCATTCCTACGACAGATCAGTTTCAATTGCCAACATCCACTTTTTTACTAGGCGTTAAAGTTTGGCGATAGTTTTTTCATGATAAGTGGTCAATGGGATAATGGAGAAGTACCCTAAAAAGATGTTAGTGTAACAATATTGGGTTAATGTAACTGTGGATATTATTAAAGAATTTTCACAAAAAAAAATTAATTGAAGAAATCATATTAGCTAAAATATGCAAAATTGGCAATGGACCCAACTATGGAAGATCACTTAATGCGTTTTAAAATCTGCCCATTAGGAAATGTATTGCAACTGACATGCAATCCAACAAGAAGCATAAAAGTCTAAATGTTCATTGTATTACTACTGTGAAAAGCCCCTTAATGTGTTCAGAAAGATTTATAGGATATTTTTGTGATAAATGTTTTGATGTAGTTGTTACAGTCTTCAGTTTTTGGGTTGCTTTTTTTTACTACTTGAATTCTATACTAGTGAATAAGTAATTGTGTGGAATTTTTTTAACACTGCTTAATGTTTATTTGTAATTTCATAAACCTAGATAATTATTAAAATGATGTTCATTTTCATGTTCATTAAAATGATAATCATTTTCAAAAATTCTTTTTTTTAGCCTATTCTGAAAATGTACGAATATCATGTCACATATGGGGCATTCAAGAAGATCATAAAGTCAGGAAGTAACATAGCCAGAAACATCCATGATCCGATTAAAAAAGCTTTCTCATTGGATCGCAATTGCTCATTACACTTACAATACTGGCATGCGAAGCACGATGACTGGGTGGATTGTGAGGAGTCAGATGAAATAAATGAAGATACCAAACTTAATGTCTGGCAAAAGTAAGTAACTATCTGGCACACTTTATTCGGCAGATTTGTTACAACTAAGCATATTTATTGCTGTTTTTTTCTTGTTTTGTTTCTCATAGTGTTCTTGATCTTCAAAAACTTGAATCCTCATCTTTGTCTACAGCACCATCCACAAATATAGGACTACGTTGCAGCACACCATCTATAAATTTGACATCATCCACCATGTTTGAAGAATGCTCAATTGATGATCAGCAACCTTCCCAACAAAGAAATATGTGAGTCTACTTTTCACTTTGTAATTACTGTAATAACTAGATATAGTGTTTTAAATATATATTTTCTATTGCATTTTTTAACAAGTACTGTGGAAAGTTTACATCCAACACCTAATTTCCACAAAAGTTTGTGCTTTATGTGATGTTTGGAGTATTTATTTTATAATCAATTTTTCAAACTTCATGATTTCTTTCAAATTCTATATTTTTAAAGCACTTTTTTCATCAATCTTGGTGTTGGGTATGAAAAAATTACTTCTGACACTACAAATTTTTAAAAATCATTGCATCATAATCATGGCTAATTTAATATCTAAACATATATACTGAAAACTGGGGATATGACAAATAATGATTTGGATGAATAGCTGAATAACAAATTTTAGGCCAAATACCAGTTTTTTTCAAAGAAAGAAAATAATTTTGTTTGAAATTTTTGGTAGCTTGATGTATTTCTTGTAATATTTCAAACATCTTGATGCTAATAATGCTTTTACTACATCTAAATTATAATAGCATAATTTTATCTGCAGGAAAGTAATTAATAAACATGCTAGCTAAAATAGGTACTTATTAGTCAAATCTGGGCCATCCATAGCAAAAGCGAGGCTGGGTACAAAAATATTTGTAAGGCCTAATCCTTGCAAACTAGTTAATTCCCTCCCATTCCCATTATGTTGCCAATTAAGTGGATGTTTTTTATTTTTCTACCAAAATTTTCAATTAGTAATTTTTACTTTATTGAGTGGCAGACATTCCATGATTAAATAAATTTCTTATCTAATTTTCTGCCGTATAAAGGCAGAAAGGCCACGTTGATTCATGCAATCTTTTCCATGTATTATATTTTGAGTTCTATCTTATGCTTAATTACTCTTATGTTTAATTTTTTTTTGTATTTCATAGACAAATGCAACTGGAGCTTTTGAAATTTTGAGCATGCAGCTATGGAGTGTTTTTTTTTAGAACATTCAAGCATAAAGTATGCATAAGAATGTTTTTTGGTGATTTTAAAAGATAAATATAAAGCATCTGAATAAGAACTTTCGATTTAACCACAGAATGTATATATGTAAGAGTATATATGCAATAGTTCATGAAAATATCAGAATTATTATATTTTTATTAGAAAAATGAATATTATTTTCATTTACCATTCATTATTTCCCCTTCCCACACACACTTGAATATTTTAACTAAAATTTACAAAATTGTTATGTAATTACTTACCAAAAATTACTTTCAATAAAAAAAATTAAATTAAGTAAACACATACTCAGAAAATAGTTTATAATTGCCAAATGAGCAGCAATGCAAACAGTGGGAGATTTTGAGCATTTTGATTAATTGATTTCTTTGTAATTGGTATCAATCTTCGGATGTCACAAAACCATGAACACAAACTCTCCCCCTTTACACAATCTGTCAAAAAACAGAAACCTCTACTCAATGCTGTAGTTGGAAAAAAAAATATTTGTGAGAACGCATCTTTTCATAGAGTAGCTGTTGATTCCACTGGATTTTTGTTATGCCAAAATCCAATTTAAAGCATTTAGTTAAAAGCTGACATTTTTCAATTAACAGTTATAATTATTATGTTCTAGTTTTTATAGCCTATTGTATTTGTATAACATCCATCTAAAAGCAATATTTAATCAATCTCATAGTAACGTTTTCCATTATGAATCAAAATAAATTGAAATAATGGTAATAAACCCATATATTACTTACTGGCAAATCTATCTTAGAAGTTTCCAAAAGAATGATGATGAGAGATGTTTTCTGTGCTCTCTGATTTACAACAAGCTGTCTCGTCTGTTAATTTTCTTCCGATCACTACTAAGGTTTCATGTATGGTTCAGGACAAAAAAATATTAAGTGAGGTCCTACACAGCTTATGAATATAAATGAAATGGATCTTCTTAAAATTAGCCTAAATTATCAATTCGCTTGAAAAAAAATTGTGCTTGTACATGATTTTTTTTTTCTTACAGTAACAAACCAAATATTTCTGGGAACGGTGTTCCCACCCAACTACAGCACTGCCTCTACTACCTCTTCTCACATGACATCGTATATGAATTTCACCTTGTTTTATGGAAATCATAACTTTCCATTTCAAACTCATAAACATATTTAACTATGCTAAAATCAACACTGATCTTGCATATTTTGGCTTCTTGCAGTGACGACTTTCCTCGTGTTTACGAGTTGCCCCAGTTCCCTTTGTGGCTGCAGAATTTGCTTGATACTAGTAGTCCACTGTGCAAGGAACCAAAGTGTCGGCTTGCTGTTACAAATGCGTTATTTGAGGATTTGCTTCGCTATGGCTAGTAAGTGCACTTTACCATTTCTCTGCATTTCTGAACAGTTCTTTAATTTAATGTTTACAAATTAATCTTACACATTAAGTTACTGTGACATATATGGATATAGAATTGTATTTGTATTGTAACAGCTAAGAGTTATATGTGATAAGAGCAGTGTTGGGCAGTATCAAACCACCCCACATATAGCATAATCCCTAATGAAAAGCAAGAGTGTGAAATTTATAATTAATTTAAAGGGACTGTCAAAAGTATTCCGTTACATTAAGGGGTCTCATACCTTTTAAAATCTCCATAGCCAGTTCAAAAGTGATGTGGTTTCGAGTTGCCATAACTTTTTAAATGCTTATTGAAAATGCATAAAACTTTGTAATATATTTAAGCCATATTTAAGGCTTTATAAAATATTAATTAAATACTGATAAAATAATATAATAAAAAATACAGTACCATTAATATTGCAAATTTTTTTCACATGGTATGTCTTTCCAGCACAATAACTTAACTTCAAATAGATATAGGGTGACTCAGCCAGTAGTTGATCAAATAAAGTCAGTGCCATGGGGTTTTATTATATTTCCTTCCTTTTAAGTTTTAGAAGTAAACTAACATGATTGCTACAACCCTTAATGAATGTCCTATAATGGACAAAATTAAAATCCACTAAAATTAAACAGCCACAAAATTATGAATAAATAGTTTTTTAATTGCCATTTTCCCAGTGCTTGATCAGACGAAAGAAGTCAATGGAGAAATCTTAAAATTAATCTTTAAAATATCATCTTAGGATTGTGATTAACTGTAATTCTTATAAACATATTAGTTTTAATAAGCAAGATGGAAGTGGATTATTTTAACATACCGTAATTGTCTCCAACTAATCAGAAACTAAATGTTTACACTTTCTAATAAAAAAATTCTCTAACAGCGGACAGCTGACAACAATGTGACAATAAGTGCAGTAACATACAAACAAAAGTATTATGTCTAGTACCACATGTAAAACTCATATCTGCCTGAAATGGCGCAATATTTCAAAAATTTTATCAACTACTGCAAGGGTACCAACTACTGGCAAAGACACCCTATCAACATAAAACGTATATTAAAATTAATTTTAAACTCTACTTTATAGAATGAATTAATGTTATCTAAATCCGTTGACAGAAACTATTTTAAAAATTCAATTGAATTTGAAATATGGAATTTTTTTTTTAATAATTAATTAATGATTAAAAAATAATGAAAATATTTAGTTATCTCAATAATATTAATTCTATAAAATATAGGTTGGAGCTCATTTTAGTATAATTTTTATGTTTATATATCTACTATAAAATAACTTATCGTGCAGATTGTGACATTCCACATGAAAACATTTTGCAATATTTACTACTAAATTGTACTTTTTATTATATTATAACATGTCTATTTTTACATTTTATAAAGCCTTAAATATGGCTTAAATATATTACAGATATTTGTGTTATTTCAATAAGAATTTAGAAAGTTGTGAGAACTCAAAAGTACATCCCTTTTGATCTGACGACGGAGGTTTTAAAAGGTATGAGACCCCTCAAGGTCAATGGCAAAAAATCATTTCAAGTGCATTTTAATGATGTTGCACCATTTTAAACATAATGAAATTGATATCAATTTATGAAGTGAACTAAAACTTGCATCCTGTGGAATATGGGGTGCAAAGCATTCATTACTGACTTACAGGACCACACAAAATAATTCCATTATATAATGATCTACGGAGAAAACTATTTACAGAGTATTTTAAGGGTGTATTCGAAAAAATATTTTTTCACCCTCAACAGCTTGAAATTTTCTGAGACATTTTCAGACTCATTTTTAAAAGTAAAAACATGAAACTTGCTGGGGTGATTTCTGAAGACATGTTTAACATGCCGTGTGATTTCATTTTCAGCTCAATTAATTAGAATTTGATTTTTAAACAATTATTTTCTCAGTATGACCATTTTTTTCATTCCCAGATCGCCCGCTTCGGAAAATTCGGTTCAACACGCCAACTTTGACAGCGTTTTTTACAGTATTTTCTGCATTTATCAAAAAATTAAGAAGCACGGCACATTATATGGTTTCTACATAAGAGAATTTCCCAATTTGATGCGTTTGAGAGCAAAAATGAATTTTAAAATGAATCAGAAAATAAGTAGTTTGGATCGGAATACACCCTTAATGATATTATACTATTTCAAATGTAATGAAAATGATATACATAACTGAGGTTTAATACGAGATACTTGCTGTTGAATGTAATGTGCATATCATTTATTGTTCATTTACAGGGACAATTGAAAGATTTTGGATATAATACAGAAGTACTGTCTATTAGCGTTAATTGCTGAAGTGCGTTTTCAGTTATATGCATTTTTAATTTTAACAAAATTTTGTGTACTATTGGGTATGTATGTATAAATGTAGTGAGAAAATACAGGGCTATGCAAAAGAATTCCCAAGCATTACTGAGTATAAACATGAATTGCTTAAATGTGTTTTTAATTGAGTTATGTATTTATAACTTGAACTATATTTAGTAAGAAATGTTTGTAAAATATAAATAAAATCATTTACAGTACCAAACAAAGAATTGGGTAAATCACCACTTATGCATGAAAATTTCTTAAGTTGTGATTTCAGTAGTTTTAAATGTGTTTTTTACCTGCTTAAATTTTAGCTTAATATGTGGCATTTATAAAAAATTGTAGGTAATACACAGGGCTGTACAAAATAATGCAAATATTTTTTTGCCTATTGATAAAACTGCTGATGGTAAGTTTTCACCCTATTATATGCTTTGTTATTAAGCTAAATTTTAACATACTACATATAATTTATATAAATGTATAGATAGAATACAGGACTGCACAGAAGAATTGACATACTTTTCCGTCTATGGATAGTATAATTGCTCAATCCTGTTTTTCAAATATATTATGCGTTTCTTAAAACGGTAACTTAGGTATGTTATTAACCTTATTAAACACCAAAGTATTGTTAAAGTATTGTGGAAGTGTTGGAAAGTGTTTCATAATCTATGCTTGATGCATGATTTTTATTTCTTGTTAACTGTATAAATATAGTTTGAACTTTGAACTTTTAAATATTTTCTATTGATTGTATGTATATTGCTCTAACATTTATAAGATACAAATAAACTGTCAAGTGCTAGTATTACTCGCGCACAGAGGTTTCTGTACAATAAATATATTAATTAGTAGCTGTATTATTACAAAAAATCGTTGCTAAAAGAATAATAAGATTTTGTAAAAAACTATACTACGTAGGGTTAGGCATAGCTGTATATACTATGAAGTATAAATGGATATAACATTAAAGTTCAGAGAGATATGAAGCCTAAATAGTATCAAATATTGCGATTCTGTATAATTCTTTTTTTTTAAATCTTATCCTTATCTGTTTATGATGAACTTAATTCGGTGCTGACAATAAAAGTTGTGCATATTTAAACTTCAGTTGGTATTTCATAAACCCAAATTCAGCATAGTAATCATCTTTTCATATTACAGTGTACCTAAAACAAAACACTTGTTCAAAGTTTAAACTTGGTATTGTGCTAAGCGCGCTTCGAAAGGAGGTTGCAAAGTTGCAACGCCACTTTGGTCTGTGCCACGTTTTTCAGATAGGTTTTTAATTTACTTTTAAAGACACTTGAGAGAGCCACTCAATGCAAACTAGTCCCGAATCCCATAGTAAATATGTGATTAATTCTAATTAAATTAGTCTGTTTTTAACTGTTTGACGTTTATTGCTTTTATACTACTGCTGGACATTGCATTACACAAATATATCATTAAAAGTTGTAAACTAGGCTTTAAAAGTCGATGGCCTATAGAGTTGCTGCAGTGCTACTAAGGACTTCATTTTTTTAAAGTATATTTCTTTAGCGTAATATGAATTAGTAATAAATCAGTTAAAAATGAGATAGTTTCAATTTCTGTTACAATCTGACTACGATTCTTTTTGCGAGTCAGGTATTTTGTAGGAAGAGGTATTTCGTATCCTTAAAAATGACTTTATATATCCATAAAATGCTGAATTGATACTATACTATTAAAAGGTTTCGACAGAAAAAGTACAACAAAAGAGTCGCTTTGTTAGTCTAAAATCACTGAAATATTTGAGTAAATTTACTTTTCTGAGCTCACTTAATCATAGAGCTAAAGGGAAATACAGTAACCTGCCGCTTAACGGGTCTAAACGGGACCGAGGGATAGCCGGTTAAGAGAAAAAACGGTTAAAGTGGAGTAGTAAAAAGAATTAAATAAATATCTGCATAATTTAATTAATTAAACCCGTATGATGCATTTAGTTTTTCAATTTGTGTATTTAAAAAAAAATCATATTTTCTATATTTTGTAAAATGAATACTAGTGATAATTAATTGAATTGAAAGAAAAATTATCAATGATAACAAATAATGAAAATTTTTTAACACAAATTAAATTGTTAAAAATCGTGTCACACACCTTTATAAGAAGTTGCAAATGTTCTGCATTGTGTATATTTAAGTTAATCAACCATAAAGAAATCAGTGACCTTCTGCTGTTGGAGGCAAGATGCCTGACATTTTGCAGCATAATATCTCCATCTCTATAACATCGCAAGTTTAACTGAGGAAACTGTCAGCTACTGCTCAACAGAGCGTAGCACCAATTCTAATGCTTTAACTCCTTCCATATGAGAAATTTTAGCAGTGTCAACTTCAACTGGATCGTCATCACGATCGTCTTCGTTTTGAACAACATCAATTACAGTCTTCCTCGTCAAATAATGTTTCATGCTTGAGATCTTTATAAGACTCAAACAACTCTTATACATCGACGGTGAACCGTTCACATCCCTCAAGCTTTTTAAATGTTTGTACAAAGCGGTTTGCAGATAGATCAGCCATTATAGAGTTTCGGATGAGGGGGGGGAGGGGACAGATAGCACTTTTGACCATTAAAAACACAAAATCTCAAATCTTCCGGGGGGGACATATCATTGTTCCTGTAGGGGGGATGTTACCCCCCTCCGGGCCACACCCTGAATTCTACACTGCTGAAGGACAACGCGTATCCATTTAGAACCGACATTCTCCTTTCTGAATTTTGCCTCCTTTCTCTCGGGATTGAACTTCAACTCGAAAGCGTAAGCTGAGTTCCTGAGTCCGTCATCGCAAAAAAGTCGGCCAGTTAAAGAGGAGTTCCAGTTAAAAGGGAGAATACTGTATTTAAATTTCCATAATTGAGAGAAATGCCCCAGGGATTGTATTCATGTTAGGTGCCAGATCCCATAGCCAGCGGTTTTAGGTAGACTTCGTAAGAAAAGATGAAAACAAGGGCAGAAATCTCGTCGAGATTCTTTAATGGACAAAATCGTACCAAGGGGAGGGGTTTTGTGAAAACCTTAAAACCCCATAACCTTTTCATTATAATGCATATCAAATCAGTTTAAAGTTATTATTACTTCTAGAAAAAAGTCCAAAAATTTATGTATGATAGATTTTGATGAAATTAAGAATGGGTTCAAGAGGCGAAAAAAAATAGGATTCTATGGAGAAAAAAAAATCATAACTTCGTCAATTCTCAAGATATCAAATCCATTTAAATGTATTATAAATCTTCTCAATATTATCTACAGCTTTTATATTGACACATTTTTTAATAGGATCAACTCTTACACGAAAAAACTAGTATGTTGTGGCCATCACAAAACTTTCTCCTATATAAATCACGTCAATTAAATCATTTAAGTAGTACAAGAGATTACATCCATTTAGCACCAATTTATATCAAAGTATATCTGAATTTGAAGTTTAATGAAAATTCGTGCATTTGTTCTTGAGATAGAGCTATAGCGGAAATTCTGAAAAATGCAGCATGGCAGCGCCACCTGTTGAGCGATTTACACCAAAACATAAACATCACTAATTGATACCAAGGTATACCTGAATCAGAAGTTTGATGAAAATTCGTGCATTTGTTCTTGAGATTGAGTTATATTGGAAATTCTGAAAAATGCAGCATAGTAGCGTCAACTGTTGAGAGATTTGCACCAAAACATAAACAGCACTAATTCATATCGAGGTATAGCTGAATCTGAAGTTTGTTGAAAATCCAAGCATTAGTTCTTGAGATAGAGCTATTGCGGAAATCGCAAAAAATGCAGCATAGCAGCGCCACTTGTTTAGCGATTTACACCAAAAACTAATCAGCACCAAGTTATATCAGGGATTAACTGAATATTAATTTTTATTAAATTCCGTGCATTAGTTCTTGAGATAGAGCGCCCACAAAATTTGTGTCACATACATACAGACAGATAGACAGAGTTTCAGACTCACAGACAGACATTTTGTTAAAACATGTTTTTCGGAATCTCTGACCCCTAAAATGTGTCAATCCGTTAAAAACCGAAAGTCGGAAAATTTCACGAATCCAATACTTTCTTCTTGTAAAGATAGAAGAAAGTAAAAAAGAAGAAGAAAACTGAAAAAAAGGAGGGGGGGGGGGGGTTGAATACGAAAAAAATTCATATTTTTGTCAATTCTCAAATCCGATTAAATTTATTATAAATATTTTTAATATTATTTACAACTTTTATACTGACAAGTTTTTTATAGGACTAACTCTTATAGCGATAAACTAATATATAAAAAAATAGGGGTTGAAGAAAAAATAATCGTATTAATATGATTCTAGTAAAACCAACTCTTACAGGAAAATGAAATTAATAGCTCGTCAAAAGCAGCCAGATAAAATTGTTAAAATGGGTTTACCTATAATCTTGATTTAGTTTTTGTTGGTGAAATTAGTACTTAACTTCAAGCCGGCAGGGATTTTTTCTTTAATGTATCATAATTTCTGCATACTCATCACTTTATTTAATGATGGATTTTTATCTTGATTAAACTAAAGAATTTTTTTTTTTTTGAAATATATATTAAATTCTTTAATTGTTATTTCACCAAGGAAAGTCTGTCATTAAAAAACGTGAAAAAAAAAGATGAAATACCCAAAAATTATGGTGTAAATTCTGTGAATGAATAAACGCTGGCTGCGAAATTCCACAACTTGCAGGATTGTAATCCAGAAGAGTCATCAAGTGTGTATTCCTCAAAAAGAAAGGTCATGTTTTCCAATCAACAACAAAATCCCCACAAAAATATTTTGCCTTCTGATATTTATCCCTTTCTTTTATCAAGTTGTTTCCAAAAAGCATGGTTTCAATTGTAGGTGTATTCAAGGCCGGCTTTAACCCCTTAAAGGACGGTGGGATATATTATATCCCACTTAATTTTAATTAAGTTTGCACCGAAAATTTTAATTAAGTTTTACTTTTTATAACTTTAGGGGAAAAGAGTTGAAAAATTGCTTATCCTTATATTGAAGTAAAAATTTTCTAAATTTCTGGTGGGAATTCAGCATTACACAAACGCAATTGCTTGCCCCTCAATAGGTTAAAGGGGTAAGCGAGGGGGAAGGTACTAAAAGTATGCAAAATATTTGGTTTAAATCTAAAAGATATTATCTAGCCTAGGGCGCCACGCTGTGTTACTAAAGGTTTCCCTGGTTGTCCCCGTTGTTTTCTCTCGCAATCGCATGCAAAGATGCCCAATTTAGTTTCTGATCCTGAAATTGTTTCAATGAATTTTTAATTTTTTTTAGTAATAAAAAAAATGCCTCTCTTGTAGAATTCCATCTCTGTCTATTAATTGATGCTTATTCCCTAAACGAATTTTTGAAGTTTAGTACAATAGTCAGAATGTATGTGTACAACGAGAGGGGGGTGGGACCTGGAGAGGCTTTGGGCACTTAGGGGCACGAAATTTTCCCTGGACGAGGTCGCATTGGCCATTAGGCCAATAGACCAGTTTGAGCCTGATTATTTATTACTATTTTTATTTATTTATTTTATTTTACTTTTATTTATTACTTTCATTTTACTTTTATTTATTTTTATATTTTTGCTTTTTTCGTCTTGAATTGTATGTAGTGTTCTTTAAAAATAATTTTAATGTAGTATGATGACGATTTAAAAATACATGCATTTTTTGCAAAAAAAATGTTTGGCCAGGACTCATTTAATTGATTTTTGTGATGGCCTGACCTCATTTTACTGATTTTTTTTGCATGTGCCAGACCAGGCCCATCCAATGATTTTCATACAGGATGGGTCGGGACTGGTCTTGAAAATTTTGTAGATTTCTGGGAGAAGTAACAGATCGGACAGGAAAAAAGAAATTTGTCCCGACTCGAGTTTGCGGAAACGAGTAAGACCCAGGCACAGCCTGTCCCAGAAAGAGGGATGACAGCTCTGACCCAAGTCTTGCGAATGACACTTGGCCTGACCCCAGTCCCTTGCAGACCTCAGTTTGACATCTTAAAGTTTTGAACCTTTTTTTTCAATGTAAGACTGAAATAAAATATACTACATTATTAAACAACAACAACAAAAAAAAACAGTTGTAAAAAAAATAAAAAAAGTACTTCATAATTATGTAAGTTTATCACAAGATGAAAACAGAAGAAAATTAACAATATTATTAAAACCCTCATTGTATGACGGTCGGTTCATTCCTTCTCTCTTTGCATTCAGAACGAAGCTGTTACCATTCATCCTACCAGCCAAATTTAACCAAAGACAAAATTTACACACTTGGGGATGAGGGTGGGGGGGGGGGTGTTTCATCTCCTAATCTTTTTGCAATCCTGACCATCGTTTGGACTCCCCATTGAGTGCTCCCCTGACAGAGGAGGCGAATCCTAGCTGAGGGGGAACTTTTAGCATTTTCGGCTGTTTTAAAGAAAAGTGTTTTAATTTTTATAAATGCAGATGCAGCAAACATTTAGTTTTTTTTAATAAAAATAAAAAACATTTTTGGAAAGCTAAATAATTAAACTATGATTGCACTTTTACCAAATTATAAAATGTCAAACAGATTTTTCATGATAAGCTGATAAGGCACGAAACGTGAATCTTCAATGAACCTAAAAAGACGCACTTATATGATATATAACAATTAAGAAAAATCTTGCGTTAAGCATAGTGTATAAAATACTTTCCAACACTTCCTGAATGCTTTAACAAAACTTCGTTATTTTGACAAATAAGATAACTAAGTAAGCATTTTAAAAAACGCATAAAATATTTGAAAAACTGATTTCAGCAGTTACCGTCCATAGCCAAATATATATTCCAATTCTTTTGAACAACCCTGTATTTGATCTGTGGGTTGATATATATATATACTATATAATGGGGAAATTTAGTTTAACAAGAAAACACATAACAGTTTGAAATTTCTCTTTCAGCAATTTATACTAATAGATGGAAACATACTTGTATACCTTTGTACAACCCTGTAGTTAACCTAGTATATTTATTACATACCACTATTTAGCTAAAGTTTAATTCAAAGTAAAACATTCTTAAAACTACTGGAATCACATTTCCAGAAGTTATGATTTATAGACGGCCATGTATCCAATTCTTTGCGTGACCCTGTATATCATTTTACCGATGTTCTACAAATATTTCTTAGTAAACTAAATTCAGTTCAGCGTAAAAATGCATAACTCATTTAAGAACCACATTTAAGCAATTTTCAATCATACCCAGTAACCATTACGAATTCTTTTGTGTAGCCCTGTATATGAATTACAGCATATATACACACCATATACAATGCATAAATATAGTGAAACATATAAGCACGTAATATAAATAAAAATGCATCTCCAGCAATCATCGCCAACGTACAGTACTTCGGATACAATATAGTATCTGAAATCTTTTGTGTGTCCCTGTTCGTATTATACATGAAATAAGTTATAGTGAACCTCAGCGACGTATATCAATTTCATTATACATGAAATAATTTAACATAATTAAAATAGGCTGAAAAAAATTCCCTCCACACCTATATCATTATGTAACGGAATTCTTTTGTGTGGCCCTGTAAATGAATAATAATTATTCTTTGCACAGCAGGTTATACAGAATGCATATTTTAGTTCACTAGATAAATGCATATCAATTTTATTATGTTTGAAAGCATGTAACATCATTAAAAATCATTTTAAACGATTTTTTCCCATAGGTAGTAATGCAATGGAAAATTTTTGACTGCCCCTGTAAATGAACTAAACATGCTACAAACTTCATTTGAAACAGGGTTTGTACTATGGAAGAGGTCACTAACATCCAAAAATTTCAGAATGATCCGAGTATATTTACGGGAGTTAGAGCGCGGACAGACGGGCAGACAAACCGAAGTCATAAACACTTTTCAACTTCGTTGGAAAGTGTTAAAAAAGTAAATTTTGAAAATTCCATGCATAATTTAAGGGTGCAAGTTTATAACGCTGAAAAAAATAAGAAATTTGAGCAAAATGCGAGTAAATGCAACTTCTATATATCTTCTATTGAAATAACATGAACCATTTTATCTCGGAAGGTAACTGAAGTAGCCCTTTTATTGTAACTATAAGTTTACAATTATATAATGACAATCATAGCATCTATGGTTAATGATAGCAATGCTAATGTATTTCCAAATTCCCTATTATAATTACATATAATGGAAATTATACTCTGTTACATGCCATTAAATTGTAAATACATCACAGATTAATCTGATTGGAAATTGGCGCAACTCTGGATAAGAATTGGCAACAGCTGGACAAAAAATATGGAGATGGCATGTGAATGTTTATCTTTGTTATTAATGTTATATTTATATTGTTAATTAATAATAATGATTAATATTTAGCAATTGTGTCAATGAGAGCATATGTTTTACAGTTACCCAACTTCAGGAATGTTTCAAGAGACAGCTCAGGCACTCATTGCAGCGCATCCAATTCTGAAGGACAAACAGTCTGCAACTGCTCTACCCCATGTAAATAATTATGAATTTTAAGAAATAAGTTTCAGGTACGAAGCCTATCAGCTACAAATAATTGTCAATGAATTATATTGCAGGACAGCTGGGTTCTTAGACTGCGAGATAAGTTCAAAAAATTCCGATCCCGACATGCAGAGCTGTGCAATGCCGAGGAGTTGAAGAGAATGAAGGAAAAGTTTGGAAATAAAAGGGATAGAAGTACATTAGACACAGCCAACAGCCTCGACAACTCATTAACGTCTGTAAAGCATATAAAGGTAATTGTTTGAGTTCTCCTACTATTCTTATTTTAGTAGGAAAAGTTGTTTTTGTAAATACATTCTACTTGTTTATGGGATTGAAAGTAACTGACGGAATTTTGTCCATTGATTCAGTAACTTTCTACATGTTTAGGATTATAAAAATTTGAACATTTATTCCTAATATATTTCTTTTTTTTTTCATTGCTTTTGTTATATTAGTGAATACACATAGTTTTTTAATTAAATTAAAATTAACGGTAAAGTAGCGGATCGATGTTGATATTTAGTCCATAATCATATCTATCAAAACTCAAAGCTGTTTCTAAGAAGCTCAAATTTGGCACATATGCACATGCGCCAACTCTTCATAGCGCATGCATAAGGTATTTCCTGCCTAGATACGCAAATAGATGCATCTTAGATCTTAGGATTCATTCACATATCTGCTCGTTCACTTAACACGCGTATAGGGTCTGATACTGATTAGCATAACATTTTTAAATTTTAAGTACCGTAATTTCCGGCCTATAATCCGTGGATTATCTGTTAAAAAACCTCAAAAAATTTAAGTGCGGATTATCTACCGGTGCGGATTATCTGTTGACATTTTTTTTTAAGCAGAAGTTTACGTCAGACATCCAGATTCTACCGCACGATTGTCTACTGTCGACCGTTCGCGGAGTTGCTCCTGATTGGTTCACATATGACGTGCATGCTAGTGGGAGTGGCTTCCGATTTTTATGTTATATTTTTAGCCTTTTGGCAAAATGTTTCGATAATGAACAAAGCGTTTCTCAACTCATCTCTTTCAAAAATTTCAATCTCAATCATTTATGAAATATTGTATTGTTATGACGTTGTTATTTAAAACTACAGAATTTAAACTGAACGTTATTTAGAAAGCGGAAGGTGATTTCGATATAGGTATCGATTATTAGCATAAATCTATAGCCAAATCGATATAGGTATTGGAATTAGCATAAATCTATTGTCAAATATGAAAAAGCTTTTTAAAACTGTAACGCACTGAAGGTTACGATATACAATCACAGTAAAAAATAAACGTTATTATTTTTAAAATCAGTTGTTTTTTACTTCAATGGGTCAATTTTTGTGAAATACTTTTCAAAATAACTTGTTAAGATTGTGTTAATAATCTTTTTGATTACATATTCAATAAGAATTTAATCCGACACAATATATGTAATAACATAAAAGCATTATTTTAGATACTAACGTGCTATTGGGGATTAAAAAATATAAAATTAAAAATAGTATAATATACTAATATACCACATCAATCATATCCAACGAAAACAACTAACATTCGATGATTCGATTACAAATATCGATTAAAGCTCGATTATTCTGAAAGGATTTAGATTTTGTTTGAGTCAATATAGACATGTATTCCCTCGTGTATGCCTATTACA
The DNA here is from genome assembly GCA_963932465.1 of Maratus speciosus. Taxonomy (NCBI): domain Eukaryota; kingdom Metazoa; phylum Arthropoda; class Arachnida; order Araneae; family Salticidae; genus Maratus; species Maratus speciosus. Next base: position 389,184,013 of record OZ010799.1, on the reverse strand, counting down.
AGAGTCATTGTTTGGAAAGATAAGAAGATTTAGTCATTGGTTTCAGCTGTTTTGAACCATACCATAAAATTACAAAATAATTAAGCATAAATCTATAGTCAAATCGATATAGGTGTCGATTATTATCATAAATCTACAGCCAAATCGATCACAAGACATTCTACGTTTTAGATATAAGATTCAATGGAAATTTTTTTTGTATTTTTTTAACTTGTAATTATTTTATTGTTATTCTTTTTCAATTATTTTAATACAATTATCATTTAAATAGAGCAACTAAATAAATAGGGAGGTGGTTTAATAGTGGTACTTTTGAATGTTAAAAAAAAGAGTAATCCCCGTATAGTCCGGCGTATAATCCGCGGATTATACACCAATGCGGATTATCTGCTGAAATTTTTTTATAAGGGCTAAAAATTGCGACTGCGGATTATACGCCGGTGTGGATTATAGGCCGGAAATTACGGTAGCTGCTTTGGAAAAATATATGGTATTTATTCTATTTTATTTATTTATTTTAAGTTGTAGAGATATCCATCTTTACGCTGTATTATTTTAATGTTTGTTATTTTTAAACTGCTGTCAGTCAGAAGGTCAGAGTTATTACTCGCTTAATGCTATTGTTGATAGTTGGAGATTGTATATTTAAATTTTTATAATAGCTACACTTAGAAGTGGGGAATTTCCAGAAAATCTTACCAGCCAAAGATTTATTTTACCAGACAGCAATAGTTGAAAATTGTTATGACAAAAATTACAAATACAACTGCAAAAATAGTTAATCGCTGTTACTAGAATGCATTTTCATACTTTTTTTTCGTAAAATTAAGAAATTTATACAACAGAGCAAAGTTTAGTATAATATAAAACTTAGTACCATGTTTTCATCGCGGTAAATTTAAAACGTGGCAAAATATAACCTAATACCATGTTTACATTGCGAGAAGTTTAAAAAAAAATGAAAAATATAGTCAACTATTAAGATAATGATGTTTTTAACATATCTGCTATAGTCTGCAGTTTTTCAAAGATTGCCAAAAAATTCCCTTGCCCTGTCAGGAAATCTACTCGGCAGTGGGGAATGAAAACTGTATTTCCCCATAGACCGAGAGGCGGCAGAACAGACAATCACCTTATCGAGTGGGAGGCTGAAATTCCAGAATTAGTTAAAACTCGATTCGCATATTAAAATGGAACTGGTCTGCCAAGTCATATCTTGGTGGAAGACATCTGCAAACCAAACTTTAGTGGTTGACTCGTCGGTTTACGATTGTATTTTCTTGCTCCCAGTCCTCCATGTTTTCATACATTTGGGCGCAGGAAAACACAATGATAAACCTACGAGTCAATCACTAAAATTGGATCTGAAGGTGGTTACCACCAAGATATGACTTGGCAGACAAGTTGCACTTTTTATATGCTAATTGTGTTCGGTATAATCCTGGAATTTGTGCTTCGAACTCGTTGAGATGATGGTCTGTGCATTCCACTACTGGTCTACCATTCTTGGCTACATTCTAATGTGTTTTTTTTTTATACAGCATTACATATTTTATTGTTTAATTTAGTTTTTTTCTTTTTGAAGAGATTTATTTCCACTTGCAAATGTTGAAATTTAAGATTTTTAAATGTTGCTTTTAAAAATTTCTAATGGCTGCATTTTGGATTTTTTCTATTTGGTATCAACTGAATTTTTAGTTGTAGTCTATCATTAATTTTTCACACCTTTTCAAAGCAAATGGAAATTGTTTGTATATCGGTATTGTTCCTAAGCATATTGCTACATTAAGAGTGCACAAAATAACAATATTTTTTAGATTTTAGTGCTGTATTAAGAATACACAAAATAACTATATTTTTTAAATTTTAGTAAATGAAATTCTTTAAATTTCACTAAATTAAACTTTTACATTTTTCTCATGTTTTTTCATTTACTATTTTCACTTTCATAAGCCTAAAAGCAATGGACATTACTTTTTCTGTTATATCATCATTATTCCAAAATATATGTTAATATGCCCTTTATTTCAACCATGTCGGGTAAAAGATTTTTATTCCAAACTGCACCATTCATTGTGATTCGCTATTTATCTGAATCATTTTAAAAAATTATTTATAAGCAGCAAAAATCTTGATTTGTCATTTTTCAAATATTTTTTTATTATTAAGTTGTAATTCAGATTTTTTGCTGATGCTGAGATAGAAATTACCATTTTATAATGAGGAATCTGCCATAAAATTGCTTTAGGACTATGGAATTGTACTTAAAGTTTTTGGAAGATATTAGCAACAGACATTTTACAGTCATATACAATCTGTTGAGAGATTATGGGGGATCGCAAAAATAGTGTTGACTCTAGGTCAATTTAGTAGGGCAGAGTGCTCGGCCAACTTTGAGCTATTTTATGCTATTTTCTTTTAAAGTTTTAAAATTAATTTATGCTTTTTTTAAACTACTTTATGTACTCAACAGCTACACTTTATGCTATAGATCACACTAAAGGCTTTACAAAATGTAGATAAATTAGGATCTGAAACAATTTGTGACTAAAAAGCAAGGTACAAGTCTTGCATCTAGCATCTAAGCAGTTTCGAAAAAATAATGTTGGAGAAGAAAAATAAAACTTTTCCCAAATAAAATAGCAGTCCGCAATATAAACGACACTATAAAAATAATCAGTGGACCTGTACGAGTCTTTTACACTGTAGCCATTGGTATTATTTCCTGACATATTTTTCATTAATTTTTTATTAACTGTAACTGTAAATTAGAAAACTTACTTTAACGTACTACACGTCAAAAAACTGTTCAAAACTTTTCCTATATTTCCTCATTCATCCTTATCCACTTTATTTATGCATATCCGTTTATATGTGCATAGGTAAATGAGTGTTGACATCAGAAATAATATATGATATATGTGCCTGGCTTATATCATTCATTCGTTATATTGTGAGTGAAAGAAGCAGATGCATTCACAACCGTCTTCAGTACCAGCTGAGGAATCTCTTCTTTGTAAGGACGGTGGCTTAAGACTGAGTTCATGACGTCAGTTTATGCGATCTCTGCCATCCCAATCGGTCAAGAAAGGCTTCCCAAAGCAGAACGAAACAAATACGTTTTTTCTCAGCCGTCTGGATTGGCTGAAAATCACGTGATGTGAAATCAAGGGCTCCATTCTAAACTGCTGCCCTAAAAACAAGAGATTCCTCAGCCAGTTCGCATTCCCCTGTCACTGTCCTAAAACTAATTTTTTAAACATTTTTACGAAATATGTACTAAATTTTAAAGCTTTTATTCCTCTTTTTTTCTCCAGAAAGCGTTTTATGTTGTTCAGTTAGATTCTGATATTTTCAAAGAAAAAATGGTCGTCCCATCTATATGGCTAGACAAGAACAATACCCTCTGTCTGCTTCCACCCATAACGGATATCGAGGAAGTCGAAACACTTGCTAAATCCCAGTGTACACCGAAACATGGATGGCAGATGCAGTGTGTATCTTTTATACAGAGTTTTGGTAAGAACAATCTTTCTTGACATATTAACAAAAAGCAGGGTTGACTAGCAATGCCCAAAGGGGGAAGAAACGTTCCAGTACAAACAGCTCTTTGCTGAAATGTAAAAAATAGGTATATGTTTTATTTACAGGAATGTAATTAATTCTTATTAATTTTAACTTTAAACAATGTGTAACTCGAGAGGGGAGTTAATAACAATAAATTATCCCTTTATTTTTTATTTACAATTTATTTTCTACATTTTAGCCTTTAAAATGTTTCATTGATGCAGTTTCCGAGCCATTTAGCATAATTTTGCGAACATTTATTGGCGTATTGTTGTTTTAACTCAGATACAAATTTTAAGAGTTACAGTGAATATTGATTAGCTGAGGCGGGATAACTGATAAATGACTTAAAATTAATGTATTAATTTATAATCATGTTTTAATATTTTTAAATGTTATATTATCATTGGAAACATACCTGCAATTAAAAAAAATAAATCTAGCCTACCAGGAAATGGGTTAAAAATGTATTACCAAATTCCATCTGTACATACAAAACGTCTTTGGAACTAATGTTGTGAATTTTTTTAATTGCTTATTATTTATTTTAATGTGACATAAACATACAAATAAATAATTTAATTAAAAAAATATTTTTAAAAATTGTAAAAAATTAACCGAAAATTATGTATTTCCTTAAAATTTTAAAAATAAATATTTTTTATGAATTCCGTAATAAATATAATAATGTTGTACAGAAAGCAGATTTTTTTATGAAAATGACTTGAATATTTTAAATGTTAAAGGTGCAAAACGACAAACAATACTGAAAATTCCTGAAAAATATTAATATTTCGAAAAAGCTGAAAATTTCTAAAAAAATCGCTAATAATTTATAGAATAAAACTATATAATTCATAAACTTTTCAATAAATGCGCATAAGAATCGTCTATTTCCTTTGAATATATGTTTGAAACATAATTAAAAAAATTTCTAGTAATTGAACTTTTATTATTTGAACTATGATGGCTTTAATAGAATTTTACAAAAAAAAAAAAAAAAAAAAACTTTGAAGAAAAGCAACTTTCTGTTTTGCTTTTATTTTAAAGTTTTTAAGAAATATAAATGCTTAAAAAGCTTCAGGAACTTAAAGTTTTCTTCGTCTAAAACAGTAAGATTTTGAATTGAAATTTTCCTCGAAATTAACGTTTTAAAGGCATACAGATACAAGTTATTATTAATATCTTCTAACACAAAATGCTATTATATAATAAACTAATATAGTAATATAATAAAATAATATAATATAATAAGCTTTTTTACTTTAGTAATTAAAAATTATTACTTTATTGGTTTAAGTTTACACAAGTTTCGGTAATGTACATCAATTAATTCTATATATCATGCTGCATATCCAGTATATATTTTCAAAATATCATTGTGCATGATATTTGTGATAGCTTTAATCAAAACAAGTGTAAGTAAATTTTTCAACTGTTATTAGCAGACGAAGTACTTTTGCTCTGTCAGTAATTTTTTTAGCCAGAGAAGGAAATAATTATATTTTAGAAGCTCCATGTTTAAATATGAATTTTTAAACGTGGAACTAATAATTATGTGGGACAATATTGATTCAGAACAGCTATTGAAAGATAAACTGCTTAATTTAGATAATCAGTTATTTGCAACTTCATCATAATTTTCTGGTTTTGGTAACTGCACAACAAGTTAGGGAATAGAAAAGTGGACAAGATTAGATTTATTTAATAATTTTTAAACAATGACTTAAGCTCAAGAAATCTAAGTTGAATTGCGTGAATTTTTATTCACATTGCTAACAAGGCGTAAAACCAACAGGGTGAAAAAATATCTAGGCCAGGGTTCAAACCTTGGTCCTTAGTTCAGTGCACCAATGCTCTGCCAACTAAGCCACAGTGAACGACACACCTAGCCTGGCACCCTTCACTCTTATATGTTGGTTAGGCTGCAACCGCAGCTCAGAATAAGCTTAGATTTATGTTAAAAGTTTTCAATTAAAAAAGGTATTTCATATTTAAAATTTTGGTGAATAAAACATACATTTTTTATACTTTATACTGAATCCTATACTTTGTTTTTTGATGGATATATAAAGCAGATTGTTTCCGCTTTCAATAAGTTGATCTTTATTTTTGTTTTAAGTGGAAAAAGACATTTAGAATATTGTTTTATTAAGTTTTCAGGTTAAGAGTGCAATATGTGTTTTAGTTCCTAATTTATATTGTGTTCGAAAATATTTATTCTCAGCAGTAAGTTGGCTTTCTTGAAAATAGCTGATATATATTGTAAATATTGAACATATATAAAGATTTTAATTACGTGAATTTTTATTCACATTGGTAACAAGGGAATCATTGTTTAAAATTATTAAATATAAATTATTGATGCTCGATTAATTTGGACTCATGTTTGTCGCAGGGCTGTTGTTCGTGAAAGTTATTCCATCTTGTGTTGCAGTTTCAGCCTTTCCATCATTTAAGAGTGAAGGGTGACAGGCTAGGTGTGTCGTTCCAGTTGGCTCAGATGAAAGAGCGTTGGTGTGCTGAACCAAAGACCCAGATTCGAAGCCTAGCCTCGATAATTTTTTACTCAGTTAGTTTTACGCCTTGTTAGCAATGTGAATAAAAATTCACACAATTGAAATTAGATTTCTCAGGCATAATTCATCGTTTACTATTATTAAATATATATCAAGATACTGAATATTTTTGAAAATATCATGAAACTTATGAACCCTATATTTACTATATGTTATCCTAACAGTTTGATTAAATAATGTGGTTCTACCTAAGAGATAAACCCAATTTTCATTTGCATTAATATTTCAGACACCTATTCTCAAGCAAAAGAGAATATCACAAAAGGTAAACCGGTAATGATCAAGTTAGATGAGGAGGGAGAAAAAGGACACCATAAAGAAGTGAGAGGAAAGAGAAAAAGGAAGATTCCGCTATTTCTCAAAGAGTATTCTGTGGAGTCTGATGATGGCAAAGAAGAAGGCTGCGACTCAACACAAGACGACGGTTCCATGGAAGATAGCATAGTTCCAGGTCCTCTAATTGTAAAAATAGAGACAATGCAAGATTCCAATTCACCAGAAATTCATCAGCAACCAGGAATAAATACCACCCATCATAAAAACTCCAGCTCAGTTCACTCCAGTTTTCAGCATGACAATCAACTCCAAGTTGCAGGAAGCAGTTCACCTACAGTAAGGTAAACACTTTATCCTTTTATATCTGAATTTTTGTTTTCTCAAATTTACTGGTAAAATCAGCTTAAAATGTTGCAAACTGAATTAAAAATATTCTTTAAACAAATACGCTTTTTTTTTTTTTTGTATTTACTTGATAAAATTTAAAGGGAACATGTATAATATTTATAATAACGAGATATGTATAATTATACGTTTTGTTTAGATTTATATAAAATATGCTTTTAAATTCCTATAAAGGATTAATTTGAAAAGGATTTAACATAAAAAACTGTTTTCTAAATGGCTAATAAAAACATGTACGCTTTTTATTAATAGAATTTTGCGATATTTTCCCCCATTAATGATCGACAAATTTCACATTTTTGTAGCAATTGGCCGAAAACTTTCTTGATTTTTTTTATTATGATAAATTGACAAATTTCGCAATATTTTTAAGCGACCAATTGAAGAATTTCTCAATTTTGATCCAACAATCCACTGAAGAAATTTGCAATTATTTTGTGACCACTAAATTACGATTCTCTCCACTTTTTTATGCAACCAATCGATGAATTTCACAATTTTTTATTTCTACAAATTCGCAAGTTTTGCATTTGTTTTCCTTGCAACCGATTTGCGAAACTCGTGGCTTTTTTTTCATAGGGTCGATAGATAAATTTTACAGATCTTTCCCGCACCCAATCGACAAATTTCATGATTTCTTCCTGTTTACAGCTGGGGACTTTTCGGATTTTTCTCTGTAATACTGGCGAAACTCACGAGATTTCTTCATTCAATCAATGGTGATGTTTTCCAGATGACCAACTGAAAAATTTCAGGATATTTTCCATAACCAATTGGCGAATTTGTCGATTTTTTTCATAATACCGATTAACAAATTGACATGATACGTCCCGACAACCAAATTACGAAATTTACAATTTAACTCTCACAATCAATAGATGTATTTCATGAGTTTTTCTCTCCCGCAACCATAAAAATTAATGAATCAAAAGTGTATTCGAAAAATGGCAGTAAGCGCTACTGGGTGCATAAAATAATAAAAAAGAATCGCCAGGTACATAAAGTTGTTAAAAAGTACCACCGGTCGCAAAAAGTAGTTAAAAAAGGTCGCTGAGACTCTGCCTTGCTACTATTTTATTAAGAAAAAATGATTATGAATGAAGAGTAAAAATGAATAAGTGAAGAGTGGTAACAATGGACAGATGTCCTAGAGAAGTTAATTGAAATTTCATACATTCAATTTATATTGTTGAATGTAAAACTTAAATATTTAAAAAAATAATATTTCATTGCACAAGTGTATATAAGGTTTATTTTATTTTACAATTGCTGACTTATTTTTTCTTTGAGGGGGGGGGGGGGAGATATAAATGCAGTTATGAATGAGTCACAGAATTATATTATATATTCATTTAATTGCAGGAATGTACAGAAAAATACATGATACTTTTATAGTATAGGGTCTATGGCATTTCTTCAAAACATTTGCCGCAATTCGTGCTTCAGAAAATGAGATTTGTTGCCAAATGATATAAACAGCTTACAAAAATAATCTGATGACTTTTTATGCTTATTTATATATGCATTTATATATATTATTATTGTTTTTTTATATACAATTTACTTTTGTTTGTCTATAAAAGTAGATAAAAGACTTTGTTTATATTAAATAAATTGTATAAATATTGAAAAAACTGATTGTGTGTGGAATAGTCAATAGTTTGCCGTAAAAAAATGCATGAAAAATTTCCTTCTTTCGCCAAGCTCATTTTCTGTATCTTGTCAAAGACTCGATACTGAAAAGTACCAAGTATGTAAATTACACACTAGTTAAAACTAAGTTAATACTTTCTAAAAGTGATAACAATTGACTTATAGGCAAATAAATACCTTTATAGACAAGGCAAATAAATACCTTTATTCAGCTTAACATGTTTCATCCCTTAGAAGGCAACATTTTCAAAAGCTATAATGATACAAATGTTTTTGAAAAAAAAAAAATCACAAGATCTCACGTATAATGAAATCACGTGCAATCATAAAAATTAAAATGGATATTTTTGAACGTGAATTTCTATCCATTAGATAAAGATTAATAAAGATTCATTAGTGAAAGATTAAATATCCATTTTTATTTTTATGATTGCACTTGATTTCATTATACATGAGATCTCGTGCTTTTTTTTAAAAACAGTTTTTTCGTTTAAAACTTTTTTGCGGAAATATTTGTATCAGTATAGCTCTTGAAAATGACGCCGTCTGGGCGACATTTATGTCAACTGAATAAAGGTACTTATTTGCCTTGTAAGTCTATTTTAAAAACTTTTAGCAAGTATTTATACTTAGTTTGAAGATTTTAAGTGATTTTCGCATATAATTTTACAAACAGCTGTTTTTAAAAGAAGGAGGCACTGTTGAAATCAGGTCTCTCTATGTATAAAACTGCAATATCTTTAAATAATATTATTAATTTAGGACTTGCTAAGAGTTTGTGTCATAAAATCATGAATTAACTAAGCTCCACCTTAAACAATTGGTGTCAGTGTGCTATTATTTTTCATATTTAAAGGTTGATAGGTCTCTGTTCAGTAGTCCGATGTCAATGGTTACAGCATAGCATTTTTTCTTTTAAATTGTGTATTTTTTAACATAATTTCAGTCTTCAAATATATATGTTGCTTGTTTATTTATTGATTTATTTATATTACAGGAAGAAAATAGCTCCTACAAAAAAGAACTCTGAGGTAAAGGACTTGTTAGTGAGTATCTGGAATAAAATTACTGCACATGAAAATACAGAATGTACTAAGTGTGATAAGTTAGAAGACATTCTAAAAAGCAAAAATCAAGAAATTGAAAGACTACAAAATGAACTACAAATCAGGGAACATTCACAACAGGAGAGCAAAGAAAAGTATAAAGAAATGAAAAGGAAATATAAGGAAAAGAAAAAAGAAGGAAAAGAACCACTGGAGGGAAAGAAATTTGGCTCATTGGTTATTGCAAAACAAAAGTTGTCTCTATGTAGAGATAAAGATTATTCAAAATACGTTGGTGATCTCCTTGATATTTGCTTTGGGAGGGAAATTCTCTCACAAAGCATTTTAAAATGTCCAACTAAAAGGACCATTAAAACAAACGTATTGGAACGAGATGTTATAAATGACATTATATGTTACACTATCGAGAAGTTTAGTTCTGTAAGCGTTTCTATGGTTAGAGCAGCCATACGACAAAAGCTCAGAGCCTGCCACAATGCAAAAAATAAAATAAAATAAATTCATGTGCTATGTTTCTGCATTTTTTTCACAGTTTGATGGCAATCAACAGGTTTCTTTTTATTTGTGTCTAAAGTATGTATCATTTTCACCAATTTATGCTACAGAAATGTATTGTAAATACCCGGTTGCGAGCGATGATATAAAATCAACAACCAGAATAACTTTTAAATAGTTTGACCCCCAGTTTTAAAATCTTATGTACAGACAGCATGATATTGTTTTTAGACAAAAAATAGAAATGCCTTTTTAAAATTAATTACACACTCTCAAAAAAGTCTGTGAAATGACACACATTTTTCCGTTGATCTTTCATGAACATTTTCCGTTTTCACAGTGATTTGTCCATTTTTCCTCAAATTACGGAAAACTCTCATGGTGGAATACTTTCAGAAAATGTTCCGTTAAGCTTTTATAACCAATAAAATTACCCTTTTCACGCATGCGTGCAAAGAAACACGGGATGCATTACGATCAAGAACAACGGGTGGTTGTATTAAACTCTGTTCAAAGGATAATAATTTGAAGATAAGTAAAATTTATATTTCCCCGGTTCTTTTTTTTTTTATCCGTTTGTTTGTTTAACACTAGAACATCCGTTGGTATCATTTCAACACTAAACTGATTTTAGCCTTATCTCTCTGTCTCATTTTTTCACCTATATTCTTCAAATTTAGTGACTTTTAATCATTTTACATAAGAAGAAAACTGTCGAAGTTTTTATTGTGTGATTTTATTTTTTTTAAGTTACAGCTAAATTCACCTAGAACGTCCGTTGGTGTTATTTCGACACGAAGCAGAATATTTTTAAAAAATCCCTGCCGGCTCTGGCCTACAGGCGAAGGTAGATTTCGATGTTAAGTACTAAATTCACCAACAAAACTTAAATCAAGATTAGAGATAAACCCAGTTCCTTCTCTAAGAATGAACTCTAGGGAGCTAAACATTTTGTGAAAATTCTAATATGCACGAATACACACACGCATGTATATGGGATAGGTTTAAAAATGGCTAAAACAAATTCAGAGAACCTCAAAGTGTTAAAATATGTTAATATTTCCATAGTTGGGTTTTTATCATGTTTTAATACATTTCTTCAAACTCATATGACGTTACATGTTCACCTGCTGAGGTCCATTATATTTCTAATATGGCGAATTTTTTTTTTTTTTTTTTTTTTTAATTTGCCAAATTATTTATTTCATTTTGAGCTTCCATGCTGAAATCTTGCTCTAGAAAACTTATGACGTAATATTCAATTTGTTTTCAATTCGTCAAACTATTTATTTTATTTATTTTTTCACGTGAAATTCTTGCAATAAAAAAGCAATTGTTGAAGTGAAAAAAAAATTTTTTTTTAATTGTTGGCAACTGCTATAATGAAAAATATTTATTTTTTACTGTCATTTTTGTGTAAGAGCTAGTTTTATCAGAATCTTGTTAAGACGGTATTCAAAATTTTTAACCCCCCCCCCCATTTCCATTCCCTTGGGCCGATTTTGCAAATTTTCAATCCCCGCCGAGATATTAGCCATCTCAAAGTTGTTGGCGAGTTTGAAAACGATCCGTGCATAATTGCGACTTTTATCGTGCGGACAAAATTTAGTACATACATACATACATATATATATATATATATATATATATATATAAACTTTTTAAGTGGGGGTGGTTTTGGGTTCCTGGGGTCATATAATGAAAAGTTATGATGGCATTTTTCAAAAGTCGCACCATGGTAACGACTGCAATAGGTAGTATTTCTTACGAAACTACCTAAAATAATTTACTTGTGTCTTTCTTTCCAGTTCATGTGACCTTGATCCCATTCTCTTTCAGTTACGGAAAGTTTATAACATTTTCCACCCCTCATAAAGGGGGGAAATGATTTAGTCCTATTCGGGAGACTAAATGTCTCCAGCTACTCTCTTTCTGTTTATTATAACATTTGATTTGAAAACATTTTATTTCTACCACTACTGCAATAGTTTGTTGTGTATGGTATTTAGTCTGAAATATTGCTGTGCTTTTATATAATACCTACTGCCGACCAGGCCACAGCTTTTTGGTTTTGTTTTTCTTGTTTAGGTTTTATCTTTTGATATTTATTTGATGTTTTGTTGTTTATTCTCAGCTTAGTTATGGTGCAAAATTCTGGGTCTGCCGAATACATTTTATGCATATTGTGATATATATATAATTTGAGTGGTTATTTGCAGCTGTAGCACTTATCGTATGGATTTTATTTTCATTTTTAACCTTTTTTTTAGCTTATAGTATTTATATAATAAATACAATAAGACTCCAATTTCCTAAATACTTCATTTTTTATGTTATTTCATCTGCTTTGTTTTACTTTCGTTGTATAATTAAACAAGAAAAAAAATCATGCGTTAAGCATAGATTATAAAACACTCTCCAACACTTCCTGAATGCTTTAACAAACTTCGTTATTTAGGGAAATAGAGTATATAAGATAACTAAGTAAACATTTTAGAAAACGCATAAAACATTTGAGACACTGATTTCAGCAGTTACCATCCATAGCAAATATGTATTCCAATTCTTTTGAACAGCCCTTTATATTATCTATAGGTTGATATGAATACTATATAATGGGGGAAATTGAGCTTAGCAAGAAAACACCGAATAGGTTGAAATTTCTCTTTCAGCAATTTATACTAATAGATGGAAACATACTTGTGTACTTTTTTTCAACCCCGTAGTTAACTTAGTACTTTTATTACACGCCACTGTTTAGCTAAAGTTTGATTCAAATTTAAAACACTCTTAAAACTACTAAAATCACATTTCCAGAAATTATGATTTATAGACGACCAATTCTTTGCGTGATCCTGTATATCATTTTATCTATATTCTACAAACACTTCTTAGTAAATTAAATGCAGTTGAGTGTAAAAATGCATAACTCGTTTAAAAACCACTTTTAAGCAATTTTTACTCATGCCCAGTAACCCTTACGAACTCTTTTGTGTAGCCCTGTAATTATAGCATTTATACTCACCATATACTGGGCTTAAATATACTGAAATATAAAAGTGTATAACATAATTTAAAATGCATTTCCAGCCATCATCGCTACTGTACAGTACTTCGGAAACAATATAGTAATATAGTATCTGAAATCTTTTGTATGTCCCTGTAAATGTTATTCACTTCGTATTATACATGAAATAAGTTATAGTAAACGTCAGCGACGTATATCAATTTCATTATAAACGAAATAATTTAACATAATTAAAATACGCCGCAAACAATTCCGTCCACCCCTATATCATTATGTAACGAAATTCTTTTGTGTGGCCCTGTAAATGAATAATAACTGTTCTTTGCACCGCATCTCCTACAGAATGCATATTTTTGTGTACTTCACAAATGTATATAAATTTCCTTATGTTTGAAAGTGTGTAACATCATTAAAAATCATTTAAAACGATTTCTTCCCGTAGGCCTAATGTAAAGGAAAACTTTTGACTGTCCCTGTAAGTGAACTAAACATGCTACAAACTTCATTTGAAATAGGGAACGTGCTACGGTAAACGTCAATAACATCCAAAAATTTCAGGGCAATCGAGTATATTTACGGGAATTAGACCGTATACAGACGGCCATACGGACAGACAAACAGAAGTCATAAGCACTTTTCAACTTTGTTGGAAAGTGTTAAAAATAATTCAGGCTTAAACAGAAAGGCTGGCTTTTGTAAATTGTCAAAGGAAAGAGGGAGGCTTATTGTAGATCCCAGTATCAGGTCAGGTTTATCCAAATTCGACCCGAACCTTAGGTCAGGTTGACTTTTTTTTTTTTTTTCATTTCTAGTCGGTTGACTTTGAATGTTTTAATTCCAGTTCATAGGATTTGACTCGGGTTCGAAATGACAAATTTTTCGAAAGTCCTGAAATTTTTCCAATGTAAAATAATAATATATTATTACTAAGAGTATATAAGCTCATTTTATACAACAAAGATAAAATTGATATTCGAGAGTTAATTGTAAATTATTTGTCCATTATTACATTAAAATATGGAATAATTTTTTTTGACATAAGATTTCTTACAGGAATTAATCTACCTCCTGATATAAATGAGAAAATGTTTTTTTTTTTTAACTTATCAGATTTTTATATATTTTTTTCCACGAAAAATCATCAGTTTTTGACTTGCATGTAAGTATTTCAAATTTTGAATTTCTCAAGTTCTATCAGGCATAGAGAATTGTTTGAAACCTCATTTTAAGCAGAATTTCATCCGGTTTAATTTGATATGCAAGTTGATTATGCTTGGTTAAAAAAAATAATTTAAATTTTAACATAAGAAAATGAGATAGTGTTCCTTAAAAATTTTTAAAAAATTGTATTTTTTTTTTTTTTTTTTTTTTTTTTTTTTTTTGTAATATTAAGCTTAAAAACTTCAAATTTTTAGAGTGTAATCTCAATGGTATTATTAAATAAAAGCTGAAGATTACCATACAAATAAATAAATTAATAAGAGAATGAATGATAGGCCAATTATTATTGTATGGTAATTTTCAGCTTTTATTTCATAACTCTTGATCTCATTTCAAAAATTTCATGACACAAAGCATACAATTTTTTGAAATTTTTTAAAAAAACTATCTCTTTTTTTACGGAAAGTTTCCGTTTCGAAAATGGAAATTTCCATTACGGAGAACCCGGGAAGAGGCGTGGAAAAATTAGTTTTAAACACAGATATTTCCATGACGGAAATTATCCTTAAATTCACAGGGTAAACCGACAACTGTGCTGCCACCAATTTTCCGTTTTTAGTCAAACTTTTTTATGAGAGTGTATTCAATGATGATTTCTAATGAAAATAAATAGTCATGAGTTTTGTGATACATCCCATGACCAAATGATGAAATTTACTTTTTTCCCCCCATGCTAAATGGATGTATTTCATGAGTTTTTTCTCCTGCAACCAGAAAAAGAAATTATTCCAAAAAGCGTTTCAAAATTGGTAGTAATGGCCAACGGGCAGATAGAATAATTAAAAAATGCTGCCGAATGCTCGGCCCTGCCACATTGGCCTTGAGTCGACTCTAGTTCTATTAAATATAAAATCTTGATATTTTACATGTGTATGTTTACTATATACCATACTTAAACCGTTTGAGTGCAGAGCAGCGCAATAGCGCTCCTCTCATTTCGTTTTATGCCAAAATTGCGGAGAGAGTGATAGTGTTTCTATTTGTTGTCTCTGTGTGGTGTGCATTTAAGCTGGTTGCAATAGCGAAGCGTACGATTTCTGTATATATCGTCGGCTTACAAGTACTTTTTTATTATATACTAGCAGGCCCGCCCGGGGTTTGTAAATAATAACCTTAAACAAAGCTTAAGTTTATATGATTTTATATGGTAAGAAATTCTTTTAAATGAACCAAATTTCGGAGGCCCCATTGACTTCAGCAACGTCTAATGTGTTCCCATCAAACTTCTTTCCGAACGAACCTGTAATCTAGATCCTCACAACCTATGGCAGCATTTACCGGAGATAATCGAAAACCAAGTTGAGTGAGCCAAACCTCGTAGTAATCAAGCCCACAGAATTTAAAAAAATGCACTATTAATGTTAGAAAATGTTCGTAACTAAAGTCTAAGATAAAATTTCATAATACAGAAAGTAGATGAATTGTAATCTAAGTTGCAGGCAGCAAATCCCGTTGAAATTGGGCCCTTAAACCCGAGGAAATAACGCGCCACCAAGAGGTAAAAGATGCCTCTTCACCTTGTAAATTTCATGAATTACTGTTAACATTAACACGATATTTAATAAACGGATGAAATCCCATATCTAAAGTTACCTTTAAAGTAACGCGATTTTTAATATACGGCTGTAGTGAGTAGACGTAAGTTGATGCTGAAAAAGGAGATTAATGTTCGAAAAAGGTGGTAGCTGAGGTATAAAGAAAGACCGGGCCCTGGGGCCAGGGTCTTAACTGGAATGAAATTGGGTATAAGAAAATTTTTCAGGGGATTTAAAGTAGCTGGAAGACGCTAAAACTATGTTAAAGAAAACTGCAATAGAATAGGATAGTTTTTAAAGAAGCTGCAACAAAGGCCCCAAGGAGATGATTAATATTCAAAATTGGTGGTAGCTGAAGTCTGCAAATTTTTTACTTCGCTCATGTGTTTTGTCGTTCTGGAGAACTCAAGAAGTTGTTAGAAAAAAAAGGTTCGTGAATCGGGCCATTTTTAAGGGAGATATAACAGGAGCCCAAAAGGGCCTAACTGATAGCTGAGAGCAGGGCTCTAACATGAAAACATGTTTAAATGTTTTAGAACTTAGCGTTTTAGATCTTCAATTAGTCAAAATTAATCCTAGGGTATGAAATAATCATTAGAATAATAGTTTAAAAAATGCGCAAAAATGGGGTAAATGCTTAAAAGGGGGCCTTAGAGACCCAATAAAAATATGAGGATATTGGTCTAGGGGGAAGAGTCAAGGACTCAATTTTCAAATTATGCAATGAGAAGGTGAGAAAATTGTGGTTTAAAAATACATAGCTCACAAAAAGTTCAAGGGGCCCCGGATCGGGCCCTACAGGACCCTAAGGTGCCGCAGGACTTTAATTGGAATATAGAAACTGGAGAATGACTAAATGGAAAAATGGTTCCAAAAAGGAAGATCGGATTAAGAGGGGAATTTATTAATAATTTATGGTGCAAAAGCTTCAAGGGCCTTGTGCCGGGCACCAAGGTGGGAGGGACTTAAGTGGTATGTAGTTTGGTATAAATACACCTTTTAGTAGTTTTTAATGTAATATGAGGACGCTAAAACTATGGTAAAGAAAACTGAAAGGAATTCGGATCATTTTTAAAGAAGATGCACCAAGAGCCCAAAGAAGACGATTTATATTCAAAACTGGTGGTAGTTGAAGTCTGAAATATTTTTTTTGTCGTCCATGTAATAACTGGAGAGCCTAAGATGTTCTTAGAAAAAAAAAGCTAGTGAATCGGATTATTTTTAAGGGATCATTAGAATATAATTTAAAAGAAATGTGGAAAAAATTGGGGAAATGCTTAAAAAAGGGCCCTAGAGCCCCAATAAAAATATGTGAGTGTTAGTCTAAGGAGAAGAATTCAAATTCAATTTAAAAATTACGCACTGCGAAGGTGAGAAAAATTGGGTGTGAAAAATGCATAGCACACAAAAAATTTAATGGGCCCTGGACCGGGCCCTACGGTACTTTAGACAGTCCCATGGTCTTAACTGGAATGTAGAAACGGTAGAATAACTAAATGGAGAATATATCCAAAAATGAAGATTGGATAAAAGGGAAGCAATTTATTAAAAATTTAGTGCACAAAAACTTCAAGGGGCCCTGTATCGGCCCCTTGCAAGGGTGCCAGGGTCTTAACTGAAATGTAGAAATGGGGTAGAAACTGAAAGGAGAATTCACCCCAAAAGCGAAGAAGATAGCATAGAAAACAGGCATGTTATTAACAATTTAGTGCACTAAAACTTCAAGGGGCCCTGTACCGAACCCCTTGCAAGGGTTCCGGGTTCTCAACTGAAATGTAGAAATGGGGTAGAAACTGAAAGGAGAATTCACCCCAACAACAAAGAAGATAGCATAGAAAAGAGGCATGTTATTAACAATTTAGTTCACTAAAACTTTAAGGGGCCCTGTACTGGCCCCTTGCAAGGGTTCAAGGGTCTTAACTGAAATGTAGAAATGTGGCAGAAACTGAAAGAGAATTCACCCCAAAATCGAAGAAGACCGGATAGAAAAGAGGCATGTTATTAAAATTTAGTGCACTGAAACATCAAGGGGCCCTGTACCGGGCCCCTTGAAAGGGTGCCAGGGCCTTAACTGAAATGTTGAAATGGGGTAGTAACTAAAAGGAGAGTTCACCCCGAAAACGAAGAAGATCGGATAGAAAAGAGGCATGTTATTAACAATTTAGTGGACTAAAACTTCAAGGGGCCCTGTACTGGGCCCCTTGTCAGGATTCCAGGGTCTTAACTGAAAATATAGAAATGGGGCAGAAACTGAAAGGAGAATTCACCCCAAAAACGACGAAGATCGGATAGAAAAGAGGTATGTTATTAACAATTTAGTGCACTAAAACTTCAAGGGGCCCTGTACTAGGCCCCTTGACAGGGTGCCAGGTTCTTAAGTGAAATGTAGAAATGGGACAGAAACTGAAAGTAGAATTCACGCCCAAAACGAAGAAGGTCGGATCGAAAAGAGGCATTTTATTAACAATTTAATGCATAAAAACTTAAAGGGACCCAGAGGCCCGGCCCTTAAAAAATTAAAAATCTGAGTATCTGGTGCATTAGGACCAGTCTTGGACTAATTACTCCTTAATTTTCAGACTTCTACGTGCTGTAGATTTCGCTAGCAATCACCGACACACACACAAAGCGATTTGTTCTTTTTTAGTATAGATAAAAACAAATACATTCGCATTTTTGGCATATATCCACAAGATTTGTTCCGCACTCAAACGATTAAAGTTAAGCAAAATCTAAGAAACTGAGTGAATTTTCTAAAGTTTTGTGCATTCGAACATCTTTATTATTATTATCATTATATAAATATGTTTACTATTTAATAATACAGAAATTCAGAGTTGGGGCTATCTGAATACGTCGGGCGGTCTGGCACCTCAAAAAAGGGACAGAAAAAAATTACAGAGATACCCAGTTATTCATTTATCTTTGATATCCTAAGCAGAAACAAGGAGGGAGCGAATGGAAAAATTGTTGAAAGAATGTTGCTATGGGTTTTACATTAACTTGTCACACAAAGATATTTGTAAGACGATGTTAATCCTCTAATGCCTGTGGTAGCTTCTCTGCTACCATATGTTCCGCGTTAAATTTTAGTGGAAAATTTTATAAATAATGTATATTTTAAATCATTACAGCGAGAATTGCACCTTTAGGTAATACAGTTATGAAGTTTACGCTGTGGATCAAGGTTCGAATCCTGGCCCCGGCTAATTTTTCACTTCTGTTGTGTTATTGCATTAATTGTGTTCATGTCTGTCTTAATATATATGTACCTTTAATAATTAAATAAATAAATTCAGACGTTAAATTATGTGTGCTTTAATATATATTGCAGATCGATGGAATATTAAATAATTCATCGTATTTTCCTTTATCGTATGCCGTGCGGTTGCCGACCGATGACGTTCCTCAACATGGTTTATTAGCGAAAAGTTGCCGGGCTAGGATATCGGCCAGGGTAGCTTAGTGGTAAAGCAGCAGCGCGGTACGTTATGGATCCAGGTTAGAATCCTGGCCCAGGCTAATATTTCACTCCTGTTGGGTTATTGTATTAATTGTGTTTATATCTGTCTTAATATATACGTACCTTTAACAATTAAATAAATTCAGACGTTAAATTATGTGTGTTTTAATTACCGTATATACTCGCGTATAAGTTGAGGAATTTCTGACAATTTTCGGCTAGCAAACTGGAGGGGTCGACTTATACGCGAGTCAATTAAAACAGAAAAAAACTTCGAAAGCTGCAAAATTCTGCTTTTTATGTGTGTGAGTAATAAAATATCATATAGCATTAAAAAATTTTTCAATGATTTGTTTTTGTTTTCTTACTACTTTTTCGCATTGGCAAATGCGATGGTTTGATTTTGTACAAAATTGATGTAAAAAGTTAGGTGGTCTACTTATACACAGTTTTTTGAAGAATTTGCATTCGAAAGTTTGGGGGTCGACTTAAACGCGAGTATATACAGTAATTGAATAAGTTTAGCATTCTTATGATAATCCTTCTCACAACGTGCCCAATATCATGGCTATATATCGGTAGTGGCAGCATATCAAAAATAGACCATTTTATTTAAGTCTGTGTGAGTGGTGATCATAGGTCTAGGAACATTGATCAGCATGTGGACTAAGAAAGAGTGGCCTGAGATCTTTCCGATGATATACCACATGACGGGTCTAAAAAAAGTTTGAAAATTGCTTCGCCCCTGTTGTTCCACTCTTTTGCCCAGAATAGAATCGGAATTCTCGCAACTCTGACTTTTAAATTTTTATATTTCATAAATAATATGTAACAAAGGTCGATACCCCCATCGTATTTGTTAAAGATAAATTAACGTTTTATTTTACAATTATACAATAAAACAAAAATGATAATAATAATGAGAATGATGACGATTATATGATGTAGGAATGTAAGCAAGTAAGAATTACACATTAAATAGAGTGTCTAAAGAAATCGCACACGGTTTTTACGTGCATGCGCGGAAACTAGAGTGGGGTGTTCATTTTAAACGGAAATTCAAAATATCATGGGTAAGGAAAGCAAAAGGTTCAGCTAAAAGCGTTGTTGCATTTCGGTTGTGATTTTGTGCCAAAATAGAGGTTTTTTCTAATTGAATCACCCTACATTCTGTACAGTATGTTTGATTTTTTTGTTATTTGGTTCTCAGATAATGGATGGCAAATAAAATCTTGATGGATAAATTACTTAATATGTAAAAATATTATGAAAAATAATTTATCCATCAAGATTTTATTTGCCATCTATTATCCAAGAATCAATTGAGCGTACGCAGTGATCTTTTACGCAGTGATAATATATAAGCAATGTTATCAGCCAGTAGAATGTAGAAAGAGATGCTGTACAAAATAAGGAACAAGAGTATAAAATAATTCGTGTTCACAAATATTCATTTTTATTTTTATTATTGCACTTGATTTCATTATACATGAGATTTCGTGATTTTTGTTTAGCAGTTTTTCAATTGAAAAGGTTATGCGAAAATATTTGTATCATAGCTCTTGAAAATGTCGTTATCTGAGCAATTAAACATGTCGAGCTGAATAAAGGTATTTAATTGTATTGTAAGCCTGTTTATTCAGGGGTGCAGAATATGTCCGATACGGCGATCTAGGATCGGGGGAAATTTTAACCACCTGGGGAAATTTTGCAGAAATATATACAATTGATTGCGATTTTAACAACAAATTCCATAATTTCCTGAGATAGAAAAATTTCACTACAAATAAAAAGATCAGTATGGTGACCTTTACAAAATCGATCTCAGACAAATATGTACCGTACATCAGGGGTGATTCTGTCCCTAATTTTCCAAAAAATTAAGGCATTCGGTTCCGAAAATTAAAAAAAATCGTTCATCAATCTGGAAATTCGGACATAAACATACCGCGAATTCCGCAAATTTCGTCAAAAGATCGCGAAATGAACGCAAATTTTGTCAAAAGATCGCGAAACAGCCACAAATTTTGACAAAAAATCGCGAAATAACCGCAAATTTTGACAACAGATCGCGAAACAACCGCAAAATTTAACAAAAGATCGCGAAACAACCGCAATTTCGTCAAAATATTACGAAATAACAGCAAATTTCGTCAAACGACCGCAAAACAACCGCGAATTTCGCCAAAAGATCGCGAAACAACTGCGAATTTCGACTAAAGGAGCGAAATAATCACGATTTTCGTCAAAACATGGCGAAATAAAAGCGAATTTCGTCAAAATCCCCCCCCCAAAAAAAGACGAGAAAAAAACTCGAAAAATTTCGTCAAATGATCGCGAAATGAACGCAAATTTTGTCGAAAGATCGCGAAACAACCGCAAATTTTGTCAAAAGATCGCGAAAAAACAGCGTATTACGTCAAAAGGAAGGCGAAATAACAGCAAAACACGTCAAAAGGAAAGCGAAATAAACACACATTTCGTGAAAATATCGCGAAAAAACCGCAAATTTCGACAAAACATCGCGAAGCAACCACGAATTTCGTCAAAAGATCGCGAAACAACCGCTAATTTTGTCAAAAAGGCGAAATAACAGCAATTTTCGTCAAAACAGGGTGAATTAACCGCGAATTTCTTCAAAGGAGCGCGAAAAAAATCTAGCAAATTTTGTAAAAAGATCGCGAAACAACCGCAAATTTTGTCAAAAGATCCCGAAACAACTGCGTATTTCGTCAAAAAGGGCGAAATAACCGCAAAACGCGTCAAAAGGAAAGCGAAATAAACACACATTTCGTGAAAAAACCGCAAATTTCGACAAAAGATCGCGAAACAACCGCGAATTTCGTCAAAAAAGGCGAAATAACCGCAATTTTCGTCAAAACATGGTGAATTATCCGCGAATATCGTCAAAGGAACGCGAAAAAACTCGCAAGTTTTGTAAAAAGATCGCGAAACAACCGCAAATTTTGTCAAAAGATCACGGAACAACTGCGTACTTCGTCAAAAAGGGCGAAATAACGCAAATTTCGTTAAAAGATCGCAAAAACCCGCAAATTTCGTCAAAAGATCACGAATGAACCGCAAATTTCGTCAAACGATCGCAAAACAACCACGAATTTCATCAAAAGATAGCAAAACATCCGTGAATTTCGTCAAAAGAGGGCAAAATAAGCGCGAATTTTGTCAAAGGAAGGTGAAATAACCGCAAAACTCGTCAAAAGATAGCTACATCGTCGAAAGATCGCGAATACATGCGAATTTCATCAAAGGGCCATGAAAAAAATATAGTGGTGGGAGTAAATTCCCCCCTTCCCCCACTCTGCTGTAACTTTTCAGAAAATTTGCTGTGAATTTCAGATTATTTTTTCACTCAAAATCACCCCTGTTATATATACTCGCGCATAAGTTGAAAAAATTAATTTTCTATACCTACGATAATACAGCATTTACCTATAACAAAGCTTAAAATTTTGGAGAAATTTTCATGTGGATTGGGGGAAATGTTGGGAGTAGAAACATTTTCTGTACCCCTGGTTTATATCACTTCTATCAAGTATTAACTTAGTTAAAAAAAACATATTTTTCCACAGCAATCTTTTTATTAAGCACTAACAGCAGAAAAAAACTTCCGATTAAAAAATAGGCTTTTTAACCCTTTCCGGCGGGGAGTAATTCTGTTTGTATAGGGTCGTTCGGAAAGTCCTGTCCGTTTGGGAAAATCAATTCGTATCGGAAAATTCTATCATTTAATTATTAGACATTGATTCCAATATCTAAATCTGCAATAATTACCGGGCAGAATTTTCCGGTACGAACTGATTTTCCCAAACGGACACGACTTTCCGAACGATCCAATAAAATAATGAAATGGTGGACTGACACCAGAATTTACTAAAGAATTTATTAGAAAATAAAAACTTGTTTATTTTCCAGTACATTATAAAAGGAAAATTTTAATTAAATATTCTGGGTGCCAGTTCTTTTAAAATTAGGTGTCTGTTTGTGGACACCGCCCGCTAAAGGGTTAATTAGTCACACTTTATAAATAGTAATTTTTGAAGATTAACTTCTATTCAACTGCAATAATTATCATGTGCATAATATATGCGCATAATAGTAATTACTACTATGCGCATTGTATATTTTTATTAAAAAAATTAATCAGATTATACATTCAGCGAAATAAGAAAAAGATTGACTTTCTGGTCTTTTGAAAAATACACATATTATTTAAAAAAATATATAAAAATTGTCTAAGAACACGAATTTCTTGCAAAGTATTTATTAGAAAGTAATAAGAAGTCCCTTGAGAATATTATCAGATTTTTTTTTAATGGCATTTTTGAGAAATTGCATTTTAAATACAGCAATTTTACAAAAATATGCATAATTTAAAATTTATGCCTGGACCAAATAATGTAATGTAAATGTAAAAAGTATGCATCTTAGGCTTAAAATAAAATTTGCTTTCTGGAATTATGAATTACAATTAAAGGTCTTTAGACTGCCATCAATGTTTAACTTAATTTTTTTTTTCCATATAAAAAGATCATAAAATCCGCAATAACTATAATTTTTATAATTAAAAACTAACCTTTTTAATGAAATAAAAAAAGTCAACATATTTTTTAAAAGCATGATAAAGTTGAATTAAGTTTAAGAACTATTTGTAAAAAAAAAGATTGACTAAATATGTTGAATATTTTTGGTACTGTTGTTCATTTCAAAATGAAGCATTGTTCGGATTTTCTAAAAAATGTCAATTTTATTGTGAACTTTAAAGTGCTGTAACCACAGAAATTATTTTATTGGGGGGAAGGGGAATCCTATTTAGGGATTATTAGGGATATATTAGGGGAATCCTATAGGGGAAATTTTGTGCAATCACTTAGTTGTAACTACTGTATATATATTTTTAAAAATTCTATGGTAGTCATGTAACATATCCTGCCTGAGCTCAGATGGAATTGCTCCGTCTTTTTTTCACTGATAAATTAGTATACCGGCTGAGCCAAAAGTTCGTTAAAACTTTAAAAACTCATAAAAAAGGAATAAATTATGGTATAGTAGTGTGATTTTCAAAAAAGAGCTCAAAAGGTACTCGGATTCTTTTTAGCAGCAAAACAAATTTAGTTAAAAAAATCACATGTAGAGTGCGCTGACGACCCGAAACACAATGAACAGGACAACAATACGCTCCATTCATTCGTTCTTCCAATAACAAATGTTCAACATGGCCTCCGGAACATTCTACGATATAGCTGTTGTCCTGTTCATTGTGTTTTGGGTCGTCAGTGCCCTCTACTTGTGATTTTTTAACTATTTATTTTTTTGCTACTGAAAAACATCCGACTACCATGTGAGCCCCTTCTTGCAAACCGCACTTCTTTATCATAATTTCTTTCTTTTTTATGAGTTTTTAAAGTTTTAACTAACTTTTGGCTCACGCGGTATTTAACTTGCAAATGTTGGGAAAGCGTATGTAAAAGATTTTTGTTTTGAAAAAATGCTGCGAAATAGAATTAAAAAATAGTCGCCTTTGGCACCCTGCATACACTATGACGCAAAAGTTTAGACAATGACGTCATTCAGCTTTAAAATGTAGAATTATGACGTCAGAATTACAAAAACCTGTAAATATATTCAAAAACTAATTTAAAATGCTATGTACAAAAGACAGTCGTTTTATTTGCTATAATACTAATTTTTTTCATAAAAATTCAAATGTGCTTGTCGCAAAAGTTTAGACACTACTCTAAATTTCTTTGAATATTCGCTGCCATATGCAAATTTAGAATCGATGATGTCACAAATTTGGAGTACTTAAGTTCTGCAAACGATTGCGCTTCATAGTCGACATGCCGAGAGCTAAAGAAATTCAAGTGAATGAGGTTTCAAGGATTTGGCAGTTGAAAGGTGAAGGGAAGAGCGTTTCTGAAATTTCTGCTATTATTAATAGGTCAAAAAAATCTATTTATCGAGTTTTATCGAGTGGTTCCGAATATAAAGCAAAATGTCGGTCTGGGAGGCCACGTGTGACAAATGTACGAGAGGATCGCCTGATACAAAGACTAGCGAGTACTCAACAAATGAGCGTACGTGGAGTTCAAAGCTCATCGGGACTCTCTGTATCAAAGGATACGATTCGTAGATGAATTTTGGAAAAAGGAACAATCGTTTATAGCAAAATGCAGAAGAAAACAGCTCTGAAACCACATCATAAGTTACAAAGACTTATGTGGGCTCGAAAGCATATGTCATATGGAGAGAAATGGCAGTCAGTCATATTTAGCGATGAAAAAAAGTGGAATCTGGATGGTCCAGATGGTTGTTTATCGTATTGGCATGACTTGCGGAAGGAACCTCGACGTTTTTTTAGTCGCAGACAAGGAGGGGGCTCGGTGATGGTTTGGGCAGCCTTTTGCTATAATGGACAAGTATCTCTGACCTTCACCAGTGGTCGTCAAACTTCACAGCATTATACACAGACATTAGAAGAAAACCTACTGCCATTTGCTGAGCTTCCAGGGGGTCCTCAGTGGGAATTTCAGCAAGACAATGCTTCAATTCACACTGCAAAACATTCAAAATCTTGGTTTAATTCCCATAATATAAGAGTTCTCGACTGGCCAGCATGTAGCCCAGATCTTAACCCTATAGAAAACCTTTGGAGCATCATGTGTCGCAAAGTTTATAGCAACGCTACACAATACTCTTCTGAAAAGGAACTTAAGACATCTATTGAGAATGCATGGTACGATATCGATCCACAAACTATGCAAGATTTAGTTTCTTCCATGCAATCTCGTGTATATGACGTAATACATAAGCATGGATGCGCAACCAGGTTTTAAAAATTGTTTATTTCGATTTTATTTAATTTGTGTCTAAACTTTTGAGACAGCTGTTTATTTTTGTTACCATTTAATTTATTGAAATATGCACAATTCCATTTTTCTTTGTTATAAATATTGTTTATATGTACAGCACATTAATTTCAAGCAGTGATTTGAAAATTGAATAAATATTTTTCAAAGTATGTAAGAATTTCTTCATTGTCTAAACTTTTGCGTCATAGTGTATAAGCATATTCTACAGTACTTTCATATGTTTTAGACAGATTTGACGATTTTTACAAGGCAAGTTTAATGACGTGTGCGATATGGCACAAATGTGTTTATGTAATGCAAAAATTTATAAAATGCACAACCTCACGTTTTTAGGCTTGCATTATTAAGATTTATACTGTATTGTCTTTTTATTAAGCATTATTATATAATTATAATGTGTTGCAGCAAACCTAACGTTACAAACACACGTTTGTTTCAGATGAGAAAAATTCCTCTTAGTTATGAATTCGCAGGTCGACCTTTAAATGAAATTTCTAGAAAAGCCGTTTGTTATAAACCTCACAAAAGAAAGATTATTTTTAACAGCGGTGATGATTTCAATCAGATTTTTAAGATAACACAAGCCCTAGTAAGCTATTTTAAATATATTATGATGTCACTGAACTGTCTTTGCTCTTTAAATTAAAAACAAAGAAAAAAACACGGCAAGTCACAGGTTCAAGATCTCTAAATTGAAAACATTAAATCTTTGCATTTGTTAATTTGGAGACAACAATATTTCTGTAACATTTAATAAATGAGAAAAACTATAAAAAGGTTTTACATATATATATGTATATTTACCATGCTATTAGAAAAATATAACTAATTTTGTTTGATTACAAAAAAATAGAAATAAAATGAAAAAGAAAAAACAGAAATAACTGAAGCTAAAAGTCAATAAAATGTGGTGTTAAGCTATTTTATTAAAAACATACTAATATCTACATGCTGGTGAAAATAAAATATTACAAAAATTGCTGCAAAACAAAATATAAGAGGAAATTTTTTTAAAACGTTATAATAAATAATAATTGAAATAAATACGAGTAAATAAAACCAATAAATGAGAAAATAAAAAGCATTTTTTTTACGAAGAAATTTTTCCTTTCAATTATACAATAATTTATATTAAAATCAACATTTCTAATTATGTTTAAAGAAGATTACTTAACAAAAGGTGTGAATTTTTTAAATAGTTACATATTTTATATTGCTTTTTACATATTTATGTCATCATTACAGGGATGAGAGCAGTCGAAAAATCAAAAAACAAAGGGGACGAAAAATGCGATTTTTTTTGTCCCCTTTTCCTAAATATTGACGATTTTTGTTCCTTTTTCTACAAGTGTTGGTTTTCAAAACAACAAAAATAAGATTTACCAGAAAATTCTTCGTTACACACCTCACACGGGAAAATCCTTGGTTGCGTGCTTCACACGAGAAAAGTTTCCATTTAGCATGAACTCTCAGGTTGACATTTAACCCTTAAATGCCTGAGTTTTAAAAAATTATTTTTAAAAAGTTTTTCGACTTTCTTTTTAAAAATAAATCATGGGAAAAATACTTAAAAAAATTCATATTTTGTTTTAAGTATGGTTTAAGGCTAAAAAACTGTTTGCTAATAATCGGCAATACTGGTGTTTAATTGAAAAAATAATTTTCGTTGATAAAATTTTATAATATTAAACACACAAGAATTTTGAGAACTATGATAAGAAATAAATTTTACTTCCTCACAGCAGAACAAAATAGGGTATTTCGCAAGCTTTCAAACAAAACAAAAAGAACATGTGTCAACAATTGAAAGAATAAATCTATCTTTATTCTTAAATAGCACAAGTGTTGCCATCTAAATGTTGAAAATCGATTTAATAATATTTTCAAAATGTATTTTATTGGCAACATTAGGCATTATAGCTTCAATATTATTCTAATAGTA
The DNA here is from genome assembly GCA_963932465.1 of Maratus speciosus. Lineage (NCBI taxonomy): Eukaryota > Metazoa > Arthropoda > Arachnida > Araneae > Salticidae > Maratus > Maratus speciosus. Next base: position 389,155,892 of record OZ010799.1, on the reverse strand, counting down.
TTTATAAGCCTAAATTGATTATGTTGCTGAAAGACAACACCCGGCATTTAAGGGTTAAATGAAATTTTCGAGAAAAACATTAGTTACACACCTCACACAAGAAAGGTTTTTCTTTAGCATGGATTCGCAGGTGTTTGTTTAAACAGGATCTGTCAGAAAACCCTTGGTTACACATCTCACATGCGAAAGGTTTCTATTTAGCATGGATTCGCAGGTGTCTGTGTAAATTAAATTTCCGAGAAAAACTTTGGTTACATACCTCACACGAGTATGGTTTCTCTTTAGTATGGATTAGCAGGTGTTTGTTTAAAGAAGATTTGTCAGAAATTCTTTGGTTACATACCCCACATGAGAAAGGTTTCTCTTTAGTATGAACAAGCAGGTGGACGTTTAAATTAGATTTGTGAGAAAACGCTTTGTTACACACCTCACAAGAGAAAGGTTTCTCTGCAGTATGAACACGCAGGTGGACATTTAGATAAGATTTTCGAGCAAACTCTTTGTTACACACCTCACATGAAAAAGGTTTCTCTTTAGTATGGACACGCATGTGTTCATTTAAATGAGATTTTTGAGAAAATCTTTGGTTACACAGCTCACAAGAGAAAGGTTTCTCTTTAGTATGAGTGAGCAGGTGGTCCTTTAAATGAGGTTTCTGCGAAAACACTTTGTTACACAGCTCACAAGAGAAAGGTTTCTCTTTAGAATGAACACGGAAGTGTTTATTTAATTGGGAATTGTCAGCAAATCCTTTGTTACACACCTCACATAAGAAAGACTTCTCTTTGTGATTAACACGCAGGTGGCCACTTAAATTAGATTTATGAGAAAATATTTTGTAACACACATCACAAGTGAATGGTTTATCTTTAGTATGGATTTGCAGTTCATCACTTAAATTAGTTTCTTTCGAAAATCTTTTACTATCCATCTCACAGTGAAAGCTTTCTCGTTAGTTCGGATTTGATGTAGTTATTATAAATTATACTTTTGAGAAAATCTTTTGATAAATAATTCACAAGAAAATAGCTATTTAATACAGATATGTCAGAAAATCTCTTATTGCAGAATTTGCAACTGTCATGATTTTCCATACTACCAGTATGATGTACTAAATCAAAAATTAATTCCTTTGCAGATGCTTTACTGCAAAACTCAATTCAATTTTTAAAGTTATCCTTTATTTGATAACTCTATGTAAATTGGTGTATAGAAAATTGTCTGAAGTTCTAATCTAGAAATGAATAGTTTTTGTATTAAATCAATTTTTTATGTATTCAAATAAGGATTTGGCAGCAGACCTTTTTCTTTATAGAACATTGAAGATATCAAAGTTTGATGTATTAACAATGATGTAAGTAGTATCAAATTATCTTCATTCATTCTTGATGATTTAAGAAAGGATCTTTCACTTAAGACAAACCTGCTGAAATATCCCAATAAACCTGCTTAATCATACAAGAACGTTTCTCAGTAGTAATTTATTTTCGCTGTTAACAACTCGATATCTTTTAATGTATCGGCATCTAAATCTATCCAATAATTTTCATGTTAAAATGAAGAAAATTATGATACTGTGCCCTAGCTGAGAAACGTAACAAGTCCTTCACTGAACAAATTATTTATGGGAGAATTCACCAATTAGAAAAAAATACAGTATTTGGACATGATTTATTTTCATAAATCCTTTCACTGTATATTCAGAATAGTCTTTCACAAACATCTGTAGAACCTAAAATATAAATTAAAACTTATGCAGATTACATAACTGATTATGAATTTTCAAAAGTTTACATAAGAAAGACTAGTACAATGTCATAAATTAAATAAGAATAATTATTTAGCATGTAATATATAATTGGTACATTTTACTCCATATTCTACCATTAGCACAACTATAATCACAAGGAAATTATACATACAAAGCCATTAGAAGTTCCTCTAAGAGCTTTGTGAAAATATTTTGCATGTGAATGTAGTTTTGCTAATTGCAGGAATTACAGCAATCTCACAATCCGATATCTGAGGGGAAGCAAAAGAAGTTAAAAGACATAGTGTAAGAAAGCTTGAAAATGGGATAATTTTATAAAAAAAAAAATATGTGTTTCATTTTCTAATTATTGAACTGTTTTATAAAAAGGTACAATATATCAGAAAATTCCTTAGTTAGTATTAGATTATTGATCTCCTTTAGAAAACAACATATGGATGTTTACCCTTTGACCACTAGCTTTTCATGGAGGGAGGGGAGGGGGGTAGCCAATCGGCAAGACCAGTTAATTTTAATTCCGAACTGCAAAACGGAAGCAAGAATATTTGAATAAAATTTTGATTTTATAATGAAAGTTCAGTAAAACAAATTTTTATTTTCTAAGAGAATTAGTTTGTAAATTCTGGTATCAATCAATCATTTCATTATTTTACAGACAGTAGTAATCTGTGCCTGAAAGAGTTAAAGGTCAAGAAAAATGAACTTAACATTCAAATTGGAATGTATGTTGAAGCACTCTTTATGTCATTAAAACGCAAGTTTAAATTATTTCAATTTTCATTACGAAATAAAACTAATTCAGTAAGATATTACATACATCTACACTGTTGTATAAATGAACATTTTAAACAAAAACACAGATTTTTCTGTTTTTATACACTTTCCAACATAAATGAAAAGTTTTTATGCATTCAGTTTGTCTTTATGGTTGCCTTTCTGACTGTCCATGCTCTAAGTTGTGTAAATATACTCGGAAAGCCACATCACAGTTATTTGTTATTGAAGTTTACTATGGTATGTTCGGTATTGAAAATTATGTGTGTAGCATTTCTAGTTCGTTTACAGAAGCACTCAAAAGAGTGCCATTACATAATAGTATATGAATAAAGGTCATTTAAAGAATATATTAATGATGATACACTATTTCAAATATATTGAAAACAATAATACATCATTGAAGTGCACTAGAAGATGCTTACTGTAAAATATGCAATGTGTAGCACATTTAATCTCTTCCACTTAATTATTTCTTAAAATACACATAATTATAGAAATATTAATCCAGAGACAATTATAATTGTTAGTTTTTTTAAAACTATATTTTCCATTTATAAAGAAAAAGCCATTTTAAACTTAATATTAATATTGAATACATCATAATGGTTATAAATAAAAATGATTTGAATTATTATCTAAATCATATTTTTTATGAAATACTTTAGAATAGTGCTCGCGGTTATACGTATAAAACTTACACGTAGAGAACCGCTATTACCATATTATACCTATTCAAAAATCCGAATCGGTATAATACGTTTTATACGTATAATCGCGAGTACTACTTTAGAAGAGCCATACTCAACCTGCGGCCTGCATGTGGCCCGGTGACCTTTTGTTTGTGGCCCGAGGCATATAATCATTAATCTATCTTTAAAAAACTAATTGAGATGTGCATAAAAAGTAATTAAGATCTTAAATGTTGCTTTATATATTTTTGTAGGAAGTCAAAATTTGCTCTGTCATATACCATTAATTTTAAATTATTTTAAAACTCCCGTTATTAGGCTAAATGCAGTTTGCTTAGTCAAAAGTTCTTTTTAAATGAAGTTGCATTTATGCTACAGTAGTGTATATACATTTCTTAATCTTTAACGCGAATCAAATATTATTGCAAATTAATTAATGCACTATACTTTTCTACATTAAAACTATAAGAAGTTTTTTGCATTGATCAAAATACTGATTTATTAGAAGAAATCGCCTCATTTTTTTTTCTTCTTTAAAACCTGGATATTCTGTATTGTTATACAGTAGAATCCCTTAAATCCGCGTATTTTTTCAGATGTAAACAATGAAATCTACAGTTAAGTTGCAGAAACAAAATTCAAGATGGCGCCGAAAGCAGCGACTACCGCAATGTTTTTTGTTTACTAATTTTTTTGTTAATCATTTTCTTTTGGCTATTACAGCTGATTTATTACTAAATAAATTTACATTACTTTTGCTTTTGATATAAATTAGCATATCTATATATCAAAAATTCCAGGGTTCGAAATGGAAAAATCCACGAACCGAAACGCTATTTTAAAATTATTGTTCGCGGATTTTTTTTTAAATTATAGACAAATTTATTTCTAAACATACAAAACAGTATAAGAAAAGCATTGAAGACTCTAAATAACAGTGAAAAAAGTTATTAAAGTTAAAAGTGCTAAGAACGAATAATGACGTATCGATCTTACGATCGCATTACCACTAGATGGCAGCATAGCACTTTTGGAATCGTATTGAATCGATTTCGTCGGTAATAGTTTAATATTTTTCTAAATTTTTATTTTACATAATTATTTTAATAATTACTTACTTTTAAACTAATAACTTATTTTAATATTTTACTTATTTTAATGTTTCACTTTATTGTAAGCATTCATTATAATTTCCCTTGCTTAACAACCAATCAAATTAATGTTTCAAAAATGTAAACAAATCAATGAATGACCAGAAATCTGCACAACCTCTGGTCCCAAGCTGTGCGGATTTGTGGGAGTCTACTGTATTATTACATTTTATACTTATTGGATAACTAATACTGTTTTTTAGGATTGAACATTTGTCGTGGGAAAAAATGTGCAAATAACACCACTATTTCCAAACAACAAACTCCGAGGCATATTTCTACAACACTATTACAAAGTTTATTGTTTGGTAATAGCAGTGTTAATATTTTCTGCTTATATTTCTTCGGAGACAAAAGTTCAAACCTACCGATAATATTAACTTTGTGATATTGCTTTGTTATACTACTTATGTTATCTTACTACTTTAATTACCCTTTTTGTAAGTGTGCTGGGGCCCTCCTAAGATTGCAAACATATCTTTGCGGCCCGAGAGAGAAAAAGGTCGAGTATGGCCGCTTTAGAACATTGGTTTTTAAGAATAACAGACAACAACAACAAAATGCAAACATGCTAGCTATATCAGTTGTAAATTTCCAAATAGGTGAAAAAAGTCCAAGCCAAGGATACCTTGGCTGGAGTCGACAATGCTCTACCTACTGAGCCGATTCTGGACTTTTTTCACCCATTTGGAAATTTACAACTGATATGATTTCTTTACCAATTGAATAATTGTGTTAAAAATTTAATCTAACATACTAGCTCTATTTAACCTATCTTCACATGAAATATTCCAATCTAGATAAAATGCAGGAAAAGTTAGTAGTGCAGCACTATAAGAAGGTAACAGGATTATGATTTACTTTAATCAACACATCTAATGTCAATTTGAAATAAAAATTTGCACTTATTTTTAGGATCTCTTGCATCTAAACAAAAAGCCAGAAACAAAACAAAAAACAACAAAAAAAAACTGAGCAGGCAAAAAAAAAACAGCAAATTTCCATCCAAGCAAAGTCTCCTCCACGCCAATAATGCACACTGTGTTGGTAACAATGTTAATACAGAAGACTCCCTTAAATCCGCGTATTTTTTCAGATGTAAACAATGAAATTTACAGTTAAGTTGCAGGAACAAAATTCAAGATGGCGTCGAAATCAGTGACTACCGCAATGTTTTTTTCACTCAATTTTGTGTTAATCCTTCTCTTTTGGTTATTACAGCTGATTTATTACTATATAAATTTACATTACTTTTGATTTGATATAAATTAGCATATCTATATGATGACGTATCGATCTTACGATCGCTTTACCATTAGATGGCACCATAGGACTTTTGGAATCGAATTGAATCGATTTCATCGGTAATAATTTAATATTTTCTAAATTTTTATTTTATATAATTTTTTTAATAATTACTAACGTTTAAACTAATAAATTATTTTAATATTTTACTTATTTTAATGTTTCACTTTATTGTAAGCATTCATTATAATTTCCCTTGGTTAACTACCAATCAAATTAACGTTTCAAAAATGTAAACAAACCAATCACCAGAAATTCGCAAAATTCTAAAATCCGCACAACCTCTGGTCCCAAGCTGTGCGAATTTGAAGGAGTCTACTGTATTTATAATTCTGATCAATGTATATGGATTGCAGATATGCCTCATAATTAATATGTTTACTCTAAATGTATGTATTGATTAATAGGTGTAATTAATCATCATAATTTTTTAGTTCATACTTACATACATATGTTAAGTTAAGATTTGTATGATTGCAGTGATTTTATAAGGTCCAAGTTCAAGTAGAGCTGTTGTGATATTTGTTTGATTTGTTATTTGTGCTATACCAGATGAAAATGTGGTAATTCTCCATTATCCCATCAACCAATTTCCAAAAAAAAAGAAAAAAAAACTATTGCCAAACATTAGGGTTTTAAGCCAAAAATACACAATTGTGGACTCACATTTACTTAACTTTAGATGCATTACATGTGTTTGTAATGACACCAAGTGATTTTCAATTTGATATTTATTAGTATATTAAATGATGTTTTACCAGTTTATTAATTATTTCATTAATTAAAATAACAGTTACGATCTTAAACAGCAACATTAAGATATTAAAAGAGAAAAAGCATTGAAAAACTGGTTGCGATGAATAGTTCAGTACAACAAATGTTACAGACATTGACCAGCTGACACGGATAAATAAGTAAAATAATGTAAATAAATAAATGTGCAAGATTTTTTTTCTGTTTTCATTACTATATTGTAAAATTTATTGTTTAAAGCTACTGGTAGTTGACTCTTCAGTAAGCAGGGCTTTTTAGATTTATTTATTTTTTAGAGTTTCCATTTGTTTATTTGGCATTACTGTCTGGTGAATAATTTGGCACTAGTTTTGTTTATGTAAAGTGTTTCATGAAATAATGGAAAAGTACCGAAAATATTTATTTGCCATTTTTATTATTGCTATACTTAATAATTATAGTGTTATTAAATAAAGCAAAAAATATAACTTATACTCCTTAACCCTTTCAGCATCCTAACCATGTTTTTCCATCATAAAATTTTTGAATTCAAATGCTAATTTAACACAAAATTCATATAAACAGGGTGGGAAATTTCTAGAAAATCTTACCAGCCAAGGATTTATTTCACCAGCCAGTAAAATGAAACGTACAGTAGAAACTTTTTATGACAAAATTTACGAAACTCGAAAATAGTTGGTTACTATTATTATAATGCATTTTCATATTTTTTTTCCCTGTAAAATTAAGAAATATAAACAAGAGATGAAAGTTTATTATAAAATAGGACTTAGTACCATGTTTACATCGCAGTAATTAGGAAAGTTGAAAAATATTGCTAACCACTAAAAAAAAAAAACTTTTCACCTATCTCTATAGTTTGCAGTTTTCAAAGACTACCTAAAAATTCACTCGCCGATGCATTTCCCCACCCCTGCATATAAATGTTAATTTTTTTGAAGTGCATAAGTTAAATAAATATGTAAAGTTATCAAACACAAATCTGAATACCAATACGTTTCATAGAAATAATATTATGAATTGTTAAATGTGTATGAAAAATTCTGCAGGATGCTTAAAGGGTTAATATCCTATAAACAGAGGCTTAATTGTATTAGAAAACTGTAATTATAAGGAGTCATTCAACAGCATTAAAACTGTGCCAATTCAAACACAGGGCAAAAGTATTGTAAAAATACAACTTAATTAAATAAATAAAAAAATCTCAAAAATCAGACTAGGCTGATGTTTTATACATACATATACTATTTTTTAAATTATTACTCTTTGACTGACACTCAGCAACATTCATCTTTTACAATGAAAATACAAGCATATAATCTTGATATACAGTAGACTCTCTAAAATCCGCACATCATTGCAGATGTAAACATTGAAACTTTCAGTTCACATGTAGTTGCAAAATTACAGAATTTTTTAGTTTTACATCATTTCTGTATGTATTTTAATATGTAATTCTCAATAATATGACTGAATTCATGTGTTTTCATGAAGGAACCATAAATTTATTTCTGGAAAAAAAATCAAGATATTGCTGATATCACTGGTAATCACAATCTTTTTATCAAATATATTTATGTATTAATCGAGCTTTTTTGGTTATTAAGGCTGGCTAAACCTGAAATACAACTTAATTATTTTATGATTTTGATGTGAATTAATAGGGTACTTTATGTGGAAAGTTTCATTAAACAATTCAAGGAAAATGTATCTCATCTTTATTATGTCTATATTTAATTATGAATTATTTACTTGACCTTTATTTTTAATAACTTAATCATTTCATGTATTCAGGAAATAGCTTGGAAGATTTTTTTCCCCCTGGAGAATCAACCCCCCCCCCCCTCCTTCAACAGGAAATTTCAGATTTTCTGAACATTAAGGCTGTTTGTCCTCCGTTTTCGAATTCCCCTCGGTAATGTTAAGTCTGTGGTCGTTTGATGCATTCTTATATTTAAAACATCTCCTCAGGATATTAATATTTTTTATTTCTGTTTGCTCTTCTTAAAGGATGCCTCTTTTTTTCTTAGTCGTTAAACTATTTTTTAAAAGCTGTTATTAATTTAATATTTTATGTGTTAAAGCAGACGAACTGGGAGTAAAATTTTAACACTTCATATAAAATTAAGCATAGATTTTAGAAATATTTTGAGAACTAAGAAAAAGAGAGACATCCTTTAAGAAGAGTACACATAAAAAAGAAGTTTAAAATATTAATTATTAGGAGATATTTTAAATATATGAATGCATCAAATGCGCATACATTTAACATTACCGAGGGGAATTCAGAAGCTGAGTGACTAGCAGTATTAAGAGTAAAAAAAAAAAGCAAATTTCTTCTCGAACTGCAGAAATCTCTCCCAGGGAAAATATCTGAATTTACCACTATGAATTAAATCTAATAACGTGTTTATGTAAAATTACAGGCAAGTTAATGAACTTAAAATCTTGCTAATAAAATAATGTTTTTTCAAAAGAGATAAAAAACAATTTTCGAGCAATTTAAAAGAGATTAAAATTTGATCAGAACGGATCATAATTTCGAGCAGTTAGGCCTAATTAAAACTTATCTCAAAGACTATATCAGTATTTGACATGATTACATTAAATTATATACTTAAATATTTGTTAACGATACCTTTAATAACAAAAACAACAAATATTATTAACGGGAGCTACAAAACCTTATCGTAATTAGACAGAAATCTTAAAAGCTGAGAAAACATACGACCACTTAGCACCATGTTGCAATTAAGACGTTAGTTTATTCAATGAATAATGAAGATGAATTGAAAATTTCGATTATATATTCACCTTCATTTTCGATTATCAAACCTCATAACAAATTCACTCACTCATGCTACCATCTATGATCCTTTTTTATTTTAATATGTCTTCTATATACTCCTTTTTTTCCCCCATATAACTCAGCATACACAGCAGTTCTTTAAATAAGTCTTAAAGTCATAAATTTTACAGTAAATTCAGAAAATCTGCTAGTGTGATTGGTATTTTTCATGATTGTCTACACAGTTTTAGAAATATTTTAGCATCATCAAAAAACATAAAATTTTAGAAATTTATACTGTGTTTAAATTGCTACTTCGCTCATGCAAAAAAACATGCTCACTAATGCGCATCATATGAGACAATTCTTTATTGATGTATCCTTTGCATTCCCATATTTTAAGCGATTTTTTGCACTGCACAAATATGGTCAATTTTCACAATCGTCGTTTTTTAGTTTCTGAATTTGGTTTGCAGATCTTTTTTTTTCTTTTCTTATGAGGATACATCAATTTTCAAAATCGATTTCTAAAGAAAAAGTATCCTTATAAATAAAACTTGCAAATAAAATATAAAAAGCAAAAAATGGCGATTGTAGTGATCAAACTATTACAAATAATATATATGAAATATGCAGGTAATAATTTGCTTATTACCTGCATGTTTCATAAATATGTATAAAACATGAAACTTAGCACATAATAATTCATTTAGAAATTAGAAAAGACAGAATAGTTTTAAGGCTCTTAAAAGAGTCACACACACATGTATTGCTGTTATTTAAGACAGGTCCACATACATTTAATCACATTAATCACATATCTGGAAACTTTTCCCTTATCTTATCAATGCTCAACAAGAACAAAATTCTAGTATAATTTTCTCTTATAAGTTAGCTGATACAGAAAAATATAGATAAATGTAAATTAATCAACATTGATTAGTTTCTTTAATCAGTTTTGCATCTAACATTGTTACCAAGAAACAAAGCAAGTAACAAATAACAGATTTGCATTAATCATGCATGAAAGCCCCCCCCCCAAAAAAAAACTATTTTTCATTATACAGTAGACTCCCTTAAATCCGCGACCCTAAAATCCGCGTATTTTTTCAGATGTAAACAATGAAATTTACAGTTAAGTTGCAGGAACAAAATTCAAGATGGCGTCGAAATCAGCGGCTACCGAAATGTTTTTTTTACTAATTTTTTTGTTAATCATTCTCTTTTGGTTATTACAGTTGATTTATTACTAAATAAATTTACATTACTTTTGACTTTGATATAAATTAGCATATCTATATGATGACATATCGATCTTACGATCGCTTTTCCGATAGATGGCAGCATAGGACTTTAGAAATCGAATTGAATCGATTTCGTCAGTAGTAATTTAATATTTTTCTAATTATTTTAATAATTACTTACGTTTAAACTAATAAATTATTTTAATATTTTACTTATTTTAATGTTTCACTTTATTGTAAGCATTCATTATAATTTCCCCTGCTTAACTACCAATCAAATTAATGTTTCAAAAATGTAAACAAATCAATGACCAGAAATCTGCAAAATTCTAAAATCCGCACAACCTCTGGTCCCAAGCTGTGCGGATTTGAGGGAGTCTACTGTATAAATAAATAACACATTTTTATAATTTATTCATATTTTAATAGATAATCTTTTTCTTTTTTTAAAATTTTGCCTAAATTGATAATGTGTACAAAAATATGAATTTCAATCCTTGAAAGAAATTCTCACATGTATGTTGATTTATTTATTTTTTCTTAAATAAAATTCCGACAACATCCACGGCAAATACAAGTATAATATAATAAAAATGTACAATACATTACATGTACAATGTAATTTAATGAAATGAGAAATATTTCTTGTGTGGATAGCATTTAGAAGTGTTGAAGTGTGTTAGACTTAGGACAGTAAAAATCTTTTAATTGCTTCAGACTTACATTTTATGGAAGTTTTGGAACATTAAAAAATGTTTGTGACAATACGGTAGGTAAAATGGCAGCGTGATACTTTATTTATGGGTTGCATTCACCAAGATTTTTTTCACTATTTCTCTTTGCAATGTTATTTCATTGTCACACAGAGAACAAATTACTGAAAATAAAAACATATTCTTTCGTTATATAATATATATAACTAAATATTTTACATATACAGGGTTATTCATAATACCCTCTGGGGTTTCGACCTGCTGTAGTAAAAAAACTAAGACAAATACAGCAAAAAAAGCTTTTGAAAGAATACAGAAACAAATCAAATTTTACTTACCGTATTTTTCGGCCTATATCTGCAGATTATGTGCTAAAAAACTCCTAAATTTTTTGCTGCATATTATAGGCCGGTGCAGATAATCTAAGGTTTTTTTCCTTTGAGTTGCTAATCTGAATAATCATGAGAAGAGCTAATGTTCCTCATATAAAACAACAGATGGTGCCAGCAGATTTCAACAGTGTACTTTGGGAAAATATATCCCACATTGTAGTCCTTAATTATGCAACGACTCCTTTCACAACTCAAGACTGTACGCCATAGAGCAGTAACGAAGCATAATCTTGTGACATGGTAGGAAACATTATGTATAATGAAGTTAAATTATGTCTTCAAATGTGCTTTATATTTATTATTTGTTTCTATTATACTGAAAAATATTTCAGGTATATGAAATTTTAAAGCATTCTAAGCATATTTTCTGAATTATCATCAACTGAAGATATAATAAATAAAAGGTAAAAACTTAAAAATATGACTGTGGTATTCATACCAGAAATATGAAAATTTAGGGCAAAATGTATTTTCTTTTTTTGTTTTAATTATTTCCTAATGTTTGTTTTATTTAAAAAAATTCCTGAGGATTTGCATATCTATTGTAAATTTTCCATTTCTGTTTATAAATTTATCCTTGTTTCATGCATTTTATGAAGTAAAAAAATATCACTTTTATTAAGTAGTTCATTGGCGACTAGCACCATCTATTCACCAGATTTAAAATTTCTATTTCCACTGCGGATTATAGGGTGGTGCGGGTAATAAGGCAACATTTATTAACATAAGTCATTACAATGTTTCTATAAAAAGATGCGTTTTTTAACCAAAAGGAAAGGGAGTCCATTACTTCCATCTGTTTTTTTTTTTTTTTTTCAATTCTGCTCATGTACAGATTTTTCAAAGCGATCCTACAGAAAAAAAAAAGAAAAAGTCCTTAATGCAAATAAAATGAAAATCATTAAATATAAAAATACAATTGTAAGAAAAGCATTTTCAGATTGTTGTGTTCATATTCTGATTTAACAGATGTTTAATGACAAAATATTTTATTATGACATAAATAATTGTGAAGTCTGTGTAGTAGAGATGTAAAATTATACCAAAATTTTGAGGTAGCAGGAGAAAAACAGTTTTTCCTGATAAAAATAATTTTGTAAGTAAAATTTTTTACAATTGTTATTTACTACAAAATAAAAAATAACAAGTAGTACCTTTAAAATTTATACAAACTAGACTTTTGTGGTACTTTAGATGAATATAATGCAAATAAAAATATTAGAAAAATAATAATGTTTACTATTAAAATTTTAACATCTTATTTTCACACTAGCTTTCAAAATTAATTTAACATTATGATTATTAACATATCATACAAACCCAGAAGCTCTATCTCCTCAGATACCAATATTTCTCTTAATGGGGACAATATCCTCTTGGTCACTGAATGTGAAAATCTAGTTATTTACCTAGACTCAAAATTAAGCTGGGATCAGCAGATCACTGACGTGCTCACCAAGGCTGCCCCGGCTCGAACCTCCCTCAAACCTCTCTTAGCTAAACTTAGCTGTCTGTCTATTCCTAACCAGTTACTGCTGTATAAATCTACCAGATCTACTATGACCTACAGGTCAGTTGTTTGGGGATCTGTTTGGGAAACTGGAATGCAGAAGCTTCAAACTGCCCAAAATAAAATTTTACGCCAGGTTGTAAATGGAACCATGTTCCTCCGGAATGACATCATTCACTTTGATCTCAACATTCGACCTATCTTGCAAATTGTCAAAAAACTTGCATAAAATTTCCACAGAGATCATGCTCTAATACCCAACAAAGCCTTTAGTCTATTAGACAGTAGAATATAAACAGCCCTGTCGTAAACGTAAAAGAGTGCTTGTCATCCTAAGTCAAGATAACAGCTTCACAGCCCATTCCAAAAGAAGGAGACGAGAGCCACCCTAAAACAGATCAGTGCATGCATTCTAAATTCAAAATTGCTTTTTTGTATTTTTTCTTCTGGCAAACTATTTTTTTTTCCTTATTCCGATTAATGTCATTCAGCCCTTGCGTTTGGCACCAGTACTAATTCCCCTCCTTCATATTTATATTATATCGTTATTATTAAGCTTATTTAACCATTGTATTTATTATTTTACATTTAATTTATACATATGTATTGTATATAAATTGTACAGCCCTTTTGGCTTTTCCCCCTTCCCCAAGTGTTTGCTTGAGATATCAACCATTCCCTCGGCAAGAGCTTTGTTTAGCAGAGTTCACTTTTGCTAAATTCATCTATGCATTCCTAATATCGATTCATTAAATTTTGAACTTTTATAAGCAAACTTGAATTTTTGCTCGATCAAATGATTTCATTTCTTAAAACAATACAATAATGCATCAATAAGATATTTAAAAATATTTGAGTCTAAGATAAATAGTTCAAATGGTACTGAGAACAGTTTAAACTAAACAAAATCAACTGTAAAAAAAACTGCTTTAATTTCCCTTTAATGCAAACATAAAATAACGCCAAAAATTATTTTGATTGTGTCTTGGTTACTTGGAGAATTGAATACTGAGCCACAGTTTAACTAATCCAAAGTGATCCAAATTTCTTCTAGTTTATGGATAGTGTTGATATTGTTCTACGTTTTAGTTTCATTAACTGGGAACGGTTATATTTAAGCTAAGAATTATTGTATTTTTAATGAGCTATTAAGGAACATTTTATGACATTATAGGTGGCTTCATAACACCGTACAAATATTCAAAATAATGGTTTGATAAGTAATGTAGGATTAATGCATTATATATATGAATTATTTTAGTTGGACGCTTGTCTGTATTATGTTTTAATAATTTTACTTTTTAACGAAAGTTCATATATATATATATATATATAAATGTCAAAAGCTACTTCGTATTTAAGGGACACTTTCCTAAAGATATTATGCTTTGTCATGTGTGTCTTTAAAATTTCCTGTAGGATTTCTCTTTCTTCAAATCTCTTCACAATTGTAATTTATCTAATTATATTCACAATTTAAACAATCAATTTTTTTAAATAAAATTTTTGAAGAGGGTGCTCTGGTCTTTCTGAGAAGTAAAGGTAAAGGACGCCTCTTCTTTAATTAACCTAATTTTCCATACATGTGTAATGCACACAGCTGAGGATTCTAACATTTTCCTACGCCAATAGATGGCAGCATGAAAAATTATTAATCGAACATGGATAGAAAATGTTTGGGTATCGCGTCTATCAAAAATTTAATCGCAAAATGGCACAGCGTTGCCCTTTCCATAAATTTCTATCTGAATGTTATATCGCATTTTTACTAATTTATTTGTTAAAAAATGTTCTATGACTGATTTGTTTTATTTCTTTTGTAATTTCCGCTGAAGAAGGAAAATATAACAATTTAAAGAAAGTTGCTCATTACTGTGTAGTTGGGTTAGGCCTAATGGTCACCATTTCAGCAACATTTTGTTAAAGGTAATTTAATTGAAGCTATGTTATTTATCTTTATCTATTAAATGTATTTTCTTATTACACCGTTTTATTGCAATATTTTAATGTGATTACTCCAATAATTTCATCCTTCCCTTGCCAAGATCGCCTATACTGAAAAAGTACCTTTTTTACACATATACAATTTACTTTACTTTTGTACAGTGTTGCCAGTGGGCTACTTTTTTTAAATTCAGATTTCTTGATTGGCACCACTTTTTAGAAACGGTAAAATTCACTTTGATTTTGTTTTATTAATATGTTATTAAATAAGGCACATTTTACCATTTCAAAAAAGTGGTGCCAATCAAGAATCTGATTTTTAAAAAAGTAGCCCATCTGGCAACGCTGTTTTTGTATACAAAAATATTATACAGATTTTAATAATGTAATGGATTAAACTAACACAGTTTAAAAAGGAAAGGATAGCCAGTATCTGTGAAAGTGTTTCCTTTTTTTTATATACAGACTTCTATTTAGCTCAACTTAGTTTTTGCATATAAATATGGATATTTTAAATTGTTTTTTACCTCATTTCCTTAAATGCTAGAATTATAAAATTTATTTGTATTTTTGACTTATAGTGACCCCCATAATTGTAATTGCGCCATACTTCAACCAATTTCTCGAAGCTTGAAATCCATGAACAGAGCACATGCATGTAATAGGGACATAAAAATAAATACTGTTGTATTAAATAATGCAATATTTTATATCGCTTACCTGCAAGAAAAGTGACACAGCTAAAAAAAATTCAATTTGTGTATGCATTAATAGGTATGTCAGGCTACAGAGCTGCTGTATTACACTATGTGCCACTTTTCCGCCACAGAAGGTACAAAGTATATATGAAACCAAAAAAAAAAAAAAAATGAAACATATCAAAAAGAATTTACATTATAAATATGTAATAATTTTGATATCCTAAATTTGCATGAATCTCTGCATCCTTTTATATTTTATTCAAATTAATGTGAGGAAAATCAGTGATGCATTATTAAAATTCAAATAATGGCTTTCAATAAGTAAATAAAGGAAATTTAAAACACAGTATCTTATTTTGCCTTTATGCCATTTGTTGTGATAAAGGTCTCTGCAGTTTTTTATTTATTTTAATGTAAGTACTTCTGTTTTGGAAAATCGAAGAACTTAGATTTTTAATATAGAAATACATTTATTGTTTAATCTTTACTATACAATAATAATAAAGTGTATTAATTATTTTTTAAATGCGATAAATTCTACAGCGTCGAAACATTAGTTAGTTGTATAGTTATTTTAATCTTATGGTATGATATGCTTTATAATACATAACTGAAGCATTGCTGCTGCTGTTTGCATATGAAACATTGTTGTAAACATTTTAAAGTGAAAAAGGTAGGTAAGTATGTAGTAACATAGTATTTAATTCTCATTACAATTTAATACAAGATGCAGGTATTTTATACATGCATCTTGTATTATCCAATGTCTTTAGCGTGTATATGTTATACATATGATTTTCAAAAAGAAGGAAAGATGTACAATTATTAGAACAGGAAAAAATGATGCCTTAAATTTTGTGAAATAAAAGTTACCCCAAATTGTGTTTACTTGGACATTTAGATGTTATTTGTCCCCCTCTCAATGGAAAGTGTTTTAAATTAGTTCTGGATCTACTGTGTTCAGAGCATCTATATGTTTCACTAATATTCTACAGGGAAATCTACAGGTACTCTACAGTACTTACTAGTAACAGAGTACACCCAATGATGTAAAATACCCAGGTATTTTTAAGGGTATATACCTGGATAAATACCCATTTGGGGTATTTACCTGGCATTTAATCTTCAATTAAATATGGATGTGAAAAACTTACAAAACTATTAGTTACGAAGGATTATTGAAAAAGAGTGAAAATTTTTAGAGCTTAGACTTCTTACTGTTATTACAACTCTTAAATTTCAAGGAAATTCAACGTTTTGTATTTAAATATTGAATTTAAATATGTTTTTAATCCTTTATCTACTGATGGTACTGATGAGTACCATTAAAATAACTTGTTATAAAATTAATTTAATACATTGATTAGTTGTAATACAGTTTAGAATGAGTTATAGATATATTAGTTTATCTTGTTCCAAAAGCATTATTAGTTACACAAAACAAAAAGATTTTTAAAAGGATGATTTCTTTTGCTTTTGCATCTTTTCAGCTTTCTTAGCGCTAGGAGGGGGGGGGGGGGATTTTTTCAATTCGGAAATATTTCTATTGTAAGAACATATTTATACATTTCCTAATTCTACAAAATACTAAGAAAAAAACTTTAATTCATAATTCACTTCATAAAGGGTTAAAATTATAATGAAGAGTGAAAAAAAATAATGTAGTTATTCAGCAAGATTTTATTAAAAATATAGTTTTAATTAAATTTGTGTAACAGGTGCACTTTATATGTGCAATACCACTTCAGCTAATGTATTTGTACTACATGGTAATATATTATGGTTGTAGGGTTCCAATAAAGGAAGCACATTCTCTAATTTTCCTTTACAGGACTTTTTCACTGGTACACTCTCTTTCTTTTCAAATAACTACATCCGTCTAAGATGGGTGATATCTAATTTCTTATCATGACCAGTTTCATAAATAAATATCATATACACCTGCTGGTATTGTGCAGTCAACGAATAAAAAAAATGACCCTGTGCATTGTGCTAACTAAATTTTCCTGAATAAAACTAAAATAGACATTAAACAGGAAATTATATATTCTTTCATGTTATATAAAGGAAAGCTTAAGGTTCGTCTTCATATTGAAAATGTTTGAAACTCTGAAATTTTCGATACAAACAGAATAATTTTGACAACATACATAGCATTGTCATTAAATTTTGCCTTAGGATACCAAACAGAAAACCATTTAAGTGTTAACATTTGGAACTCATAATGTTAAATTCATTTTTAATCATTGAAAAACAGAATACAATATGAGTAGTTTTAGCATAATTCCAGAAGTACTTTGCAGAATAAGCTATAATTTTATAATTTACATATTTGAAGCCTTTAAAAATATTTTGTTAAAAATATTCATAGGTTACAATTCATATATTTTTTTAAAGAAATATTTTTAATTAATTTTCGAAAAAATAATGAAACGTTACCAAAGAATTTTTTTAACAAAAGTCGATTTCTGAAGTTTCAATTATGATAATATTAAAATTACAGATTCTTCCGTCAATTAATTCTTGAGTTATGCTTAAGAAACTGTTTGCACTGTAATCTGTTTTGCAACAATTACAAACGAATTTAACATTAGGAGTTGTAACTTTTAAATCCTCATAATTACTAAACTATTTTATCGAATGGATTTCGATTTGGTAGTCTACGGTAAAATTTACAAAAAAAGCCGAACGTGATGTCAAAATTAGGTGCTCGTATTGAAAATTAATGCGTTCTGTACAGTTTTAGTATGAAGATGATCCTTAACGTTATACATATTTTTTTTTGAAAATGTCTTGATTTGGAGTCGAATGGCTATTTCTGTTTTTTTCTATGGTAATTTGGATGTTAAAATGTTTCTTTCTTTTTTCCCCTTTGTTTTGGCCAACTGTACCACTTTGCATCACTAGATTTAAAATATCTATTGCAAGATGGAGAAAACTAATGATTTTTCCCCTGAATCAGTTTTTTTCCTTTTTAGAATACAGGAAATAGTTATATCCAGTGACCCGGAGCCGAACAATTTTTGATGCTCCAGCTCCGCTCCTAGAGAAAATACTGTGGCTCCGGCTCCAACTCGGCTCCGACTTCGCGCTTTTGAGTTGCAGATTTTAATTTACACATTTAATTTTTTGCTCACAAATACTTTCTACCTTCATTAAAGATCTGACAAAACGCATTTTTCTTCTCATCAAACTTGAAACACTTGTTCAGAAAATATGACATCTTTTAGGTTTTGCTTTTAAAATAGAAAGTTTGGTGGAATTTTAAACACAAAAATCTTAAATTTCTTCTACACTTTTCAAACAACCAAAATTGTACAACTACACATGTAAACAACAGGCGGCCATATTTGTTTTCAAATAGTGTTGTCACTTAGTTCAAGTAGAAAGTAGAAGTAAAGTAGTGTTACCATGTTTTGAGAAGGTTTCCTTCTCTAATAATAATAAAAACCTAAAAAATGATATAATTAAAATACTGAATAATGATGTAATTAAAATATTTTAAGCCTAGAAATTTAAAAGACTGAAAAAAAAAAGATTTAAAAGAATATTAAAATCTAAAGGAGCCCTGGAGCTGGGGAAAATTTAGAGCTCCGGCTCCAGCTCCAGGGAAAACACAGCTCCGGAGCGCTCCGGCTCCGGGCTCCAGCTCCGGGTCCCTGGTTATATCGATAATAAATTATGGTGTTAAGTTTTTCATATACTAAATTAATCTCATATTCAATTGACTGAAAAGATTCAATTAATTCTACAACAGCTTTAAAAACGGAGTTTTATTTTCTAGAGGGTTAATGCATCTTTTTGGTTCTTTTGTGCTTTTTAATGCATCTCAGAATTCCTACTCATTTCTCCATACGGCTGGGCAAATGGTATAGTCTAGTTTTTTTCATCTACTATTAGAGCACTCACCATTTCTCTCTTTTTAGAGTAAATTGCTTTTTCCCTTTACAAAGTGATACAATTAATATGATGCACACCCTATTTTTGTATTACATACTACAACTACAAGAACGGAAAAAAAAAATTCTTCTGCTTTTGTACTGGTTCGTAGGATGGCTTATTTTGCGACTGATGAAGAAAGATTTTTGAAATACGTTACATTATCCTCTGTTTAGGTGCGTTCGTAATTATATAAATACGTAGCACATATAGTCGTCGTTCAGTAATTCTGTATGTCTGCATATAACAGAGCAAAAACTACCCAACCGAATGGTCTGAAATTTTAAATATATGATTGTTGTAATATTTTGTCGAGCCATTTCAAATTTTATGAAAATCGGATGTATAGTTTAATTACAGGGACAGTCAAAAGTTTTCCGTTACATTATGGCCAATGGGAAAAAATTATTGCAAGTGCATTTTAATGATGTTGCAGCCTTCCGAATGGTCTGAAATTTTAAATACATAATTGTTGCAATATTTTGTCGAGCCATTTCAAATTTTATGAAAATCGGATGTCTAGTTTAATTACAATGACAGTCAAAAGATTTCCGTTACATTACGGCGAATGGGAAAAAATTATTGCAAGTGCATTTTAATGATGTTAAAGCCTTCCGAATGTTCTGAAATTTTAAATATATAATTTTTGCAAAATTTTGTCTAACCATTTCAAATTAGATGAAAATTGGATCTATAGTTTAATTACAGGGACAGTCAAAAGTGTTCTTCTATATTACGAGGAATAAGAAAAGAATTATTGCAAGTGCATTTTAATGATGTTACAGACTATGCACTTATAAAGTGCAAAAAAATATACATTCAGTATAATATGGGGTGCAAAAAATAATTATAAAACTAGTTATAGTACGAACGCACCTCATTTGCCACGTTTGACGAGCAATTTCCAACTTGTTTATTGTGTATTCAAGAAATGTATGTCTTTGTTATTCAGAGACAAAATTTTAGAAGCTCTTTTTTATGTTAAAAATATTTAGAAGAACAATCTCAATTAAAAACAAACTTTAAAATAGCTTCCGCATTAAAGGTTTATTTCCCTTAAAGTTAAAGGTTAAAGGTTTATATCCCTAAAATTAATACCTACCCTATGGGTATTTTCCCTTACCACATCACTGAGTACCCCCAGGACTGATTTAAAGCCATTTTTATTTGGATTAGCGTAACCTCAAGTTAAAGGTATTGAAAATGTAATGATGCTACTAATAAATGAAAATAAAATAAAAAAGTCTGACTTTTCAAATGTTTTTTTTTTTTTTTTTTTTTTTTACGTACAACTCTAAGTGAAATACAATTATATCACTTTTGACGAAGTTAAAAAAACTAAAGTTAAAAATTTAAAAATGATATATTTAAACACTTTTAATTTACAATCTAAATATTTAGAAATGGAGTTTGATTACGTAAAACAGAAAAATTGATGGTTTTGTTCCAAATGTTTATTTAAGCAAAATAAAATGTTTGTAATATCTGACAAAACTATTTTTATTTCTTAACAATGAAAATCGAAGCGAAACATTTTCAACTTAGTGTTTTAATGATCTAAGCGTTTTTTTAATTCATCGAAAAATCTTTGTTCAGTTTAAGAACATATATATATCATACGATATATATCTTATAGAACATCATTATATGTTTCGATCTTTATTTCTTACTAGGGGATCGTACCCGGGCTTCCCGGGTTAAAGAATATAGGTGAGAACAGTTTTTTTTAAATTGAAAACTAATAATTTTTTTTATATACAATAAACTTTTAGATTGCCCACTTACATTAAAAAAGCATTTTTCATATGGAAAATACGAATTATACAATCAAATAAATTTTTGAAATTTATCAAAAGCGATATTTTCTTATTAGCCACATGCTAAGAGTTATTTGACCAAGATTTTGCTACTTATAACATCCTTTTATAATCTGATAATTTCAGAGCTTATACATGTCTGTTAAATTTGTGTTTTATTTATATTATTTTATTTATTTATTCAGAGGGAAGTTTTTTTTAAGTGGATATTAGCCGTAAGAAAATGATGAAACCTTTTTTTTTTTGTTTGTTTGTTTGTTTTATGGGCAAACTGATTCATCTTTCGTAATCGAACTCCGCGCGATGTAGATAAATTTAAATATATTTCATGCTTTAAAATTGTTTTTAAAACCGTCGACAATCAGTAAACTCAGATGAACTTTGCAAACAAATACTATTTGAAAAAAAAATCCTATTTGGTGGTCTAAAAATTTAAATTGTACGAGTACAAATATGTTAGATTTGTGTTTTTACAATATTATTATTTTATTTGTTTATAAAAGAAGTATTAATTTCGTTAATTTGTCTTTCACAAATATGATAGATCGGTGGTTTTTTTAATATTATTCTTTTATTTGTTTATAAAGGAAGTATTAATTTCGTTATGCAAAAATAGTCAGAAACAAATGCTGAAAAATGTTTGTTGCTTTATGTGCAAATTGTTTATTATTATTATGTATTGAAACAGGCATGTGATAAGATAAACTTAAAAAAAATCATGCTTAAAAATTATTTTAGAAAATATAATACATCAGTCAATTACGATACAGTTTTTAAAGAAATAGCATTTGACAGTAATTTTTTTCCGTATGTGACGAAAATTGAAAATGTACGATGGTCAGAAGATTAAAAAATTGCAGTAGCGAAAATTTCAAGACCGAAATTTGATCGTGAAGTGTTGCCATTCGCAAAATGACGTCAGCGTTACGCACACATACGTTTGTTTTTTATAATATAGACTCTTCATCAGTAAAATATAATAAAGATCAGTTAATAGGATGTGATTATCATTTGAGGCTCTTATGCTTGGTATTCCGGAATGAAAAACAGCAATTTTCACCTTCTCAAAATTTGCATACGCACTTCTGATATCCATATTCATCATTATTAAAAATTTGTATTTTGTTAGATCATTTAAAAACCATTTTAACTCAAAACTTGAAGTCACGATTGTCAGCAACATCTTTTATGTGAACAGACGCACTCTTTACTTGAGATTCTAATCTCAATTCCGGAGAGTAAAAATTTCCGTAATTTATGTTTTTTAGACGCATTTGTGTTAAAATGTTTAGTTTTATCTAAGAAAATGATCGTTTTCTTTTAAATATGACTTCATTTTCACATAAATAAGCATTTCGCCTAGTGTCTGAAATTTAGTTTCAGTACACATGCAGAAGGAAAAATAATATAGAAAATTTATGAGGAAAATGCGTGTTTTCAGAAGCAGTATGTCATTTTCCGTTATTATGCCCCTAATATAATATTCTGCTCCTAATGGAATTTTGCGACACTAAACCCTATACAATAATTTTTATCATCAATTTTTAACTTTTATCAGAAAGCAGCATGAATAAAGATTAAAATACCTTATTATTTCTCTCTTGTCTGCAATAACAAAAGCTATCTAATTTTCACAATTTTGAAAAAATTTCATAAAGTGCTTTTAAAATCAAAATATAAAAGTGGGGATAATTAAGAAAAAACAGATAGTGCGATCACATCTACAAATGAACAGCTTTCAGCTTTAAAAAAATATTAGTAAAATTGGTTCAGCAGAAAGATCAGGGCAGATGACTAAAAAACACACTTGTGTTTTAAATATATAGAATATATAAAATTAAGAAAAATTAAATTAAACAAATTATGTTATTTTGATAAAATTATAGTAGAATGTCCTAAAGAATAGCATTTAAATTTTATTATTCGAGAGAATTTTGGATAAAAACTTCAAGAACATGATATTATTTTAAACCACGAATTATTTGTTTGCTTGTCTAACTCGGAGAAACAAATCGCCCAGGCGAGAATAATAAATTTCAGTAATATAAATGGCTATTATTTGTATGTCACCTCTCTTCTATAAAGACACTCAAAATTTTTGTAAAACATTGCGTTTTATCAGTGTGTGATTTCGATTACATTATTTTCAAAAGTGAGCCATTTTCACCTGTGAATAATTTCAAAGCAGCTGGGCTGTGAAAATGACGCACTTAACCATAATTCAGGTTTAAGCATTATAATACACGCTTTTTTATAAAATGACGTCATTTGCATCAGCTAAAGCAATCCACTTTTACAATCCACTCTTAAACTTCGTCTATAGAAAAGTATGCATATGACGTCATTATCACGGAATAACAGACAATATTCTTGACATAGCCCCTATTTTAATTTAAACTTTTTTTTAGGTTTTATGAGAAAATGGCAACAAAAAGATGCAGTACCTCCTATTTTCGACTATTTTCTGTTTACTTTCAATGAATTTCAATAGAAATGGGGTACTTTTGTTGCCACAATAAGAAAAATGGTATAAGACAGGGTTACCATCTTCCGGTCCCAGGCCCTCAAAAGGCCCATTTGTCCACGCAAGGAACCACCCGTGAAACGAGCCCCGCGGCGCGTCCCGAAGGTCGCCGCCAGACAAGCTCCAACAGAGCGGAACGCCACGCGAACTCCGGTCAAGCCGACGCACTGCCCAGCGCACGTCACGCCGGCTATTCCCAAGTTTGGTGAACAATCGCTACGATAGTCCTCACCACCCAGCTAGAAAACCAAGTGGTCCCTAAACTTGGTTACTCGAGCCGGTAGACCCCGCAAGCCATCGCAGGAACCAGACGCCTACAGAGACGCTGGGCCCACGGACTGAACCGAGGCTTCCCGACCCGAATTTAATTTACGGAAGGCCCCCAAGATCAGATACCATTTTCCGGCAGACACATTTTTGTGGGCCAGCCGATAAGAAAGTTATTGAAGAGCCCCTAATTTGAAGACCAGGGAGGACGGGGAAAGTCCCTCCGGCCGTAAAGCGACCCAGCTCCTGGCTTTTCGCCCAAGCCACCCGGCTCAACCGACGGAACCCCTCGTGGATCACGCCGGGAACCAGTTGGCACAGACTAGGTGCCGTTAGCGACCCCAGGCGGGCACGGAAAGCTCCACCTAGACGGAATAGACTCCGCCTCGCTAGGGGGTCGGACGGAACGGAGTCCCGCCAGCCCCCACCGACTCGACCCCATCCTAGGACAGAGAAGCCAGTGGAGGCCGACAGAAGCCCGCCCGCCACTACCTTACCTCACGACCGTCGAGGGTACCCGGGCCCGAAGGCCCCTGACCCCGTTCAGTGACCGACCGCTACCTTTGTTAGTGCGTTCGAAAGTTAGGTGGAGACACCTCTAGGTCCTCATCACCAGGCGAGGAAAACTCCGGTACCGCATAGACACGGAGGACCTGGATCGGACCAAGAGTTCACCTGAGGCACGATAAGCCGCCGCGTTACCGGCGAGCCTCCGGCCCGTTTCCCTGCGGGAATAGTGTTCGATGGTGGACCTGCCGGCCGACCCCCTCCCATGGGTCACGGCACGACATGGAGCAACCAGAACCATACTGGCCTTCCCACGCGACCGCTCCTTGGTCAACGGGGGCACCGCCAAACCCTACCACCCTTAGGGTCGGCTCCCAACTGCTCCAGCTGAGGTCCTCGGAGGGATGAGCCACCCAAGTCATAAAGTAACCTGGGCGCTGTCCGAAATCCTCGCCCTTCCGTTGCTCCGGGAGTCCCTGCATGGCGTTCCCGCGAGCTCCGTCGTCACTAGCGAGCACCGAGGACTTTCCACTACAAAGCCTTCACTCATACTTCAGGCTCCCTCTTAGTCAATTGGTGGATGGGGTCCTATCGCCTTAGCTAGTCTTTGCCCGGCGACACCGTCCGGCCCTTAGACCGGCACCGGGATCGACCTATGGAGCGTCGCTATCCGGCATTACCCAGAGAACCTGGGCGCCGGGGGCTGCCGCAAGAATCGAACCCGAAGGTCCTGCAACCCATGCACAACGTCCGTTAACCGTGGCCACCGTGCTCAACGCCTGTCGGAGATGAGCCTCTCGAGGAGGTGGCGATTCGGCCCCCTCGCATTCGTACACAACGAACTCTGACGAGCTTCCGGTCACCTCCCCCACTCAAGGGGTCGGGTCGGAACCACCCGGAGGGGCGGCCACTAAGAAAAATGGTATTAAAAACTACAAAAAAAAAATTAATATCTCAAAAACAAATTGAGATACAGCTTTCAAACAAATGGCATTTAAAAGGGCAATTTTTTCCTTAATCGACGGCGTAAAAATTTAAAATGTCCGATGTTTAGAAGTTTAAAAATTTGCAGTAGAGAAAATTGCAAAACCAAAATTTTATTTCAAATTTCAAAGTATTGCCATTCGCAAAGTGACGTATGCGTTACACACAGATATGTTTGTCCTTTATAATATAGATAGTCCCTGAAATATCTAACATTGCAATATTGTACCTTTTGAAAGAGATTTAACAGTTAAAAAAAAGAAACTTGTAAAATCTTTTTAAATTATCACATTTCCAAATTTTCAAGATGCAATTTACGAAACTGGTGAATTTTAAATAAAGATTATCTGTACAAACCTAAATTTACATAAATCGATTAAAAAAAAATGTACTTAGCACTTTTAATCTACTAATCTCTTTATGTAATACAAAACATTCAAAATATATTTTATCTTAATAATTGTGACTTTTGGAAAATAAAAATCACTGTGACATCAGATACTGTAATACTCATATAATTAGGCTATTTTATCTTTAAAAAATTCATTAATTAAATTTTTTATTAATATTCACAAAATCTTTCATGCACTTTAACGAGTTTTTAAATCCATTTTATAAAAAATGGTAAAAGAATTATAAAAAATCACGAGTGTTTTCGCTTGCAGGGACAGGAGCCTTACTCGTTAGTTAATGTTAAATCAATGGGAAGGTTATTTTCTAATATTTCTTTTGCATTTACACATTTTGAAATATTTTTTTTTTGTTGTTGTTGGACGGTTGAAGTCCATGATCTACATTCACCCGCTCCAGCATGCAAGTATGAAGTAAGCTAAATTAATTTTTTTTTGACAGAATTCTCCATTTAAGACAATTTTTAAACATACTCAGAAGCAATAAAATAATAACAATTAAGAAATATTAAATATTTAAAAATAGATTTCGACCACCATTTAACAAAATTGAGAATTGAAAAAAAAGAAATTCCCGCCACAGGGTCTTTGATCCGTTTTGGATAAATTAAAAACACGTGAATGTAAGAAGAAAACTAAAGACTAGAATTCTGCTTTTTCAGAATTTAGTGTCGTCCCCGATGAAAAAAAAGTATATATAAATAGTACAAAACATATTTCAATTTTAAGACTTACAGCACACGCTTTTATTTTATGTAAAATAGCGTCATTCGAATCCGCTTAAGAATTCCACATTTACAATCCACTCTTAAACATATACAGTAAAGTAGGCATAGGACGTCACGATCGCGAAATAATACACAAATGCAGCAAAAAATGCCTTCATTAAAGAAATTCGACCAAGAAAAACGGCTGTCTAATGATTCATAGGCCTCATTTGTTTGTAACATTAATATAGATACTTAAAATTAAATATGCTTTATAATAGCTCCCTGTTTTAACAGAAATCGTTTATATATTTTTTTTCAAAACAGCACGTATTTTAATTATATTTTATTTCGGTTGTTATGAAAAATGGCAACAAAAACATATAATTAATATTTTGCAACTGTTTTTCCTTTATTTTCTTCAGAAATGGAGTTCTTCTGTTGCCAATATTAAGCAAATGGCTCCAAAAACTACAAAAAAAAATAATACTTCAATAATAAATGGAGATGCAGTTTTCAAACAAATTGCATTTAAAAGTACTTTTTTTTCAATACGACGGTATAAAAATTGAAAATGTCCGATGCTTAGAAGTTTTAAAAAAATTTATAGAGTATTGAATCGCACTGCTTTGTTTTACGGCTGGCTTCTGTAAGGTAACGTTATTTTTTGGAAAAGACACAAAATAAGCTGGGAGAAATAAATAGCATACCGTACTGGGGGGTGGGGGGCTAATAAAGATATAAACATAGTTAGACTGCCTTTAACAGCTTTCTAAAAATTTTGGTTGTGCAATGATTATAATGCTAATTATAGAAATTTAAATAAAATATACAAAATTGTTAATATGTATTTTATAAATAGTCTTTCTTTATTAATGACGTTCTTATGTTTCTTCTTGTGTAAACAATGGAAAATTCATAAAGAAATGTGTGGCATATATACATTTTAATTTATATTTCAGGTGCAGATATTTCAGGTCCATTCTGAATATATAGTGAAGCATTTTATGGAAAGGAATTATGCCCAAAGAACATACTTATATTACATGTGTTACATATATCTAATTCGATAAATTCTCCTATAAAAAAACTTGCTCAATAAGGATCTTTTTAAGTTTCTGAGCTAGTGCGCAATAACATGATTTTCTTCATTTCTGCATACAAATTACAGGACAGAATTTAGACAGCTATTTATTAAAAATATAAAAGAAAACACTACAGAAAAACGCCCGTATATGATATATATCTTCAGCGTCTTTTATATTGTGTCCAAAATCCCTTCTGAAAGCCTCAGTAAAGAATTAAATAACTTTTTTATGGCACTACATCATTGTTGATATTTCCAAATTTATTTGATAACTTCAGTCTTCTGTATTGAAAAGGCTCTACTGGCAATTCCTTATTGGAATATTTATTGTATATTATTACATTAAATGCTCTATAGTTCTGTAAACTTGTGTATATATATTTGTATATATTTTTAAAAAATCTACATTTTTAAACCAATTACTGTTCATTTCTAGATTTAGACTTTAAATATTTCTATACATCACTTTTATAAAGAATTCTCATTTTGTACTAAAAAATAATTTTATTATTATTGATTGAAATGTAAAGTATGAGATATCAAATAAAGAATATATTTAAAAAGGTAATTTAACTTTGAACCAAGCACTTCATTGGATAATTTCGCCAAAAAGCATCTGCATGGACAGTTAGTTTTAAAATGAATTATCAAATTTGAGGCAAAGAAAAAATATTTCACTTGCGAGATAAGAGCAATGAGAGACTTTCTGTCAAATCAGCATTGAATAGTCCTCTTTCATCACCTGTCACTTGTTCCGGTGTACAACAAAGGTTCCTTTAAAGATGTTATTCTGGCAAAAAAACTTATTTCTTGGGTAGTGTTTACCAAAAGATTCTCTCCAAAGCATAACATATGCATCATCGTGTGCTTATGAATGAGAAACCTTTTGCTTGTGACATCCGTAGTAATAAATTTTCTCAAAAAATAAATTTAAGTGGTGATCTGCGAATCCATAACAATAAGAAACCATTCACTTGTGTTGTTTGCAACAGAAGATTTTCTTATATATATACTTTAAATGTCCGCCTGTATGTTCTTACTTAAGAGAAAACCTTTCTCTTCTGAGGTGTGTAACAAAGGGTTTTCTCAAAAATCTAATTTAAATGTCCACCACCTGCGAGTCCATACTAAAGAGAAACGTTTCTCTTGTGAGGTGTGTCATAAAGGATTTTGTCACAAATCTACTTTAAAAATACACCTGCATGTTCACACTAAAGAGAAACCGTTCTCTTGTGAGGTGTGTAACAAAGGATTTTCTCTTAAATCTCATTTAAATGATCACCTACGTATCCATACTAAAGAGAAACCTTTCGCTTGTGAGGTGTGTAACAAAACATTTTCTAAAAAATCTTATTTAAATGTCCACCTCCGTATCCATACTGAAGAGAAACCTTTCTCTTGTGAGGTGTGTAACAACGGATTTTCTTCCAAGTCTAACTTAAATGTCCACCTACGTATCCATGCTAAAGAGAAATATTTCTCTTGTGAGGTGTGTACCAAAGCATTTTCTCATAAATCTAATTTAAATCACCACCTGCGTATCCATACTAAAGAGAAATCTTTCTCCTGTGAGGTGTGTAACAAAGCATTTTCTAAAAAATCTTATTTAAATTACCACCTGCGTATTCATACTAAACAGAAACCTTTCTCTTGTGAGGTGTGTAACAAAGGATTTTCTTTCAGGTCTAACTTAAATGTCCACCTGCGTGTCCATACTGAAGAGAAACCTTTCTCTTGTGAGGTGTGTAACAAAGCATTTTCTCAAAAATCTTCTTTAAATGACCACCTGCGTGTCCATACTAAGGAGAAACCTTTCTCCTGTGAGGTGTGTAACAAAGCGTTTTCTAAAAAATCTAATTTAAATTACCATCTGCGTGTTCATACTAAATAAAAACTTTTCTTTTGTGAATTGTGTCACAAAAATTTTCTCAAAAGTCCCATTTGAATGTTCATTTTCGTTTTCTTACTAAAGAGAAACCCTTTTGTTGTGAAGTATTGTAACAATGTTTTCTTCTAAATCTGTTTTTAATAGGCTTAAAGACATCTATTCCAAAGTGTTCTCTCTTTAGCATACTTCAGATGCAGTTCATTTTATCAATCTTTTTTATGTGTAAAGAAGCCTTGTGGTGTTTATGCTTTTGAAAGTGCAATTTAAATTTAAACAGGTATAGTTATGTGAAAAGGACATTTTCGTTTGTAAAATCTGTAATATAATGGCACACTCCCACTGCAAGATGAAACAAATGGAATGTTATGAATGTTAGTAAAAAGTAGTTTGACACTAGTCCAGATACCGTATTCCTCTGCATTAGCCAGCATGCCACAAAATTCGAGGGGGACCAGATTTTTTAATATCAGTCACTGGTCTTTCGCGGCATGCCGGAAAAAGCGAGGATCTTTGAAATTGGAAAGGAATGAGGCTCATTAGTTGTATTCAGCAGCAGCGATTGGTGTTGGGAAGGATGGGTGCAATATAGAGTTTTCCCAACTTTTCTAATTATTTAGTTTACTTTTTTTTTTGCATATTCAAGATAATAAAAACGTGTTTCATGTGTCTCATATACCATATCACACAAAGCTCTCTGCCTAGCACCCATCCGATATTTACAATGTAGAAATAGATTATTTCATAAATTATTACATGAACAGAAATATTCTTAATATATATAAAATAAGAAAAATATATAATAATTATCTAAATATATAAAGAGAGATGTATGTAAATTACTTAAAAACAACATTTTAACACACAATAAAATATATTCAATAATTTGAACAGACGTATACGTTTCGTGAGTTCGTGGACTCACATCCTCAGTGTAAAAATTCATAAAAACATCCCCCCAACTACATGTACGGTGAAAACCCAAATGTCAACACACAATACCAAAAGACCATCAAGTTCAAACAGCCAATGAAATTAAAGCGGAAGTGAAGTGCCGTGACACAACAAATCCACCCAGAAAGTTGAGATATTTGGTACACTAGACATATTATTAGCCAAGGAGTTATTAAATTTATTGATATGAACAGCTTCAAAAAAGTCTAAATCCAGAGGAGTAATACATTTTTTGACAATGGTAGCTGGGTCAAAATTGAAATTATGTCCCTCCCCCCAGCAATGAGATGAGATAGAGTATTTTTGTAATTCTTTTTTCTTTACATGGTTTATGTGTTCTTTGATTCTGTAACGGAGTTTACGTTTAGTTTGTCCAATATAGGACAAACCACATTGGCATTGAATGTTGTAAACACCCCAATAATTTTGAGGAGGTTTTTGATCCTTAAGTTGTGAAAAAGTTGGTTTATTAACTGGTTTAAAAACCACATTAAAATAATAATGTCTTAAGATATTAGCTATCTTAAAGCTAATACTATTATAAAATGATAAGGTTAGAAATAGAAACCGCAGTAACAGAAGAATCGAGATTATTAACACATTTATTAAGACTATGAGAAATTAAATTATTGCTATAAGATAAACTAAAACCACGATCGATAGCCACAGATCTAATGTAATTTAATTCTGTAACAAGTGAATTGTTATCTGAACAAATTAAGCGAGATCTATTAATCAAATAAAGAAAAGCCGAAGCTTTATCGGAAGGGGGGTGACATGAATTGAAATGGGGGGGGGGTGTGACAGCAAAAGGTTTACGATAAACGGAAGTGTCAAAGGTGTTAAGCTGACGAGTAACCAACCCTTTTAAGAAATGGTAATTTATTATCTATTTCAACTTCATAAGTAAACTGAATCTATTGAGTTCAAAATCGTTAATATATTTTCAACAGAAAAAAAGAGAAAGGTCCAAGAGCGCAAAAGAATCATCTACATATCTGCAATAAAATGGAAAGTTGATAAGGTTAAACATTTTAACCTCAAAGTAATGCATATATAGATCTGCTAGGAAAGGGCTAAGGGGATTACCCATTGCTAAACCATGTGTCATAGAATAATATTGATTTGAAATTTGAAATGAATTTTGTTTTAAACAAGTACTGAATAACTCAATAATGTGATTGATTTCATAATCTGTGTAATGAAACTCTTTTAATTTAACAGTGAGACATTGTAGTGCACCTTGAACTGGAACATGGGTGAACAGTGAAGTAACATCGAACGAAACCATGCGTAAAGAGGGGGAGGAGGTGAAGTTTTTAATGCGATTTTCAAAAGAACTAGAATTCTTAATAGTGTAAATACTGGAACTTGAAAGGAATGAAATGCGTTTAACTAAATATTTAGCAAGAGGGTATGAAGCAGAACCGATATTGGATACGATAGGACGGAGGGGAACAGAAATTTTATGAACTTTAGGGAGAGCGTAAAAGCGACTACAGTTAGCAATGGAAGGAATTAATGACATTTTAATATTTTCATTAATACAAGTAGAGGTTTTTATAAGTTTTCTGGTACTGTATGAGAAATATGTTAAGACAAATATGTGCTTGCATTATTTCAAAAATGTAATTTTATATGATAATTTAAAAAACTGAAATTTAACTGAAATACAGGGTTTTATTCAATAAGAAAGATCAGCGGACTAAGAATGAAAAACGCTAAAAGTATAAAAAAAAATCGAAAATCTTTTTTTTTTCTTTTTTATGAAAAAAAATGCCTTAAATGTTAATCTTAACAAATACGAAAACGCTTGAAGTGCCAACCCTAGCAGTAATAGTTCAAACAAGTCGGAAATTTTACATCAAACATGGCAAATGTGGCGCTTTGGGCTTCTTTTTTTCCGTTCTCTTGAAAAATTTCCTCTTTTAGCCTTTCAGCGTTTTCCATTCTTAGTCCTAAATTTGAAATACAAAATTTGCTGTATATTTTAATCATTCATTATCAATATACTTGCTTTCTTCCTTTGGTAGATCAGAAGTCTCGTCTTTGGCATGAGAATCAGAAATATCATTCTTTTGAATAAATTCTTTCAAATGATTGTGTAAAAAGTCTGTGTTTCTTTTCGTAGTTAAATCACATTAATTTAACCACACCTGTTTATTTAAGTCTTCGGAAACTTTTTTCCATACTGCCTTTACCCAGAGAGCTATAGTAAGACACGAACCAGATCAACGTTTACCAGACCTCGTGAATTCCTGTTCTCCATTTGCTAGCCAATTACTCTATAAACGCCTAATTTATGCTTCGAAAGTCTTATTCCAATGCACGTCGGCGGGCTGTAACAATGGTGCAAAAGCTTCAGGAATTATTACAAGCTCTGTTTTATAATGTTGTTTAAAACTGTATTTAACAGTCGTTTTTAGGTGGGATTTTGCACTGTCGAATACTTAGACGGATTTTGATTTAAAAAATCAATTAGGGCGATTACCCCAAACTTTTTGCTTATACATATTCATCAATTCACTATACATAGAACCTTTCATGGACACAGTGACTGCAACATCCTTTGGGAAATCTGACTTTAGAATATTTTTTAAGCCTTTAAAAATTAAAATTGGTTTCAATTTTGTTCCATCGGCCATTGCGCTCAATATAACTGTATCGTAGTTTTCCTTAGCAGTCGTTCTGCATAATACCGATTCCAAGCCTTTAAAGTCATAAGTTTTCTGCTGAGACAGATCAAACCACATATCATATGCATAGTCATCGTCATATATATATAGACAGAGACACAGGGAAAAATTGTTGATGTTTTTTCCTTAAAATGAAAAATGTTGTCAGAAAAACCAAAATAAATTCGCCACCCGTCCTCCTGTAGCGAAACCTCATATTTTCCGGCGTGCCGGTAAATACGAGTTTTTCCGGCATGCTGGTGTACCTTGGTTTGTCCGGCATGTCGGCTAATGCGGGGGAATACGGTAGCATTTAACAGACTGTGCCACATTGCTAAATGTACTTTGTATACGGTAACAGATCATACATATCTATTCAGTTACGCAGTAAAATTCATTTTATGAAGCTTTAAACTTATCTAATACTTTAATAATTTTGTTTACTATCTCTTGGGCTATAATAGTTTCCATAGTGATCTAACAAGCTTTCTTTGTGACTGAAGTGACAAATTTTCTTTTTCTGTTAGTTATTGTTACATCATTTTGGAAAAACTGATAGCAGCAATAAAATGATTCTATCATTTATGCTGCATTTAAACGCGAGTTTTGCCTTCCTTCCACACTTTTCTAGGAAAAGATATTAACACCTATTCTTCTCCAAACTTTTGTGTTTTATTCACTAAAGCGTGGAGAGATTCAACAATGAAAAGGAGATAAGAAAATTAGATCAACTTGGAGGAAAATGTTTCCTTCAATGCCCGTCCGTTTCATTCTGAAGCTATTAAGGATGAAAACTGATGTGTGACCACAAAAAATTGCCGATATTGGAAATGAATGATAAGATTATTCGGAACTTTAATCCCTTTAGAGGCATACCTCTTGCACCACCCTTCCGTGTGGCTGCATCTTTGTATATTTGCCCTCTATAATAATTTCCTTTTGGCTCACAACTTATTAAATTTACAGTAATAATCAGCCATCCAATCTAAATTTACATTCTGTCCTTAAGTACATTCATTTTACAGAAATTGATATCTTGAATTCTGTCATAACAAATGATAGATAAAATTTCTCTTCATTTCAAAAGAATCACCTTTTCGAAAATTTCATTTATTCTTCTCCCTTTGAAATTTCTGCTTCGCCCACCCTTCAAAACTGAAAAATTAAAATCTTTAACGTTCTTTTACTTTTTAATATGTCTAAACTGTTTGTTATTTTTTTAATAACAGTGAACAAGTAAGTGCTTCCCGACATGTTACAAAACCAAATGTGCATGAAAACTGACATATTTGTATAATTATACTATAAGGTAGAAACTATGAATTTCCAAGAAGAATCGTATGCATTAGAGCAGCCATACTCAACTTTAGTGTCTTCGAGGGCTGCAAACATATGTTTTCTACATTAGGTGTGCCACAATACATTTCATTATATAATGACGTTTTAAAAAGGGTTAACATAATAAGGGTGATTTTGAAAGTAAGATTGCAATTAATATATTCAATCGTAGCTGTATAAGTTGTATAAATCGCAGTATATTAATAAAAAATTTCCAAGATATTAAGACTAAAGAATCAGTGGATTTTCTTTTATAAATCTGATTTTTATTTTGTTTATAAATATAAGAATATATACGGAAAATTTACTAAATTTTGAATAATGCTCAATTAATTTTCAAGTATAAAAAATGTGTTTACTAAGGTCTGCAATGCGAAAAAGATTTCATGTCAACACAATTTTAACTAAACAAATCACACTTTAACTAAATAAATGACATAGAATGTTTTAATATAATTGCAAATAAATTATAAATAATAGGACAAATTTTGTCTTCCCATTGAAATATATAATTCATAGATAACAATTACTATTACTAAAAAATATGTGATAATTATATTCAAAGGAAATATCAATAATTGAAAAGTTTTAAAGATAAAATTGGTCAATATAATAAAAAATTCTAATAGAACTTTTTTACTGGATTTTCCTAGTAGAATTTTGAATAATGAAAGCTGGTTCTCTAAATAATACCTATATAATTTGAAAGATATATTCAATCTTAGTATAGCTTATCAGAGTAAAAATAACGACAAACATGGAAGATGGTTTCCCACAATGGGAGCATACTTGAAAATAAAGTATCCAAATATAAATTAGAAAATCAAGAAATGTTAAAAAAAAAAAAAAAAAAAGGCAATCAGAAGCCTTCTGTCCAAATCAAGAGACTTGGCAAATCTCAAAATCTAAAAGTTAAACCTAATAAATGTGTCCAAGCATTTATTTAAAAAATAGGGAAATTCATCCAAATCTCAAAATTATGTAACTGTGAGGAAACCAAGGTTTGTAAACAAAGGTTCATCATCTACCAAAACAAAAATTGATCCAAATCTCAAAATTTTGTAACTGTGAGGAAACAAAGGTTTGTAACCTGGATGGAAGGATGTCATGCAACAAAAATTTTAATTCGAGAAAATTGAAGAGAAAGCTTTTTCATGTAAATTTTATTGATTTTTTCGCTTTTTACCCGACTGAAAAGAAGGGTTATGTGTTTCACGCGTATCTGGGTATGTGGATTTCTTTATACACTTGAAACTACCCAACGGCTGGATGGATTTTAATGAATGAGGTCTCTATCAATTCGTTTTAATCGTCCGATGGTTATAGGATAGGTTTTGTTTTTATAAATTCAAAATGGCGGCCATAAAATACAAAATAGCGGTAGAGACGAAAAAAATTTATGCACCCTATTGAGTGGCATATCATTGGATAGGTCTTTCAAAATGAAGACGATGTTTCATTGACTGTTTTACAGCCAGAAGCCCCGTTTAAATATTACACAACCTGGAAGTTGTGTAGGTAGGATCTCTAGCTATACTGCAAATCTAACCATCATAAACATCTATAGGGCTCATCAAAACAGTGTTTATAGATAGGAACTAACAATTAAACGCAACTTAAAAGCCATCAATACAAGTAAATAAAAAAAATAGGTATGTAATATAAAAAAAATAGTTTCACATTTATGAGAAATAATTAATTAGTTCGCTTTTTATGCAGTCAGGCTTTTTGATTTTTTTAATTTAATTTTCATGGCAACATATTTTTCATATGGTTTTCAACAGGTGGTACTAATAAACTCTTAGAAAAACTCATTAACAGTTAGCTAAAATTACTAAAATTTATTAATATTATTTAAATTATTAAGTATTAAAATACTAAATACTAATAAATAATGTTTCAGCTCTTCAAGACAAATTATAGTTTTAGTATTTTAGATTTACCATATGATAGAACATCTCATAACACCTTCATCCTGAAAGTAAAACATTTTTTGAGAAAATGTAACATAACATATTCTTCCACTAAGCTCTTCAACTAATGATTATATTTTAGGCCACACTTAAAATGGCGGCAGACCTCATGCAGGCCTATAAAATGTATTTCTGGACATAATTAGTTTATCAAATCTTTTTTTGCTGTAAAAGCTTATGTTTTACAGTCATTATCAGAGGTGGGGATCAATTAAAATCCATGAATATTAGTTTAATTTAATTGATGGTTCTGATAGTCCTCTCCCAAAAGACAGACTAGTGTACTTTTTGATGCATAAAGAAAAGACATTTACTACTTTCCAGCAGTCAGAAACTTTTATTATTCCAGATGAAATTGGGTTGGAAGTATATATATTTTAAGTATTGTCATTAATAATCTTCAAATTAACAAGTCTTGCTTTATTTTGAAATTGCTTATTAAATTCAAAATACAACCATTTTTTGTCAGTTTCAAATGGAGATATTATAACAGTTGAAAAAACTGGAAAAAGTACAATGTATTCTCTTTTTCATGCGTGCCTCACCTTAGTGTAAGGTGTGCTTACTGATATTTAATTACCCCATTTCAGGAAAAACGTTGAAGCAACGCATTG
This sequence comes from Maratus speciosus, assembly GCA_963932465.1. NCBI lineage: Eukaryota > Metazoa > Arthropoda > Arachnida > Araneae > Salticidae > Maratus > Maratus speciosus. Next base: position 389,118,473 of record OZ010799.1, on the reverse strand, counting down.
CAATCTGTATTTAGTCGATTAAAATGTAATTGTTACTACTAAAATTCTTAAAATTATCCACAATATTTTGTTTCATTGTTTTCCAAATATAAGCACAAAATTAGGAGAGAAAAAATTTTACCTAATGATCTACGAGAATATGTGCAAATGTAAAATACTCATGTTTCACGTATACCTGGATATTTTAAATAAATTTTGGGTAGATAACTTCATGGCATACAACAAGTATATTTTATTCTTGTAGTGCAGTAGTTATATCCTAAATAATAGTTTGGAATGCTTATTGAAACCTGTAGAATATAGATTTGTTTTGTTAATTTATTTTCTCAGATTTGAAAAAAAAAAATTTATGGAAAAGGAAAAAGAAATTTCCATTATTTTAAAAAAAGGAACAAAAATGTTTCTCTTTTTTTGCTTTAACTGTTCTCAACCCTGTATCGATTGCAAAAATATATAAAATTATTAAAAAGAAGAATCGCTGCTTTCGTTACACATCATTCTATAAACATAATTACAAATTCGGCTTTTAACATGAATTTTCATGTAATTTAAAGGAAAATATTTTTACACACAAAAAAATGCTGTTTTATGTACTCCTTTATTGGTGTTTTATTTACACTTGTTTATTTCACTTATTATTTTTTATGATGTTTTAAGAAGTTTTTTGCTTATCTTTTGTTTTACACTAGTTTTTCTAGAATTTTGTTGTCATCGACATATATTTTGTGTATTAATATGTTCTTAATAAAACATTTTATCTTCACATTTAACTGGCTTCTCTCAGTTATTTTTGTATTTTTTTGTAATCAAACAAAATCAATTACAGATTTCTAATAGCGTAAGATATATATACGTAAAGCATTTTTATGGTTTTCCTATTTTTTCATTAAATTTTTCAGAAATTTTTGTCTTGACACAGCAAATGCACACATTTTATACTTTCAAACTAGGTATCTTGAACCAGTGGGCCAGCATGTTTCTTCGAATATAAAATAGAAAAGGGTTTCAGTGACATCAAAAATAGTTTTAAATCTCTTATTAGCGCACATCCTTAGCTACTAATTTTTTATTTTTATTAGCATCAAATAAATTTGTTTTCAACCAGAAAACTTATTTAATTAAATAGTTCTTGTTCTTATGTGCCGTTTATTAATGAGAAGAGCTTAAAAATTGGTATGACAATTGATTTTCTTATTTCGATTTTTTTTAAATCAAGTAATAGGTAAAAACTAGAACTTCCCTCAGAGGGATTAGTCTGAGCAATATTGCAAAGAACATAGATTTAATAATAACGTGTGGAAGCAAAGAAAATGAGATGTCATCTTTAATTGTCCATTTACTGCGGTAAATTGAAATGATGAAAATAAATGAATCGTAGAATTACAAAATCTTTTATATAAATTCTATACACTGTTTAAAAAAATGGGAAAGCAAACCATGCAAGACAGCCATGCATGGATATAAAATTGAAAGTACGCAATATATTAAAAGTAAAATAGAAAATGAAACACTAAATTATCTTATATCGGAATTTTAACTGTATAAAATGCTGTTAAGAGCATAATCAGACTCTTCGCACCAATTTGAGTAACTTTAAATGACAAATATATGAAGTTTGAAAGGAATGGACTATACTTTTTATGGTGTGTGCTCCCCTGGAATAGTTAATATTGTACAATATCTGTTTTGCACGAATGCAATGAGGTTGTCGATAAGAATTAAGGAATTATTTCTTCAAAATCTGATGTAGTATCAAAGTACCTAACACATCAACAGTGGCATGCAATACGTCGTTAGACATGCAATACGTCGTGTGTTTTAGATACGCTCGATTGGATTTAAATGATGAGGGTATGCTGTCCACTACATACGCTGTATTGTTTAGTTTTCAAACATATTCTTAACAAGTTGAGTTGTATTTAGTATGTATTAAATAAAAGAAATCGGTAATGATTGCAGCACAAAGTATGACACAAGATCTGAATATATCGTCTACATAACCTTTGAGGTGTCAAAGTGTCATTTGAAGTAATTAACAAATCCATACTTATTTTTTCAGAAAATCATGCAAGCTAAAATACGTCAATATGAACCCGATTATGAAATTTCACCAGAATAAGTTAATATATAAAAAATCTCCTAACAACAATTGAGAATATGACCTTATGGTAAAAGGTCCAGAAAAGCGAATCAGGAAAAAAAAACCATATCAAATTTATAACGGCACTTCCCTCTGTTAGTGGCCTTGGCGAGAGAGAGAGAGAAAAGCCTACAGAAGGAACACTTTAACAAGTACTTCCGGGCAGCCAACTCGCTGTTTCATACAGGCCTTTATTCAATATTTACACAATTTATTTAATGCTAGGTGGGTATCTATCCGTTTCATTCCAATTAAATAGCATGTTTTGTGAAGGAAATGCAGTATTATAAAATATTTAAAGTTTTTGTACCTAAGAATTCCAAAATAACGGTAATTAAGAACGCTTTCCGTTCATTTTATCTTTTTAACTTTTTAACTTTTTAGAAACCATTCATAGGGACAATTTTATGTTTTAAAACTAACCCGAAGCAAAATTTCAAGTTTTTGCGTTCAGTAGTAACACAGAAATAAAAAAATTTCGAAAGTTTTTTGTTCCTGCACTGTTTTATGTAGTGACATTCTTAGAATTTGTTCTATTGCGATAATTTACGTCATGAAAAATACAGCCATGTCAATTTTCATGTTTATATTCCTAATAATTCCATGTACTTCGTTACTTAGATTTTCTTTAGATCTTTTTTAGCTTTCTTTAGTTTTTTGAATTTTTAGATTTCCTTCTATAACGAGCATTTACATCTTATAAATTACTGCCATGCCAAAGTTCTAGTTTCTAACCCCAACAGTATCCAGAAATTGCAGAATTCGAAATAAATTATAATTTAGAATCTTTCTAGAAATTTTTACGTTTATTTGTCAAATTGAATTTTTGAGCGTTTTAGAAAGCATTCATAAACAGTATTTAGATCTTAAAAGTAACCACCATACCGAATCTAAAGTTTCTAGCCCAATCAATATCCCGGAAATCGCAATTTTAGAACTTTTTTCTCCTGCACTGATGGAGGTTGTTTTACCGACATAAAATATAGTCTTTTTTCCGAGCAGAGATGGCTACAAACATTTTTTTTAATTGGCTAGGTAGTTTCAGAGATAACACCTCACAAACGCACAAAGATTAATAATATTATAACGCTTTATAATATTAGTATAGATGTACAGATGCCGAAGCCATTTATCTGTTACTAACTAAAGTTCTCGGCGATGCCCGAAATTTGAAAAATGTTTGTTCTAAAAAATCAATTTCAAAATTTAACATACAACATAAAACAAACAATAAAAAAAGCAGTCGAAGTGTTGTAAACAAGAATCAGATAAAAACACAACATAAAAATGTATAAATTTATGTAACAGACGCAAAAGAATACAGCTATAAATGAACTTATTTCAATTTATCATTGGAGCAATAATGTTAAAATACGCCAATATTTCCATAATCGGGTTTTTATCATGCTTCAATACGTTTTTTCACACTCATGCGATATTATACTACATTCATCACGCCCTTTATATTTCCAATATGACGTAATATTCATTTTTTTTTTTAGATTCGTCAAACTATTTATTTCATTTTCATTTTTCACGTGAAGACCTTGAAATAGAAAAGTTATGACGTAATATGCACTTTCATTTAAATTCGTCAAACTATTTATTTCATTTTCATTTTTCACGTTAATATCTTACAACAGAAAAGTTATGACGTAATATTCAACTTTTTTTTTTTTAAATTTTGCAAGCTATTTATTTCAATTTCATTTTTCATGCGGAAATCTTGCAGTAGAAAATTAATTGTTCTAGTAAGAATTTTATTCTGGATTTTAATTGTTGGCAACTGCTGTAACGAAAAATGTTTAAATTTGATAGGAAATTGCTGTTAAATTGGTATTTTTTTTATTAATTAAAAATTAACTATAAATTATTTCGATTCCGGATTACTTTAGTTGCTCGGCCGTGTTTTAATACACATGTACCTAACTTTTCACAATTCTCGACAGACGGGTAGAGAAATTTTCATTTCTATATATTAAATTATATACAAACATAAATAACTTATCTAATACGTGTTAGCAGATGCATTTGTAAATATATGTACTTAAACCAGTATAATGCTTATTCTGTTTTATTTTCATAGTCATTTATATAGTCATTTATACTCGGTACTACTTTCTTGTCCCGTCGACCAATTTCACCAAATTATATAAATCGCCAAACCACTCGCCAAATTATACAAATTGACATAATTTTTATTTTAAATAACGAAAGAACAAATAAATTAGTATAAAATTAATAAAAATACAAATAAAACGTCGAAATAAAAATCACTTGATGAAGTAAACACATGTAACTTGCTTAAAGTTAAGTGAATATGACATTTACGATCAACCATTATTGGCATTTAATCTTATAGTTTGGCGATAGATTTTTTGTCGACGGGATAACTAAGTAGTACCAAATACTCTGCTCTGCTGCAATTTTTTTAAACTTCTAAGCAACGTACATTTTCAATTTTTATACAGTCGCATTGGGGGAAAAAGTACTTTTAAATGCAATTTGTTTGAAAACTGCATCTCCATTTATTTTTCAAATATTATTTCTTTTTGTAGTTTTTAGCGCCATTGATTTAATTTTGGCAACTCAAGTACTCCATTTCTGTAGAAAGTAAGGGAAAAATAGTTGGAAAATAATAATTATAACGTTTTGTTTCCTTTTTCCCCATAGCAAATTAAAAAAAGTAATTAAAATACGTGCTATTTTGAAAAAATATATAAATGAATGTTTTCTGATAAAATATGGAGCTATTATAAATAAAATTTAAGTATCTATATTACTATTACAAACAAATGAAGGCATATAATTCATGATATAGCCGATTTTTTTTTGTAGAGTTTTTTGAATGACGACATGTCTTTTTTCGGATTTGTGTATTATTCAGCGATAATGACGACCTATGCGTAGTTTACAGTAAATGTTGTTTAAGACTGAATCGTAAATGAAGAATTTTTCAGCGGATGCGGATGACGTCATTTTATATAAAGTAAAAGCGTGTGCTTCAAGTCTTAAGTCTGAAATATGTTTTGTACTATCTATATTTATATACATTTATACATTTTTTCATCGGGGGGACACTAAATTCTGAAAAAGCAGACTTCCCATTTTCTTTCTTTCTTTTCTTTTTTTTTTCTTTTTTTTTTTTTTTTTGTACAGTTTCGGCCTCAAAAAGTCAGATTTGTTGCAAAAAGATATAAACAGCTATGAAAGCAAACCTTTACTGAAACAAACAGCTACCGAAAACAAATGACCCTTTATGCTTATTTTTATAAGTAAATATGGCACAGATGTCATATAAGCACCGAGGTATCTAATTGGCGCCAAAATGGCGTTACTTTGCCTGACATGGTAACCATATATAACGTTATTATAAATTGTTTTGTTCCAGAATTATATCATTTATTGATTGCTGTATCCTTTTAAAAATAGTAGAAAATGTTTTGTTTATCACTTTATTTTCTTTTCATATTGAAATAAAAAATAATATGCTATTATAGCACGCTATATGTAACTCGTAATCGAAAACGATGTTTTCACCAAATTGGCATAAACAATTACGCCAAACCCCATGTGGTATGGCATCTGTGCAATAAATATAAACATTTTATTTATTTATAATAACATCAATGTTTTATATACAATTTACTTTTGTTTGTATATAAAAATAAGTAAGTGGCTTGTTTACACAAAATAAATTGTATAAATCTTTAAAACATTGCTTGAGTATATGAAACAGTGACTAGGTTGCCAAGAAATATGCATGAAAAGCTTACTTGTGTCTCGCCAAATCCAATTTCTCTACCTCGCCAAGGCACTTATACTGGAAAAGTACCAATTTCATTTTAAAGACTAAAAATAAATTAATATAAATGGATTTTTTTAAAAATCATGCTTCATCAAAATTTACAAAAATTTAGAAAATATATATGTTTTTAAATGCACCAAATTGCAGAAAAGTCCTGAAAAAATCTTAAATGAACGGAGTTTAAATTTAATTCGGTGAGTTCAATTATGGAAGGTAAATGGATTTAAATGGGAATTTTGCCAAATTAGCCGGCTATCTCCAAGTTGGCTTCATATAAGAAACCTTTTTGTCGCCAAATTTGGCGATATTTCGTCACGTTGGCCAAGGTTTGGCGATATCGTGGTAACCCTGTCATTAGTACTTTTCAACAAATACTCATTGTTGAAGATAATGCTGATTTATCTATAGAAAATCAAATATAACCATTAAGTTATTCACCCACCCCCTACCCACCGTTGCCCCCTTTGGGATCGAATTAAAAAAATCAATGTCCAATTCAAGTACTGACCTCAGGAATACATATATATTCCAAATTTTAAAACTCTATGTCAACAGGAAGTGCGTGAAAAATGAATCAAAATATTTGAGTGCAACTGACAAACATAAATGTAAGTTAAAAGAAAGCAAGTAAAAAAAAAATGGTACTTCTTAGTTATTCCGTCGACCAATTTCGCCAAATTAGATAAATCGAAATAGCGACTCTCCAAATTATACACATTGACATAATTTTTATTTTAAACTAGCAGAACTACCCGGCTTCGCCCGTGTCAATTATAAGAAGCCTTCCAGGTAAAATAAATTAAAACGAAATAATACGGCAATCATAATAACTGAAATTTGTGCATTACCATCCACAAATCGTTATAAAGACAATCAAAAAACATGGCGTTATTGTCTTGCAACCATAGTAAAATCCCTAAGCTTTAATAACAGAATGCACGTTTTTTTTGGCGGGTGTAAGAGAAAAATATGTGGTTTTCCTGACAATACGAAAAAATAAATTCCTCCAAATCGCGCAGCACTTAGTGAAATTCTCGTTTGTATGGTATTATCTACATTATAAAGTAAAAACACTATGTCAGTGCCCATAAATTGTGCCCCATAAATATTAACAAATAAAATGTGCTTTTACTGCAATTTTTCTAACGTTTAAACATCACACAATTTAATTTTTTACAATGTCGAATAGAAAAAAGTTCTTTCAAATGTAATTTGTTTGAAAATTGTACCTCAGTTTTCTGATTTTAATGGATTTTAAAGGATATTTTAAAAGTTGAGTGCAACCCGATTACGAAAGATGAGCCTGTTTACACTTAAAGCAATAGCATAAAGAAAAGACATGTCTATGAGTAACGCTGCTATCATATTTTCGGTGGCAACAACCTAACACAACAATAAATTCCCCTTTTACTGCAGTTTAACGTCTAAACATTGTACATTTGATTGTTCCAACGTATTATAGGAAACAAAAGTACTTTCAGTAATATTTGTTTGTAATGTTTATCTCAATTTATAAATTTTTTATGGGTTTTAAAATATTTTTTAAGCATGCATATTTTTTAAATATGCTTAACAACTCAAATACAAAAGATTAACTCAATTATTCACAAACATTGTAAATAATTTAGAATTTGTTTGCTTTCGCGTAATATTCCATAACTAAATTGGCAAACGAAATTAAAACGCCAAAAGTAAAATAAAATAAAACACGAATTTAACAGATATCAAATCAAACTACTCAAAATAACCTGATAAGTATATAAAATTCAAATGGGAATATCGTTCCGGGTGCATATAACTTGAATTCTTCAGAACAGATTTCCATGCTAATTGCACTATTAGTTTTTTAGGGAAGATTTTAGTGCGTAACATATTGTTTTCCGTTGCTTAGTCATAGAATTATAGGGGAACGTTATATAATCATGTGAACCCAATTATGAAGGATTAGTCTTATTAACTGAATAAAAAATGCAGAACTATTTTTATCTCGAAGTATATTGACGGGTTTATCTTCAGTAATGGGGCTGTGCGCTAGGGTATTCTTATTTTAATGAGTGTGCCTGACACCTATTAAGACATTTACCTTTGTTTAAATCAATATAGAATGACTTATGTTTTAAGCGACTATCTGGCATGCAACTTAATTACAAAATACTAATCTGCAATAATGCTTAATATGCTTCTCCAGTTCCCTGCTCAACAACGCGAAACTTTCTGACACATTTTCTGACTCATTAAACTTAAAGGCTTCAAATCTGTAGGCCTGACTATTAAAGCGATTTGGAATCAAAATGAGTTTTTCCTTTTTTTCATAAATAAATTACTTATCGAGTTATGAGCAATTTTGGTTGCGTGACGGCCAGTTTTTATCCTTTATTGCACTGCTGCGTCCGAAATTCAGTTCAAAACACCAACTGAAAGATCTTATACCTTTACCAACATTTGGAAACTATCTTTCGATTACATAGTTTCTAAATAAGAACTCCTGTCAATTTTATGCGTTTCCGAACAAAAATTAATTAAAAAATGTTTCAGAAAATTGCTCTTTTGGATTTGAGAACAGCCCTAACTTGACGTTTATGAAAAATTCACATTTTTAGTTTTAATTTCGGAACTCGCGGAATTTAAATTCAGAAAAAGGATGTTCTTTTGACACATTGTGGTAATTTTTTTAACTTTTAAAATTAAAATACATGTTTTCTTTGGCGCGCGTAACAGAAGTATACAATATCTCCCACAATATGGGGGAAAATTCAAAAAAATACATCCAACAGAGATAGTAGTTACTAAAATTTTATTTGGAAAATTTGAAATTTTATTGAAATTAAATCTACAATGATTAAATGAAATGATGTCATTTTCCATAAATTTTAAATCAAGACATCTGTCAAGAGTTTTTTTGAAAATGTAAATAACTGCTCTCTTTTTGCTATAAATCACAGAAAATGTTAGCACTGAATCTAAAACAATACAACACTTAACGATAACGTATAGCTATAAGATATGGCTGTAGTATACAATCGAAGTAGTAAGCAAAATATAGGAGCCATTTGTTCACAATGAGTTTTACGCGTTGAAAAGATTTGATAGAATGTGACGTCATATGTAGCCTTTTTTTTCTTTTTCTTAAATTGTTTTCATGAAATTTGACTGTTTGTATTAAAATAGATGTTTTAATTAAAAAAAAAAACATTCAAATTGAGGTGCTAGGTTATTTTCCCGCTCTTATAGTTAAAGTTTTTATTTTATATACAAAAAAATGTGAATTTTCTGTTTAGAATGACGTCAATATCAAACGCGCAAAAATATAGCAAGAAAATCTGAATTTTTATTGGCAAATCGAAACAAAATACACGCGTTATCCTGATTTTTTTCATATTATTGTGTCATTTTTTAGGGTGTGGCAACAGGAAAGAAACGTTTGAATTAAAAAAGATTTAAAAAGAGATATTTCTATAATGTTAAACTGTGGAAGTGGTAGAAAAAAGGGATAAATAGTGGGCTGATAATCTGATAATTTTTTTAAGTAGACAGTGATCTTTTCCACGTATGTACATGAAGTTTCGTGCACATCGGTCAAAAATTGAAGATTTGTATAAAGGACATACACACATAGAACGGTTTTATATATATAGGTAACGAAAGAACAAATAAATTAGTGAAACATTAATAAAAATACGAATAAAACGTCAAATTAATGGTTTTATTGTCCATTATTGGTATTTAATCTTAAAATTAATTAATTAATGGCAACCATTATTGGCATTTAATCTTACAATTTGGCGACAATAATTTGGTCGACGGGATAACTAAGAAGTACCAAAAAAAAATTAAATAAGAAGAAATGATGCTATAAATCAAAATATTTTATTAAACATCATATAATTGTTTCTAATTTTCACACGCGAAATATAAAAGATGCTTTTGGCGATTAAAAAATGCTATTGAGTGATTATCGCAAAATCTCAAATCAAAGTTTTTATGCTTTTTTTTCCTTTAAATAGAAAAATAAACAGATTTCTTTTTCTGTTTGATTAAATTTAAATATGTTTTATGTCACTTCAATATTGCTGCGTGCGTATTTTTTTATTTGCTCCATGTGTTCTAATCCAGTTGTCTACTAAAACATCCACCGATGAAAGTGACGCTCACCAAATATCTGTGACGTATGCAGATAAATTGTGATTTGTTTATCAGTTTTTTTCTATAATCTTTAAACGGTTTGGAACTTATTTTTCATTCAGTAGGCGACCCTCACCTCATAGGTACCTTCTGGTGCAATCAGAAGCGAAATCAGACAAATATTTTTTTGAGTTATGCTTCACGAAATGTTTTTATTAGGCTTTTTATTTAGTAGGACATGGCGTTAATATTCATCGTAGCTGTATGTGGCCGGACAGTAATATTACGCTGAGTATTAGCCTTCGCTTCACTCAGACAACTAAACTAAGCTTGTGGTTTTACCATCCATTAAGGATCTGAGCTTAGAGTACCCAACACCCTTTTCTTGACCATGGGCCCTGAGGTGCTATGTAGCATATAATTCCGGTCAGGATGTTAACCTAACGCAGGATCCTCACTGGTTAATTCCCAAGCAAGATTGGTTCTCCAATTCATCGATCAGAAGGGATTAAAAGTTGAGTTAATCTTATTCAGATTAAAGCCTAATTTAGAAATCTATTGTCTTACAATTTTTGTTTCCGGAAAATAGTTTTGATTGCCGTTCTATAATATTTATACCTACGATCTTACATAAATATATAATAACCTTATCGATAGCATTAACTTATTAAAATCACCCCAAAATAGGCATATTTAAAGTTTTTAAACCTAATGGGTAATGACCTAATGGGTAATGTCCTCTGCCAATTAACTAAATAGCGAACGTGATTTGGTGCGATAAATTATTTTTTGTGATATCCTTTTAATAGAATCCAAATTCAATTTAAAATCGTAATGTTATAAATACCGTGCATATTTAACGCAAACCTATGTTTCAGATCAAATTACAAAAGATTAGTTAATATTTTATTTTCCTCAGCCGGACTTTCTGCTTAATCTTTCGTAAGCGTCATTATTGGAATGATTTTTTTAATAGACTACGAGCTGTTACCAGTGACTTCGTTCACATAGCTTTAAAAGAAAGATAAATGCATTGATTAAGCAAAACATTTCACTCTTTTAAAAACATATATAATTAACCAACTCTTCATCACATTTTATAGAAGACAATCCGGAATTTCTTATTTGTATGGCCTTGACATACCTCAGTTATAAAAATGTGAAATTTTGTGCCAATTGTTATAAACAATTGCGAAAAAGAAAGTGCCAAGTAAAATCGTGGAAATCGACGAATTTTTCTTCGTAAAATGAAAAAACAACATAAAGATAATACTGCTACTGCAAGTGTTTCAGATGGTATTTGTGAAATTTGTATAGGTATTCATTGCATACCATATGACTTTAACAAAAATCCGTCACAACAATGCTATTTTAAAAAGCTATTTTTAAAAATAACAAAATATTTCAAATATACTTTGATCTTCCTTGCCTTAATTTCGATACTGATGGACCAAAAATGATTTACTTTGACGTAATCCTATTAAAAGTTTAGATTTTAAAAATTACTCTTGAAAATTATTTTTTTAGCCACAATAAATGAGTAAATTGTGATTAAATTTTCAAATAAATTGCATTTAAAAGCGCACTTTTTCCCTATAGGACGGTGTAAAAATTGAAAATGTGCAATGTTTAGAAGTTTAAAAAAATAGTAGTAGCGGAAAGTTTGTGTTGCTAACCTCAAAATTATATTTGTGTTACGCACTGAGGGATGTCAAGGACTCAGACTGGGCGTGAACACGGGCCCCACATGGGCTTGAAGTCTTACTTTTATACCAGTGTTCGGGCTCAGGCTTATTCTATCCGAAAGTGAAAATTTTATTTATTTCGCGTGTAGAAAATTAAAAATAATTTATTTTTTTTCCACTTAAAAATTACTTATTTCATTTCATATCATTTAAAACCATTTTGATCAGAATAAAAGGGAAACGGAAATTGTATTTTTCTAGTCTAGTTATGAGAATGCTATTTAAATAAAAAAAAGTGTGATATTTGCAGATTTATGTCTTGCATTATCGGCGATGATCCGTTGATAGCTATAGATATGTGGACAAAGAATTTGTTTTCAATTCAATTTTCGTTTTTAAATTGTTAAAGTGGATAATTTTTAATTGGATTCTTTATTTTTTTTAATATATATCTAACGAAAAGTCAACACTTTCTTTTGTTTTTACTCGCTCACAAAATTTCGCTTTTTGTATTTCTTCTTCTCCTATAAAAGTTTTCTATCTTTCAGATAACAGTGTCAAATTTTAAAGTTGATTTTCAAGATCACGACAATCACGGACGATTGTTATGCGTAAGCAATCGATTATAGTTAAAGATTATGCCTTTTATTGTATGTGAAACTGGAAAACATTGTTCGATTCTTCGGCATATAAATAGTAATTTCTGCAAATTTCATGCTTTTATTCATTAATATATTTCATTAACATGTCCATAAGATTTGCTCGTTAAGTGAGAAAAAAAATCTTTTAAAGCATGATATACATCTTTATTTGACACCAAACTTCTATTTTGATAAGAGTGAATTCAGTTTTTTATTTAACAGTTATTTCTATGTAAGAAGTTGTTTAAAAATGAGATATTAATTTTGAAAGCTTTAAATATTATGCATTTTTTTTCAATTGCATATTTTCGGTATCGGACTCGGGCGGGCTCTGATGACACAACATTTATCGAGCTCGTCCGGGTACGGATTCCCCATACCCGGAATTCGGATTGAATATAAATATTCAATATTGAAATATTTTAACGTTAGAGTGTATATCTTAAAGATACCTTATATGTAGTTTTTCGTTTTAAACAGCAATAAAATTTAACAGTTATAAATATCGGCATATTTTGTAGAAATTTAGAAATATGCCGAACCTGTGCCCGAAAAATTTTATCCTGTGCAGACCTCTACTTTTTACGCCCAGGGCCCATTGACCTAAAAGTTTAGACACGGACAAGGGGACCACCAAACATGATGCTCACAGCTTTTGATGTATTTAAGGTATGTTGTAGTGTTCTTATCCCGAATTATTCTTGTGAAAGGTTTTCTTCAAATGGGTCTTAGATTTTGAGAAGTTAGGTGTCAAAGTTCAGGAAACGTTTCAAATACTTTCACTTTGCAGTTTTCTGTGTATCGTTCGTGGCGTGGACGCAGAGTGCTCATCCGCTAGCCTGACGGCAAAGGTTCGATGACTTTTTTTATTGTTTAATTTTATATTTTGACACGTTACAACTTTTAACCATCGTTATGAATTTCTGAAACTTTTCTTTTTTTAAATTTTCCTAAAAATTATAAAATTACGTTTATGATTTTATCTTCATGAAAATTTATGTTTTTCCTCATTTGTAAACTAACATCTCTACTGACGGAAATCCGAACTGTTTTACGTCTAGATATTTTTTATAATTATTATTAACTGGAAATTAACTGGTGATTTATTTTCAACTGGAAAATGTAAAAATAATCGTCTGCGGATCTCACATGACATATAACTTATGATACATATGTATTTTATGTTTTTTTTTTAAGAAATCGTGAGCTAGACTTTTATAATAATATCTGAATAAATCATTTTTTTATTGATATCTTTTATCTTCTTTTGAAGACAAGTATTAGGTAAGAAATATGCTCTATACGTGAAACTTTTCCATATTAATATCCCCTTTTGAATATTTTTACGATATATGTCACCCGATTAATTGCATATTTCCTAAACTTAAATGTCAATATCAGTAATTATAAGCATTTTTTTATTTAATCATTTGACATATTTTAACATAAAAACAAACCACATACTAAAAATATATCTATTTTGTTATTTTTTTTTCTAATACACTATTATGCATTATTTGAGACTTGCATTTAAAACATATAAAGGTATAAATAATAATAATTTTATGAAAACAAATTTTTTGCACAAATTAACTTATTATTCGTCAACAGAAATGATAGTTTAAAAATTGCAGAAAAAATAGAAGTTTTCATGAAAAATCAAAGTATGGCTACGTTTAATGCATATAACCTTCTTGGAAATTCATAACTTATACCTCATATAATTATGCAAATATGTCAGTTTTCCTAAATAACTTTTTGTAGCATGTTAAGATGCAATTACTTACTCACTGTCATTACAAAATAGCAAATAGGGCAAATATATTTAACAAATTGAAGAGCATTCAAAGTTAGATAAGCACTTTATTGCTGCTATCAGTTTTCCACAGTTGATACATCAATAATTTATAGAGAAAGAAAATGTTTTACTCCAAGCGAAAAAACGTATTAAGCACTGTACGAACTATTATACACAGGGAGAGTGGTCAAATTTATTCTAGTACAGTCGGTCCCGCTTAAACGAATAAGTGTGGTTCTAACATCTATTATTCGATTAAGTGGGATATTCGATTAAGTGAGGAAATTTATTCTACCTTACCACATCGCTAAAAATATCTTAAAATCTAACTAATAATCTATAGCAGTTAAAAAAAACAATTATTTTAATTGTAAAAAAGTTACTTTCTTAAAAAGAAAGAGAACTACAAAAGGAAATAGAAATTCTTATACTACTAAGCATTATAATACACATTCACTTAAATTACATGATGAATATTTTGGTTTTATCGCTTACCTCATTACAATTTTTTGAAAAATCCAATACAGTTGATTGTTTATTTAATGTTTTTATCGCACATTTCTGCAGTTCTTTTTTCAAACCATATAATATTTTATAATCTCCACGTTGAGCTTCACAATGTCTTCGTATAATTGATAATGATTTTTGTACTTCACTCAGGGATTGGGGAGGATCTATTACAACTTCATTATTTTCATCTTCTTCGATGCAGGCAGATAATTCTGACACCTCATCAGTCTCTGTAGCCTCATTTTCCTCAAATTCTATAAATTCCAAAAGTTCTTCTTGTGTAATTTGGAGTTTATCGAGCTCTTCTTGAAATTCCTGAAGATCAAAAATTTCAGATTCTGTGTCCCAACAATCGTCTTCATCAGAATTAGGCTTTAAAAAATTCGCTTTTTTAAAACAGTTTTTAATGACACTAACAGGAACATTATTCCAAGTTTTGATGCAGAAATGCAAAGCAGTCAAAAGGTTAATTTTTTTTGAAAGATTGGAAAATGTTTCATTACAGTTCTCTGTTTCAAAGTCCAAAATATGGAGAAGTTCATTTATAATCTCCCGTCCATATAACGCCTTGAATGATCTTATGATTCATTGATCAACAGTTTATATTTTGGCCGTCGTATCTGCAGGCAAAAATTCTAATCTGACATTATTCAGTCAAATTTAGTTCTCTGTTTTGTGAGTGCCAACATTATCCATAAACAGGACAATTTTTCTGTTTTGCTTTTTCATGTTTAGGTCTAATTTTGTCAGCCAACTTGCAAAAATATGTTTTGTCATCCAACCATTCTGTGAATAATCATATGCAACAGGATAGTTTTTTACATTTTTTAGACATCTAAGCTGTTTGCTTTTGCCAATGAAAAGAGGTTGAAGCTCTTCTTCTCCCGTTTGATTTACACAGAGTAGCACAGTTACGAGATCTTTACTTATTTTAAATCTGTGTAATTTTTCGGGGTTTTTTGGCAATTGTTCCTTTTGCTATAGCTCTATAAATAGACTTGTTTCGTCACAATTAAAAAGATCGCATGGTTTGTACTCAGCAAAAATTGGATGTAAAGATTCTTCAATCCATTCATCATTAACTGCATCGTTTACAGAACGCGATTCTCCATGTAGTTTCTTAAATGTTAAATTGTGTTTTTGCTGGAATCTATATAACCATCCTTTCGATGCCGAAAAATTTTCATTAACAGAATCTTTCGCAATTTCTTCGGCTTTCTGCATAATCATTACCCCGTTTATTCAAGCTCCTTTGCTTCTTTTTGAATGAAGCCGTTCAACACAGCATTATCGAGATCGTCATTAGATTTTCTTTTGTAGGTTTCCATTGTTTCACCATTCTTTTTCAATTTTATCAGCATTTTTCTTGATGGTCGAGACTTGAGACTGGGAAATTTGAAACTCTTTAGCTATTTCAGTTTGTGTTTTCCTGTGCTTTATGGCATCCAAAACCTTCAATTTATGGCACAAACTTAAATCCTTTCTGTTCGCGCTCATATTTTTCTACTTTAAAACCTTAAAACAAGTTGAAGAAATAAAGTGAGAATCGAACTGCAATTAACCTCGAATATTCTACAACATCACAGGCCCAATCCGTTTTTCTTTACCGTAATCATACAGCGTAGTCTCTTTGTTTCCCTCCCCTCGCAACACCCCTTTCATTCGGACGTCCGTTGCTATGGCAACCCGGGGAAAAGTTGTTCGAATTTGACTTGACGCGCGTAACTGGACTTCATTCCCTTTCCTCTGAGAAACTTGTGTTTCGGTGGTTTGAAATCTTCGAACAAAAGACCACTTCTAGGAAAAATATTTCTCACACCAGATTAGTCGTTATTGCATTATCCGGGAAAATTATTCGAATAAGTGGGGAATTTTAACATTGCCTCAATAGAAAAATTTCTGTTTCTAGAAGATTTTATTTCTATAAGCGGGGTATTTGTTTATCCGAAATCCAATTAAGCGGGACCGACTGTATTTCATAAACGTTGATCCCTTTATAAAATGAATTTTTTGCCTATTTGAAGTAGATATAGATGAGTGAGCAGTATAAAAGTACGCATAGCAATCTACAGAGTGTAAAAAAAATGACTTGCCCGTTTTAAAGTAGAACAGAGCAAAATTGCGCTATACATCTTCATACGTCAAAAGTAAATAGTTACAACATAATAGATACATAGTTATAGTCTAAATAAAATACTGCATTAACAGGCATCACAAAATAAAAATTTCTTTAATTATCAATACTCTACATTAAAATTCGACTTACAAAAGCTGAAACACACACTAAGGCTCGCTTGATATGAGCATGATAAATAAAAAGAACTGTATGTGAAATATGTTAAAGAAGTCTCACCATTAGGAATGGCTAGAATGATGCTTATTTAAATTTGATTTGTGAGAAAATGCTTGATTACACATTTCACAAGAGTAAGGTATCTCTTTAATATGAACACGCAGGTGGACATTTATATGGTCTTTTCGAGAAAACTCTTCGTTACAAAACTAACAAGAGAAAGGTTTCTCTTTAGTATGAACTACCAGTGAACATTTAAATGATATTCTTGTGAAAACCGTTTTCTACACACCTTACAAAAGAAAGTCTTTTCTTTTCTATGAATATGCAGGTAAACATTGAATGCAAATTTATGAAAACAAATTCTTTTATACACAAACATACAAAATAGGCAGAATTAACTGTATGGGAAATATGTTAAATAATTCCCATAGTAAGGAATGGAAACGATGATGCTTAATTAAATTATATTGGTGAGAAAAATCTTTGTTACACAGATCACAAGAGAAAAATTTCTTTTTTGTATGCGAACGCGTGTAGATATCTAAAGAAGATTTTCCAGAAAAACCTTTGCTATGCGTTTCGCCAGCGAAAAGTTTCTATTTAATATGAACGCACAGGTGATTTTTTAATTGATATTTCCAAGAAAACCCTTTGCTACACACCTCACAAGAGAAAGGTTTCTCTTTTGTATGCACACGCACGTGGACATTTAAATTAGATTTTTGAGAAAACCTTTGTTACACACCTCACACGAGAAAGGTTTCTTTTTAGTATGCACACGCAGATGGACAGTTAAACTAGATTTCTCAGAAAACCCTTTGTTGCACACTTCACAAGTAAAAGGTTTTTCGTTAGTATGTAAACTCAAGTGTCTATTTAAATGAGATTTTTCGGAAAATCCTTTGTTAACACCTCACAAGAGAAAGGTTTCTCTTTAGTATGCACACGCAGGTGGACAGTTAAACTAGATTTTTGTGAAAACGCTTTGTTGCACACTTCACAAGTAAAAGGTTTTTCTTTAGCATGTAAGCTCAGGTGTCTATTTAAACTAGATTTTTGAGAAAACCCTTTGTTGCACACTTCACAAGTAAAAGGTTTTTCGTTAGTATGTAAACTCAGGGGTCTTATTAAATGAAAATTTTGCATGTGAACATTTAAATTAGTTTTTCGAGAATATCCTTTGTTACATACCTCACAAGAAAAAGGTTTTTCTTTAGTATGAACAAGCAGGTGTCTACTTAAATCACATTTGGCAGAAAACATCTTTTTACACATCTCACAAATGAAAGGTTTTTCATTAGTATGAACACGTAGATGAACATTTAAGTGAGATTTTCGAGAAAACTCTTTGTTACACACATCACAAATAAAAGGTTTCTCTTTAGTATGAACACGTACGTGGACACTTAGATTAGATATATAAGAAAACTGTCTGTTGCACACATCACAAGCAAAGGGTTTCTCATTGATATGCATTTGTAGGTCTTCAATTAAATTAGTTTCTTGAAAAAGTCAATTACTACCGATTTTATGAGATGTTTCTAATTAGTGTGAGAACGATTAAGTTAACATAAATTATGATTTTCAGAGAATTTTGTTAAATGCCTCACAAAAACAATCCTTTGTTTAATATAATACAAATGGACATTTAATTAACATTTTTCAGAAACTCTTTTTTATACACCTCACAAAAGAAAGGTGAAGAGAGAATTTTGTGCAGATTTGCCAGAAAATCTCTTATTTCAGAACTCACAAGTAAAATGTTTTTCCTTACCACCAATATGATAGTGCATACTAAAACTAAATTTTTGTGTAGATGCTTTATTTCAAAACTTTCCAATTACTTTGGTGGTTCAAAGTTAAATTAGATTTTTAAACATATTCCTTTTTTTATAATTCAGATGTAAAAAACTTTTAGACAAATATAAATTAGAGGTACTGTTTTACTATAAAATGAGACGTTTTCTTTAAAGTGAAGAAGTTTTTCTAAAGTCTAAATCCAAAAAATGAAGAGTAATTGTATTATATAGATTTTTTTATATACTCAAATATATACCTATACATTAAAATTACTTTTCTTTTCAACAGTAATATAGTCACATTTAATGGAACAAATCATCTACTGATATGAATATATAATAATAAACATTTCAATAAAGATTTACCAGCAGATTTTTTTCTTTATAGAACATTGAAGTTATGAAATAAAGTTTAAAATATCAAAAATAATACAGTATCATAAAATTAACTGACTTCTTTATTCTTGCTTTAAGAAGGCATTTTTTACTTAAGAGAAAACATGCTGAAAATATATATCATACATGAACTTTTCTCAATACTAATTTTTTTAACAACTTGATACCTTTTAATAAACGGTTTTCTGAATTCTATCCTGTAATTTGCATTTAAAAATAAAGAAAATTATGGTATGACGCACAAACTCAGAAACTTACCCAAGATCCTTACTCAAGAATTTTTTTTTGCGCGAATTCATTCAATAGTAAAGATATATAGACTTTGTTCGCGATTTGTTTTCATATGTTGTTTCACTGAATGTTGAGAAAAAGACTTCACAAAGAGCTGCACCTGAAATATAAATAAAAATGTATTCATATCACTTAAGTGTTTATGAATTTCAAAAATATATGTAAGCATTTCCATTATTAGGTAATGAACAAAATAAGAATAGTTATTAAATAAGTAATAAATATCTGGTATTTATATCTACAATAACAAGAACTTCAATCAATGCAATGCCTATTTATCAATATTTTCCATTCAATCAATAGGAATGCAAGGTAGCACATGCCTATTTCTATAAAGCTGTTAGGGGCATGGCAACTTCGCTATGTTGATGACACAGGCACCTTAATTGACACCTCTTTTCACAATATTGATAATATTCTTAACATTATGAACTTTATTGATAGCAATATTCAATTCCCTTATGAAACTGAAAATAATGGTTCTGTCCCATTTCTGGATACCCTTGTCAGTCACACTGTAGCCGGTTTCTCTACATCCGTCAATCGTAAAAGCTTGGCTGTTTCTCTGCCACCCCATGATCGTTCTTGCCATCCTCCAAACCAAAAAATGGCCGCCTTTTATACCTTTATAAATCGTGTCAGGCATGTTTGTTATGATTCTCTGTCATTTAATAGTGAAATTCAATACATTAAAGCCATTGTGATTTACAGAGGTTACGACCCTTCTACAATTGATACTGCTCTATTTAAATTACAGCACTCTCGTTTCTCAAACTTACCTCAGCCTTCTACTCCTTCCAATATCAGCATTGTGTTACGTTTATTTCCTAAATCAAGCTTTCCCATTGCTAAAATTCTTAGACAATATGATTTCAGAATAATTTTTGCCCCCAACAATAAATTTACCCTATCCAAAGTCAAAGATCCTACTGAATTCCTGGAGTATCTACAATATTAATTGCCAGTACGATCTTTTCTATATGAGACAAACCAAACATTGCTTGAAATTTTGTATTAAAGAACATCAACAATATGTTAAAAAACATGAAACCAATAAATCCTCTATTGCCAAACATTGCTGGGAGATGGCTTTCATACTTTTGTCTTCTATTCGGTTAAAATAATCTCTAAACCTACTTCTATACACAAAATTAACTTCCTTGAAGCCTTTCATATTTATAAAAAGTTTGAAAATATTATTAATTGTGAATTTTCAAAAAAACTTGAAACAAAACTACATTTAAAATAATAAAGATGGAAGTGGCATTATGTGCTGAAGAGGCTATTGCACTTTTCCTCATTTATAAAAAGAATCTGGTTTAAATTTAAAGCCTAATGTAATATTTTTTTCCTTTTTTTAATGAAGTTTATTTGCAAATTGTATAGTATCTTTTTAATTTCTTACCAATTTATCTTTTTTCATGTTTTGCAGATATTTTTTTACACCTGTAAAAGGAATTCAGGTTCAAAATTTTAGCCCTAATTAAATAAATTTTGCCCTTCCGCGACTGCACCCTTCGATATGAATTTTTACCGATTTTTAGAGAGGTATTTTTCTTTCAATTCAGTATGATTTTTTGACATTTGTGAAAGAATTCCGGTTACAATGTTTTAGATTTCTATGACAAATATTGTCTTTGAAGATTTTTTGAGTTTTTATACATTTTGCGGTGATTTTACCACACTAGTAAAAGGAATCTGGTTTCAATCTTTTAGACCAATACACTTAATGTAGTCTTCTTTTCAATAAAATTTATTTATAATTGATAAAGCAATTTTAGTGAGACTTTCAGTTTTTATGCCTTTTGCAACAATTTTTTGAAAGAGAGACTTACACAAAGAGTGTAATCCGCCAAAGAACATTTAGAAAAAGGTATGAAAACCTTCAGTAGTTTTAAATAATACTTATTATCCTTTACTTATATTAAATGTTAAATGCAATTATATGTTTACACACAGTTTCATAGTTTCAAAATTTATTAATAGACATAAACATAAATCAGAGATTATTTCAATAGTTCAAAATATTATGCAGAAGAAATTATAATCAAATAAAGAAATA
Organism: Maratus speciosus; assembly: GCA_963932465.1. Classification (NCBI taxonomy): domain Eukaryota; kingdom Metazoa; phylum Arthropoda; class Arachnida; order Araneae; family Salticidae; genus Maratus; species Maratus speciosus. Next base: position 389,096,925 of record OZ010799.1, on the reverse strand, counting down.
CTTGAAATTAGTTTAATATCGGAACCTCACCATGATTTGATCTGTTTTTCCAATACATGAAAATTCCATTATTAAATGTCTAGATGAAAAAAAAGAAAAGATTGCCGTCTACTAACTCTGCTCTAAATAAACATATAAAAATAATGTAGATACCAATTGACTTGGAATGATACTTACTAATTAATGCTATGTATTAATAATGCTCTTGAAGTCATCTACATACTACAAATTGTATACACATTATCATTTTTTTAATGGTTAAAACTATGGTATATAGAACATACAGTAGGGTCAACGCGCAAGTTTCGTTTGAATTTCAGAGATATAGATATACTACAAATTGTACTTTTTATCATTTTTTATATAATGGTTAAAGCCATCATGCATAAAAAATTTGCCAACGCGAAAATTAAAACTAGGATTTCCCTCAGAGGGATTAGTCTGAGCGATGTTAGTGAGAACATAATAAGTTAGTGAGTTAATAATAAATCGTGACAAGAATAGAAAATGAGATGCTATCTTTAATTGACAATATGTGGCCTGCCTGAAAAATATTCAACCTTTGAACGAAAAAAAATGCATAAGTTACCTGATAGGATTTGTACCCTTATTCATTTCGAGGTAGGCCCCTTGCGCCTTTGCATATTTAGCCTACCGTTCTTTCCACTGCAGAGAATACTTATGGCAGGCTTTTTTTGGAATGGTATTCAAGTCCGCGGTCGCATTCTACATATCTCATCTCTACTCTCAAAACAGGATCCTTTTAATGGCACCTTCAATTTCGGAACCAACCAGAAGTAGCAAGGAGTCATGTCTGAAGAGTATGGAATTTGGCGAACACTGGAATTCCACATTTTGAAAAAGAAAGTCTGAATCAATTGCGATGAATGAGCTGGAGAATTGATGAATTTTATGAATTGTTTCGCTTTCAGGACCACCAAGCTTTGACAAAATTTGATGCAGCACCTTTTTTAGACCCGTTCAGTCATCTTGAGAGAAATCAAAATCCGACGCACACGTATAACAGCACCTCACTCAGTGGAAGCTGGCAACGACTGGCTCACTCGAATTCGTGGAAAAAACTGAGACATGCGCATTAAGCTGTCTCTTTCCAAAGTGCACAGTGCGGCGCCTTCGAATCACTAATGGGCGCGGGAAAAATAAAAGTCTGATACTTATCAAACAGACCTGCCATAAATTCAGACGATGAAAATGAGCAAATTGAATGGAAGAATTACAAAATGCTATAATAATACAACATACACTGTATACACTATATATATAATAATATACACTGTTTTAAAAAATGGCAAAGCAAACCTACAAGACAGCCGTGCATGGGTATAAAATTAGAAGTGCACAGCAGATTAAAAATAATAGAGAAAATAAAACACTAAAATATCTTATATCGTAATTTTTATTTATTGAAATGATGTCAAAATCATAAACAGACGTTCCGCGCCAATTTGACTACCTCTAAATGACAAAAAATGATGTTTGAAGAAAATGAAGGACTTTTATATGGTGTGTGGCCCACTCAAATTGTTAGTACTCTTCAATATCTGTTTTCATGTATGCGATGAGGTTGTCGATAAGAGTTTAGGGAATTGTCTCTTAAAAAAGGGATATATCAAAGTCCCGAACGTCAACAGAGGCATAGAATGCGTCGTTCGCGTGTGTTACAGCTATACTCGATCGGATTTAAATGATGAATGCATGCTGGCTAGGGATGCACCGGATATTGATTTTTCCGGATATCGGATATCCGACGCTCCTTTGCCTGCCGGATTCGGATATCCGGCACTAGATATGTTTTTAGTTATATGGTGAATTATTTCTTCATATAACGCCATCTCAGAACAATAAATTACAAACATGTTTCATACATCATTAAAACATTTTAAATGTACTGAGATATAATTTACAAAAACTATATCTCTTTGAACATCAGGGCTTGAAATTCAAGTTTTCCCCAGAAGGAGAATTTCCCAGCCAACATTTAAAAATACAGGGGAGTTGAACTGTTAGAAACAAACAAAAAAAAATCTTTAAACACCGTTATTTTTTATGTGCCTCTTAAAGAATTACATTTATACAGACATGACAAAATACCTTTGAAATAATTTAAATTAACAACTCAAGATAATTTATTATCAAAAATGTTTATTTTTATTAAAACAAAGGAACAGAATCAAGTTTTATATATACCATGTCTATTTTTCAACTTTCACCTATTGTTATGGGCAATTAACAATTGGGTTGCTAAATGAATTTCTTAATTTAGAATTTATTCCATTTTGCATGTTTTAGCCTCTTTCACAAGTTACACTTTTGACGAACAGCACAGACCAACTTTTGTATCTTTAGAAATTATCGGAAACGCATGGTTATGCTCTGTTAAAAATTTTTAGAAAACTTTGCAAAATTTGATGTGCATTATTTTTTTAACTTACTTGCATGAATAATGCATATCGGTGATTCTATTGTCAATATCCTACGGTGATTGTATGTCACTTCTGAACAAACTTGTTTTATTACATCCTTAATGGAAATATAGTCAAAAGTGTAATCCCTGGTATTTTCATTAAAATTGAACTATGGAATTTTAAATGCATTCAACATGTCCAAAAACACTTTAGTGAATATACTGTCATCATTTCTGTCCACAATTCCAATGACATCAGTTTCTGACGACTGCAACTGTGTTTCAAAGACTAGCAACTCAACCTTAGGCCATAACTTATGTAAAAATGTTACTAACGTTTTAATTTTAATTCACTTTCATTCACTCCTATCAAGAATCTAACCAGTAGTCAACTTTCTTCATATCCACAAGTTTTAAATTTTCAACAACTTCTGCTCCATCAGTCAGTCCTTCAATCAAAAACTGTATCAACCTTTTCCTTATAATGTCTCTTAATTTTTTCAAGGAGCCGTTCTCTGCTCCTGAAGCTAATGTGTAGCTTGGCAATATTTCATTATTCAAATCTGTTTCATTGCAATTATAATGTGGGGGGGGGGGAGTCTGAGTAGTGGCATCTGGTAGGGTAAATAAGAAAGCTTCCCATTTATCTGAAAATTCTTATGGAACCCCAGTCAACAAAAATGTTTTGGTCCCATGCTTTTCAGATAACAGGAGTTTTACTGTACTTGAAAGATTAATGAATAAATGTTATGCTTATATTGAAATTTTTTCAATCTATTGAGTATGAATTAATAATATTAAATAAACTCCTTGTGAATCCTTCCTGTTTATTTATTTATTTTTGTTAAGAAATACTTTATTTTTGTAAGATTTTAAGAAACATTTATTTCCTCAAAGTAATTTCTTTTGTTAAGGGGACACTCCAGTGAAACTGGTTTTCCCTTCTCAAATCATGAAATTCTCTATTAACCCATGGGAAATTTTAGCAAGAACAAAAAATCATACATTAGTTATACATTATAAAACACTTTCTAACTCTATCATAATATTGTTACCAAATTTAATTTTTTTTTTCATTCACATCATACATTTAAACATTTAAGGGGACCCTTCATTAACTTGAAAATGGCCATTCCGTAATGTTAAACAAATGGGCAGTGTTTTTTTAATTGTTTAAATTTGAAAAGATTTAAAAGATTCTTTTTGCATAAGATAGCTGAGCTCGATCTTTCATACGGCTGTTTTTTACTTTTTCGATTTCGGTTGCAGATTTTTTGCATGGAATTGCCATGCATTGGAATTTTAAATCCATATCCAAAGTTTGAAAAGGAAATAGTCAATTGATTTCTTCTATTACACGATAAAAGGTTGATTTTAAAAGTCATGTCCTAGTTTCTGTGAATTGCAAAAATCAACTAGTTTGTTATTTCTAAACATGTTTTTTTAAGTTCACTAATTTTTTTTCTTCATGTGTGCCTCAAGTGTAATATCATTTTGTTTAGTGCTGACTATTGGCCAGTTTGGTAGGGCTCAGTCTCCGGTGGCCATTACTGCCCTTTTAGTTATTTCCTATATTGTGCACAGGGAAAAAACATCGCAAAATACATAAATCGGTCATAAATAAAAGATCGCCGATTACGTCAATTATGGTGAAAATAAATAAGAAAATTTGTCGACCGGTCGCAAGAAGAAAACTGAAGTTCATGGGAAATCGGCAGCGGGAAAGTATCACAAAATTCGTCAATCGATCATGGAAAAATATCGTGAAATTTGCCAGTCCGTCACGAGTAAATATCGTGAAATTCCTCAGCCGGTCGCAGAGAAAAAACGCGAAATTTTTCAATCGGATGCAAAAATAACAATCGTTATTTTCATCAGTATGTCGCAAGAACAAACAGGGAAATTCGCCAATCGGTCACAGAATAAAATTGCTATGTTTGTCAATTGATCTCGAGAAAAAAAATTATGAAATTCACCGATCGGTCTCTAGAAAAAATCGTGGAATTCGTCAGTCGGTCGTGGAGATAAAGCACAAAATTTTTCAGTCAGATGCAGAAAAACAACTATGAATTTTGTCAATTTGTCGTAAGAAGAACCTGTGAAATCTGCTAATCGATAGTAGAAAATATCACGAAATTTGTCGGTCGGTCCGATTTGATCGTTGTTTTACAAAGAAACATTATCGGAAAATGATTTTTTGGAAACAGTATCCGCCCGCCCACAATAGGGCATAATAAATAGGACACAATAATAATCTTTAGGGCACGAATCCTGCCATCCTGTCGCGAAATTCAAGCCCTGTATCTGCCATTCAATCCCTGTAATGTACACTGGCCTCCAAAAGTTAAGGTACAGGGACTGGATGCTTTCGGTTGCACACGTTTTGTCGAATATCTACAAAAATTATTCGAGAATTGTTCTTGAACTTCTGGGATGAAAAGAACATGTTTGATTTTATATTTCCCGGTGAAGATTTAGTCGGGGGTACAATTAGGGGGCTAATAATAAATTTAATAATAAAATAATATTTGCGATCCCCTATGTGACAGGAAAGGTTCGAAATGATTTGTCGCTGTGGTAAATGACTATTTGGGTGCTGTTCAACGTTTGTATGCATTTGTGTAAGCATAGCACTCATATTCGTGAAGATGTTAACGTTTTTGTGAAAAATTCAAAAGGTTTTTGTTTATAGCATACAGGATTTTCAACCAAATTTAACACAACTTTCCAAAAACCTGACAAAGAGTAGTAGAAACATTATACTGCAATTAAAACATGAATATATTGAATATTTGATGAGATATGGGCATTTTAATGAGATAATTTTTAACTGCGCATGGGCGGAAGATTTCAAAATTTTTATTTCTTAATTTGGTAGTCAGTATTTTGGGGCAACTTCAAAAAAAAAGTTCAATCAAATATTGTGAAAACTTAGAAAGATATAGCGAGCTGATTGAAAAGTTGTGGAAAATCCCTTATAATAAAGCTATTTTTAGGAAGCAACTCACTATATCGACCCTATCTTTGTGAATTTTCGCGATATTTGACTGGACTTTTTATATAAGTTGACCTAAAGAGCTTGCTACCAAATTATGAAATAAAAATTTTGAAATCTTCCGCGCATGCGCAGTTAAAAATTATCTCATAAAAATGCTCATATCTCATCAAATATTCAATATATTCATGTTTTAATTGCAGTATAATGTTTCTACTACTCTTTGTCAGGTTTTTGGAAAGTTGCGTTAAATTTGGTTGAAAACTCTGTATGCTATAAACAAAAAACCTTTTGAATTTTTCACAAAAACGTTAACATCTTCACGAATATGAGTGCTATGCTTACACAAATGCATACAAACATTGAACAGGACCCAAGTAGTCATTTACCACAGTGACAAACCATTTCCAGACTTTCCTGTTACATAGGTAATCGCAAATATTATTTTATTATTAAATTTATTATTAGCCCCCTAAATGTACCCCCGACTAAATCTTCACCGATAAATATAAAATCAAACATGCTCTTTTCATCCCAGAAGTTCAAGAACAATTCGCCAATAATTTTTGTAGATATTCGACAAAACGTGTGCAGTCGAAAGCATCCAATCCCTGTACCTTAACTTTTGGAGGCCAGTGTATATTAATAATATTGCATAAAAAATGTAATTTAAACATTAAAATATACTGCTTATTTGTACAATGAAATGCTGATAATTGCTACTGGATTTGGATATGGGATTGACTATATTGATAATTGCTAATAATTCATTAAAATGTACAAAGAAATGTTGTTAATTTGTATAGTAAATTTTAACCAATTAATATGCATATAATTGTAGAGTATTTTCACAAAGAAATACTACATACTTTCTTTTTATAATTTAAACATAAAATATCTACTAATATACCCATGATTAAAGAGTTATTTTCTCCAAACATAGGTTTAATTGATGCCCTTTTTCTGTTTTAATTATTTAATATTGTTTTTGCTCTAAGTCACGTTTAGTTTTATTTTAAGTTAAATTATTTTGTAATTTATAAGTAAAAAGTAAATTACTTTTAATTTTAAATATATATAAGGAAGTTACAAAAATTAGTTGGATTTGCCAATCCCAAAACTTTCTTCTATCTCATACATCTCATTCATATATTTCAAAAAGTAACCATACTTTAATATTATTAGTTCAATATTATACCAACTTTGATTTTGATCTAAAATTTCTGCTCCAGTCAATTAATCAGAATAAGAATAAGTTAATCTCGATCATGATATTTATTAAAATCAATATTTTTTCATTATTCTGTTGTACATCAGCTGTTTGTGAATAGCCAGCTTAGCAGGATGCGAAGTTCCCTTCGCTTCATAACCCGCCAATATACAGCACAAAAAAAACTGTGAAAAATCGAGAAAATTTTACAAAAATCTCTGTTACAGTCCCACCTTCTGGCGGAATATTTCCAAATGCAAGGAGAAACTGCTGGACATAGCCAAAAATATACACACAAAATTGGTTCAATTCTATGCTTAGCTTCATACACTTTTCAATGGTAAAATAATGAAAATAACACAAAAATCCGTATTATAGCGCCCCCTTCCCGCAGAATATTTTCAAATTGAAGGAGGACCTGCTGGCCATAGCCAAAAACATACCCCCAAAAATTGGTTCAATTCTATGCATAACTTCATACACTTTTCGATGGTACAAGAATGAAAGTGGAACAAAAATCGCTATTACAGCGCCTCATTTTGGCGGAATATTTCCAATTTAAAGGAGAACCTGCTGGACATAGCCAAAAACAAATACAAAAAATTTTGTTCAATTATATGGATAATTTTATACACTTTTCGGTGGTACAATAATGAAAATGGCACAAAAATCGCGATTACGTGCCCACCACCCTCCTTCCAGTGGAATGTTTCCATATTGAAGGAGGCTGACCTCTAAAACATCTAAATCCGTCGAAAACCGGAAATCGAAAAAATTTCTATTACAATACTTTCTTCTAAAAATTGACCTGTTTAATTGTTAAACTTAAAAAAAGAAAGAAAATTAATAAAGTCATACTTTAATAAACAACGTCAAATTTTATTTTGCATTCTGAAAGTAAAGGTACAATTTTCTGAAAGAAGTAAACATAAATTCTTAAATTTATTATAAAGAGTTCAAATATGAATGTTAGGAAAGCTGGCAATTCTTTAAACTTTTGAGAATTATCTTTTACTCATGTATAGTGAACTTACTTTCATATTTTGCATTATAAACAAAACTGTTCGGCATTGTTTGGGGTCAAAATATTTCTGTTATCCTTATATATTCACTTCGCTGCGCTCTGCCGGTATCCGGCAGAGAAATCGGATATCCGGTGATTGTGATCCGGATATCCGACAGTATTTCGGATATTGAAAAATCAGCCGGATATGCCGGATATCCGTTGCATCCCTAATGCTGGCCACTACTTACGCTGCATCGTTTTGTTTTCAAACATATTATTGACAATGTGAGCTGCATTGCATCCTTAAATAAAACAAATCGGCATTGACTTCAGCATGATTTATGATACATCTGGAATATTTCATCTGCATAACCTTTGAGCTGTGAAAATGTCATTTCAAGTAATTTACAAATCCCTAAATATTTTTCCATCAAATCATGCAAACTAAAATAAGTCAATATTAACCCGATTAAAAAAAAAATACCCGAATAAGTTACTATACAAAAAATCGTATGATGGCAATTGAGAAAATGACCTTATGATTAAATCTCTAGATTAGTGAAGCTGAAAAAAATTGCATATAAAATTTAAACAGTCCCTTTCCTCTATTACAGGCTTTGGCGAGAGAGAGAAAAGCCCAGAGAAGTAACATATTGTCAAGTACTTTCGTGCAAACTATTTGCTGTTTCATACAGACATTTATTCAATGTTCACACAACTTATTCAATGCTAGATAAGTAGCTACCAGTTTTGTTGGATTTAAGTTGATTGTTTGGTGTGGGGGGTGTAGTTTTATTAAATATTTAAAATTTCTATGCCTAACAATGCAAATGAATGGTAATTTAGAATGGTTTTCGTTCATTTCATCTTTTTAAATGTTGTACTTTTCAGAAGCCATTCTTTGCCATTTTACCATTTACATGTTAAAAGTATCCCGTCCAAAAATTTCACCCGATAAAATGTTTTTAGGTCAGCAGCGACACAGAAAAGAAAAATCGAAAGTTTTTTCGTTCCTGCATCATTTTACATAGCGAAATTTTTAGAAATTGTTCTATTACGAATATTTACGTCTTAAAAGCAACATCATGTAAATTTTAATCTTTATATTCCTAATAATTCCATGTACTTCGTTATTTAGATCACCTTTTGAACTTTGTCCGCTTTATTTAGTCTTCTTAATTTCGTTTTTTTGACAATTCGTTCTAATGCGTGCATTGCAGTTTTTCGATAATGAGCATTCAGATCTTATAAGTTATTACTATGCCAAAATTTAAGTTTCTAGACCCAACAGTATCACAGAAATTGCAGATTAGAACTTTTTTTATGGTGCACCCTTTTATTTATTTATTTTTTTAACTGACTGGCATTTACGACTTAAAAGTAATAGCCATGTGAAATTTCAAAATTTCTTTCTCTAACAATTCCAAATAAATCGTGATTTAGAAACTTTCTAGAACGTTTTACGTTTATTTCTAACTTTAAAAATTCGAATCTTGTAGAAAGGGTCCGTAACGAGTATTTACATCTTAAAAGTAACAACGGACAAAATTAAAAAATTTTAGCCCAAACAGTATCTCAGAATTCGCAATTTTAGAACTTTTCTTCTCCTGCACCCATGGATGTGTTTGTACCAACATAAAATACAGTCTTTGCTGGAGCAGAGATGGTCACCAGCATTTTCAAACCATTATTTATTAAATCAGGTAGGTAGTTTCAGAGATTACATTCCACAAACACACAAACGATATTAATTTATAATATTATCATACACGTAGATAAAGGAGCCGTTTAATTTTTATTATATAAAAACGTAAAAATTTTATTTAATACGTCTTAGCAAATGTATTTATTAAAATACATACATAAATCGGTTTAATGCTTCTTCATTTTCATAGTCGTTTATATCATTTGGCAATTATTTGATTTATTTCGTTTATTTGATGCATAGCTGCATTTTCTTCAATTCAAACAAATTTAAATCACAACTAACCACCCTTGGCCACCAGTTTGGTCTCCCTTAAAATTTATGTTTGGGAAAGCATGCTAAGTATTGTATCATGTTACTTTTATCCATAGTTTAATTTACTTGGACTCCCTTAAATATGATTAATAGAATCCCTTAAGCTAATATTAGTTTTTGTTGCATTAAAATATCTCAATTGGTTGATTTTCTGTAAGAAAGTAAACCCTATTGGTTTACAATGGAAGTCTATGGGAATTTGGCGAAATATTAGAGATATCGCCAAGCTGGCGTCACTTTTGGAGACTCATTTTGATCGCCAAATTTGGCGCTATATCGGCCCGTTGGTGACAAACTTGGCGGCATTTGGCAACAGAACAGGGTCTCCCTATGGTAACCCCCTTATAGGTGTGGAGATGCATTAAATGCTGTTCAATAACCAATGAGGAGCGTTTCATCAAGGTATTCGGACGTTGCCATTAAACAATTAACAAATAATCGCGATTTCTGTGCCACGTACGATAGCGTAATATATATATAGATTTCATTTACCAACACTATGCTAAAAAAAGGTAATTTGTACCTCTGTCGTCAGATACTGATGTGTATGATGTGCTAACCCCTGCCCATTTCCTACTTGGTAGACCGTTAAATTCTATAATTGATCCAAATTTAATTGAGGTTAAAGACAATCGGTTGTCTAACTAGAAAAATCTGACAAAAATGATTCAAAATTTTTGGAAGAAATAGCACATTCAGTATCTTAATATTTTGCAATAGAGGTCCAAGTGTATGGTAGAGAAAGATAATGTAAAAGTCAATGAGTTAGTGCTTCTTAAAGATGAATATCTACCGCCTCAATACGTAAAGGTTTTAATACGTAAAGTTTCCCCAACCGTAAATGGAAAAAATCATGGTCCTGTTTCAGTGCCCCCACCATTAGAAATGTCTTTTGAAATTTCACTGTTTTTAGTGAAAATCTTAACCCTTAACTACTGTGACAAAAATTGTCCCATAAATACTGTGAGCGGTCTCTCATACCGCTAAATCGAAATATGAATAAAATATCAACTAGGTGGTAAAAAATTGTTCGCTTACTAATACATGTCTACTTAATTGATTTATAAATCATCTTTCGAAACTTTAAGTTGATTTTTGTAGCCTGGAGACAGGTATCCTCTTATATGAGAATAGTAAGGAGAAGCGAATCATTGGGAAAATCGAAGAAAAGGAATATGTAATTTTAAACTCATCTATTAACTGTTGAATAAAAATGTACTTTCTTTGTGAAAAATGTATGAATATCTACTAATAAAAGTATAGTTAAATAATAAAAGTTAGATTATATTTCCAAAAAAATATATCGTTATAGAAATAGAAAACGCTCATAATTTAAAGTTTACATACATAAGAATTTATACATCACCATAGAAATAAAATAAATAAAAACAATACCTTTTTTACTACACTGCACAAAATGTCCAGTTACAGCCATGCATGCATAGCATTCTCGAACATTGAAGGCAGATTGGATATTTACAATCGATGCACTGGTAGACTGTTTTCCCTTTTTTGCTTGGGGAACATCTTCTACATGTTTATCTTTTTTCCATTTTCCTATCTTGATTAGAATAATTATACCCCTCGTCTTCAATTTTCCCAAGCATTTTACTTATTACTACTTTTAGTTCTTTAAATACAATGAACTGATTCTTCGTTTTAGATGAGGCTGTGTTAGCTGACTCGCCAAAGAAAGCATGAAATTTCTTCTCTTTATTTTCAGAGCTTTAGGATAGGATAGGAATAATATATACGCATCCACACATATATCCAATATTCTGAAAAATATTGCCATTGGCAAACGTTGTGTACGACGACCTGTTGAATAGAGAGAGCATTTTTTGTCGAATTTATCAGCACTCCCTTTAGTCAAGTTATACATTGTGACAATTTCAGGTTTACCTATAGAATAATCAGTTTCAGAAGAATGATGCATGGAGGAAAGTAAAATAACGGCTTTCCTTTTCTTGGGAACGTAAGATATAAGAGTCATATCTTTAGTAAATCCATAGAGGCAGCTTCCTAATTCTCGAGATTTATTAGCTTGAAATTCTTTAGGTATCTCCTTTTTATCTTTTCTCAGTGTTCTGACACATGCCAATCCTTTCTCTTTGAGGCATTGAACTAATTCTACAGAAGAAAACCAATTATCTGCAGTTATATTTCGATTAAATTTTTATCGGTTTAATCAAACGAAGAACTGCTTGAGTTGGTTTATTACATTTTTTTTTCATCTTCATTAAGTCCATCTCCATCACAATCTTTTCCAGACTATATGTACGCGTTTAAAAGATAACTATTCCTTGCATTACAAAGACACATTATTTTGAGCCTGTACTTCGCAGGTTTATTTGGCATGTAAAGTCGTTGAGAAAACAGTAAACAACCCTTACTAATTCTGCAAAAAATTATCGTAGACGAAAGTTACTGGTACCACGCGATTGGTAATAAAGTCGACTTTTAAATGATGCATGTAAAATTTGCTTAGTGGGCCATCTACATATTAAAATGAACCATAACTTTGTTTTTTTCAATAGCAGTACACAATTCTGACAGCATAAATGATCTTACACCGTTCAATTAGCCTAAAAACAATTTTTTATGCAATTCATACCACAAGTTTCCGAGAAATTAATTATTTTAAAACGAGCATATTTTAGGGGCTGTATCCAAATTGAAGTTCAGTACTCTATTGTTGACCGAGAGAGCGCAGTTCTTGATCAAGGCATCTTAAGCCATCATTGAAGACTGTTAGATTACAAGATAGTATAAGAAATTTCAAAATATCTAGTCACTTCTATCATAGATGGCCCCTTAAACCATCATTTTGCCGTTTTTAAGCATAATTTGAAAACTACTTGGCAGGAAAATGTGAAATTTTGGATTTCCATAAAGCATGACTTCATAAATCTAAATCTATCAAAAAAATTGTAGGTTGAAATCCGTAATTTTTTTCGAATATTAATTTCATAATTCATATCATAAAATTATAAAAATTGCAAATTCAACGTATTTATGTTTGGGTATTTTAGTATTATTGCTACACAAAATATTAGCGCATTAGGAGTATAATTTCAGGAGATATAAAAAAAATATGAAAATGTAATTTAACATTAGAAGCACTAAATTTTGAATGTTTATAATTCCAAAACTTATCCTTCAATGACTTAAAATTTGGTATCTAGGCATAGTTTGAAACAAAGATTTGAAATATCTCGTTAAAATTGGGTATTGCCATTGAAAAAAATTAAGCCTGGGTTCGTTTTAATATGTAGATAACCTCCTAAGAAAATTTTATATACATAATTTAAAAGTAGACTTTATTTCCAATCGTTCGGTACCAGTAACTTTCTTCTATGATAATTTGTTGAGGAGTTAGTAGAGGGTGTTTACTTTTTTTCCCACGACTGTAAATTTTTTAACTACATCGCGCCTTGAATTTTACTAGCATCTCATCGATACATGTATATGCGCCATTGTATAATTATTTTTAAAAATTTTTAACACCATATTAAATATTGCAGATATCGGAGCTATTTGGTCAAAAGCCATACGTTCCTTCCTCGTTTCTGAATTATCAAACCGTAAACAACAGAGTAAAAATAAAAATCTTACTTTTGATGTAACATTCGTCTATCTCTCGTCCTGTACCATCAGTTGCAAACAAACAATCTGCATCCTCTCGATTTGATTTGAAAACTGTTGAATACAATAATAATCCAAAAATGCTTTTAATTCAATATCATCCGTATCACTAAGTTCATGTCTCGTTTGATCAGAATAAGTCATTCTACATTCTTTAATTTTTACATTAGCCCATTTAACTATGATTTCTATAACGTTTTTATCAAATAGTAAATTCCAAGTTTCTTCTGGTTCTGCTTTAGGCCCAGTTTTTGCAGGACCTTTCAAACCCGGCAACTGCTTCACAATATTATGTTTCGGAGTTCGAACAGTATGGTTTGGTTCTTTTGTACTCCATATAAACTTATTTTTTCCATAAAAATACTCTGAATTACTTCAAATATCTTCTACTTCGTCCAGTGATAATTCCGAACGGGAATCGTGATAACTTTCAATAAATTCATTTTCAGAAAATTCAGAATCTGAATGTACTATATCTGACCAATTTTTTACAAGTTCCTCAATTTCATTTTGTGTGAGGTGGGTACACAGGACATTTTCTCGAAAATTTAGATTCCATTTTTTCCATAATCTCATGAAAAAAGTATAAAATTATCCGCAAAATAAAAACTTCCTTCTCGGACAAAAACAGAATCACAACTACTGTGACAGACCACTTTCGCAAAGAAAAGATTAAAAAAAAAAAGAGCTAGCGGAATGTGACCTTGGAGCGCCGTTTTAGCAATGTAGAAGAAAGGGTGAGGATCATCATCTATTTTGAGGGGAAGAAATGAATGCGGGAAAATATGCAGCGGTCTGCCAGACTGCTCACGGTAGTTATGGGTTAATGATCACGCTAAGAGCTAACTTAATTTAACAAATTTGTATACTCATTATTTTCTTGCAAAATTTGCATGTTTCTATTTTGTTAGAAATAGAAAACATTGAATTTTATACTAACGGCCATTTAGAAAATGTCATTTATTTTTAAGTTTTTAAGACTCGTGTTCACTGGAATGGTTTATTAGTCAATTTCGAGTTATGGACACCTTATGTATCCATACTAAAAATGCAATTTCAATAAAGTTCATAGGGCATAAAATCTTTTGACTTAATTGAAAACCTAAGTAATCGAATTTAATTTTTAAATTGAACTTACCAGAATATAATAACACCATTTTTTAAATAAATAGCTGCTTTTAATTATTTTCATATGGATAATAAAAGTTTCAATATTTTAATCAAATATTTTTTTTATAATTTTGCCTTGCACATTTTATAACCTTTCAATCAATAAAATAAATCAGGCAGCAGAGAATACTGTTTGAGGGTACAGGGAAAAGAGGGGCTCACAGGGCTCAATCCCTATCAATTTAAATAAAAATAAAGTTAAAGAAGTTGTTAAACATAAATCTGTTATTTTCTGTCTTAAATATTTGTTTATTGGTCTACAAAAAAAGAAACTATAACATTAATTAAATTTATAATAGTAATGAAACTAGTAAATATGCAGATCAGTGGTCTCAAACATCAGTTCTGCAGTTTTATTTTGAAATTATTTTATTTAGTATTTAAAACATTCAACCCACAGTACTATTTCTTTCGTATTTGTCATACTACTACTACAAGTAATATACAAAATATCTTTGGAGGTTTTCTCTGTTAAAAATAGTGGGAAATGTATAAATCTAATATTACACAAGTTTTTTTTTTATTGCCTCTTTAACCCCCCCCCCCCCACTGTCAAAATATGGTGACTGTAATTTTTTGTCATTTAGTAGTTTAAACCATCTCTTTAAAATATATAAAAAATTGATCTTGTGATTATGAAAATAATTTACACAGTGAATAAATCTCACAAATATTTTATTCATTATTGATATTTTAATTGTTAAATTTATTTGAAAATAACTATTGTACTTCATTAGTGTGGTTTCATTAAATTCTGGTTCTAAATACAGCCATAAAACGAATTATATCTATTACTTTTTGTGGGGTGCCCATTACTGGAACAGGGGTTGTCTATTAATGGATGGTTCGTTGGTTGGTTGTATATGGGTTTATGGCACAAAATCTCATGAGGGACATGGTGCGCCAAAAAAGAAACATATAGACTAATAAAAGTTGAAACTAAATAAAGTAGCTAAAATATATGTAAATATGAGATATATATAATGTAGAAAAGTTATCTGGATGGGGAAAAATCTCAACACCTAGAGTGTCTCACGTGAAAAAAAAAATCACTATTGTATAAAAAAAGAAGTAATGTGAGCGAAAACTTACAAACAAGGTTTTTGTCTTTTTAAGACTTTTTTAATTTTTTTCTTTTTTTTTTCCTAACAAAAGAACGAAAACAAGGTTAGTAGAACAAGGAACAAAATGAACAAAAGCATGAGTAAAAAAATCGAACATAAACAAGAACAAAGAGGGAAAACAAACTTAAAAGAGAATATTAAAAAGTGTGAAGCAAAGAAAAAAGGATAGACAACCGAAAAGAAAAGACTGGAAAAGAGAAAGATCGCTTGGAAGCCCGGGGTCGCGAAACCCGAAAATAGCTAAAGAAGGTACTGACTATGAAAATTCTTAAATATTGCTTATAGATTAATATGATATTTAAAAAACTTTAATATAATAATTATAGCTATTAATTAAAAAATATTTTTTAAAGAAATTTCTTAAGGGTGTCCACTACTGGCACACTTACCCTATACTATGCAATTATATCTCTAATATGAAAGCAACCAATATAAGACGAAATTCTTTACATTTTGTTTGCATTTCCGTTTAATGAGGTTTTAATGTGTCGTATTTATAGTGGGGAGGTCCGTATTGAATTATTACCGGGGCCCCGGTTTTCTTTTTTTTGTGCGCCCTTGGCTTTAGTAAAAGTAATAATTATATTGTAATAATCCGTATATCAAATATCAGTTTTATCCATTTAGTAAAAAAACATACATAAAAATATTCTGGACTTTGGTTTGAAAAATTGTGAGAACATGAATTCGTCTAGAAAGAGTTAAATAATTGAAGTCGATACGGCCTGTAAATGGGCCGGATCGACTTACCGGATAACCTGAAAAAGCAATAGCAGGCTTCGCACGCTATTAAGCCACGCCCCATTTTGTAAGGACTCTACCACCAGTATTATTATAAAGATAATTTTCTTCACGATTCATTAGCTAGAAAATAGATGTATGCGATTACTAGTGGTAGAGTCCTTACAAAATGAGGCGTGGCTTAATAGCGTGCGAACCCTGAATATCGCATATCATTTAATACTCTATAAACAACAACAATAGAAAAAAAATCAATTATTTTAGGCCGTGATAAAGTAAGAAAATTGGCGATGCATTATTTATCATTAAGTAAGGATCATTTTTCTAGGTTATTAAGGAATGCGTGGGAAGAAATTTCATACTTTAACTGTCACAGAAATTGTTTCATCGGTATTGTGAGCTATCTCAGAAGCTTAATAAAAAGAGGAATTAAAGGCTTTACTAAACCACAAGATATTATTTCTGTACTAAACTCTATTCACAATATTTTCATAATTAAAATTTACTTATTCGGAAGTTTCTAATAATAATACTACAGCTTCAAACGAAACAAACTTTTAACAGTGTCTATAATATAATATAAACACGGTTACTTATCCAATTATATACTAACACTAATATTCCTTGATGATTTATATTTATTAACTTTTAGATTAAATTTTGGAAAAAAGAAGAATAAATAAATAAATAAATATATATATATACATTTTCAAAGCAACGGTTGGAACAGGCTAAAGTTTGGCTTCAAATGCCATAGAAGTTAAAAATTTCGAGCACTTGTCATCATTTTTAGTATTTATATATTAACCAAATCACAAACATTGAATAACAAATTGCTAACTAAAACACAAACATTTGAAGAAAAAAAAGAAAAATATGAAACTAACTTACATTCAAATTATTGTCTTTTAATCACATTTGAATATGAAAACATTACTCAGCGCCATTGACCGCAATCGTTCGTAAGTTTCTGTCTGTGCACCCCGCTTTTCTTCGCACGCATGCGTGAAGATGCTAATTTTATTGGTTGTAAAAGCGAAACGAAAATTTTCCTGAAATTATCATTCCTCCATAGGAATTTTCTGTGATTAGAAGGAAAATGGACAAATTGCTATGAAAACAGAAAATGTTCGCGAAAAATCAATGGAGAAATGTGCGTTAATTCAAAGACTTTTCTGAGAGTAGATTAAAATTCGACTTACAAAAGCTGAAACACACACTAAGGCTTTCTTGATATGAGCATGACAGGTGTGCTGTATGTGAAATGTGTTATAGATGTCTTACCATTAGGAATGGATAGAATGATGCTTATTTAAATTAGATTTGTGAGGAAATGCTTAGTTACACACTTCACAAGAGTAAGGTTTCTCCTTAGTATGCACACGCAGGTGGGCAAATAAATCAAATTTTCGAGACAATTCTTTGTTGCTCACCTGGGAAGAAAAAGGTTTCTCGTTGGTATGAAAGAGTAGGTGAGTATTTAAATGACATTTTCTAGAAAACGCATTGTTACACACCTCACAAAAGAAAGGTCACTCTTTAGTGTGAACACGCAGGTGTCTTTTTAAATGAGATTTGTTAGAAAACCCTTGGTTACACATCTTACAAGAAAAAGGTTTCTCTTCAGTATGGACACGCAGGTGGTCATTCAAATGAGATTTTTGAGAAAAGCCTTTGTTGCATACCTCACAAGAGAAAGGTTTCTCTCCAGTATGAATTCGTAAGTGGTCTTTCAAATGAGATTTACAATAAAATGTTTTGTTGCAAACCTCACAAGAAAAAAGTTTCTCCTTAGTATGGAAACGGAGATGTCTGTTTAAAGCAGACTTGTAAGAAAATCCTTGGTTACAAACCTCACAAGAGAAAGGTTTCTCTTTAGTATGCACACGCAGGTGTATATTTAAAGCAGATTTTTCAGAAAATCCTTTGTTACACACCTCACAAGAGAAAGGTTTCTCTTTAATATGAACACGCAGGTGTCTATTTAGATAAGATATATAAGAAAACCTTCTGTTGCACGCATAACAAGCAAATGGTTTCGCATTGGTATGGATTTGCAGCTCATCACTTAAATTAGTTTCTTGAAAAAATTCATTACTACCCATCATATGACAGCTTCCTAATTAGTGTGGGCAAGATGAAGTCTAACATAAATTTTGATTTTGAGAGAAATTTGCAAATGCCTCAGTGGAAAAAGCCTATCTTTAATATAACACAAAAGGACATTTAAATAACGCTTTTGAGGGACCGTTTGTTACACACCAAACAAAAGAAAGTTTAAGAAATAAGACTTGATTTTATGCAGATGTGCCAGAAAATCTTTTATCGCAGAAATCACAAGTGAAATGTTTTTTCTTACAACCAGTATGATAGTGCATATTAAAACTAAATTTATGTGTAGATACTTTATTGCAAAACTCTCCAATTATTTTATTGGTTTAAAGTTAAATTAGATTTTTAAAGATATCCTTTAATTTATATTTCTTATATAAAAGATTTTTTATACAAATATAAATTAGAGGCGCTTTATTTTTACTATTAAATGAGAAGTTTTCGTTAAAGTGAAAATGTTTCTGTAAAGTCTAAATCTAGAAATGAAGCAGTAATTGTATTAAATAGATTTTTTTAGATATATCCAAATATAGACCTATACATTTAAATTATTTTTCTTTTCAACAGAAATATAGTCACATATAACGTAGCAAACCATATATTAAAATAAATATGTAATAAACATTTCAATAAAGATTTGCTAACAGATTTTTTTTCTTTATAGAACACTGAAGTTATCAAATAAAGTTTGAAATATCAAAAATGATGCAGTATCATAAAATTAACCGATTTCTTTATTATTGCTTTAAGAAGGAATATTTTACTTAAGATAAAACATGTTGAAAATATTTATCATAAATGAACTTTTATCAGTAGTAATGTTTTCAACAACTTGATATCTTTTAACAAATAGTTGTGTAAATTCTATCCTGTAATTTACATTTAAAAATTAAGATAATCATGGTATGACACACAAGCTCAGAAACTTAAAAAGATCCTTACTGGGAAAAAAAATTATGAGCGAATTCATTGAATAGTAGATACTATTCAATTTTTCAATTATCAAGGTTGTATATATTTCATATATATCATTATATATTGTCATATAATACCTGAAAATTTTGTAATCTGAGCTGATTACTTTTCTTTATAGGTTATAATATCTGATTCAGATTAAATTCTTGAATTTAATCAATCACATGATTGATTACTTACACAGTGATCACGTATGGTAAACAACGCGTGTTATTACCTTGGATGGCAACCATTTTGTTTCGTCTTCATGGTCAGAGCAAACAAGTGTATTGAAAATATTATGTAATGTGGACAAATGGAAACATTGTTTGGAGTTGCTGGTTTGTGTTTTACAGGATCTGTCCATTAAGTAATGAGACTGAATTTTTCACTCCAAGCTGAAGGCCAAAGGGAAGGAGTTTGCGATTATGAGTTTAAACCAATAAACCTACAGCATCCTTGGTCTTTGAATGCGATTTGTTTTCATATGTTGTTTCACTGTATGCTAAGAATAGAATTCACAAACAGCTGCATCTGAAAAATAAATTAAAATGTACTCATGTCGCTTAATTATGCATGAATTTCAAAAATATGTGTAAGAAATTCCATTATTAGGTAATTAACAAAATAAGAATACAGTAAAGAACAGCAGTAATCATTAAATAAGTAATAAATATTTGGTGTTAATACCTACTATAAGAAGAACTTCAATCACATTAAAGGTTTAAAGCTGTTAGGGGCATGGCAAACGACCTTCAAACCTTTATTTCAAACAATCTTATCCGCCTCATGTTGTCCAGGCCCGTTAGAGTAAGCTAATTGTTTAATTGCTTAAAGATTTGTATATGAAATATAAAATGCATGTATGCTGAATGCATGAAAAAAGGTAATATATATATATATATATATATATATATATATATTTATATATATAGCCGTAAAAAAAGCTCAAAATAACAACAACGGAAGGAGGGCGATTCAATGTTTAAAAAAATACATTTCTTGTCTTCCAAAACTAAGATATTAATATTAAGTTGTAAAAAGCATGTTTTTTCAGTTATATTTTCTTTCTAGTTTTTCAGATGGATGGAATATATAATACCTGAAAATTTTGAAATCTGAGCTGATTACTTTTCTTTATAGGTTATAATATCTGAACCAAATGTATGAGTTTAAAATATAAAGTTTAAGATGACTGTGCGTAATTTACGTACTAAAATATTGGTATTTAGTTGTAAAAATCAGGGTTTTATGCGTAGGGGAGAGGGGACACATGTGAACAGTACATATTTCACTCAGTTAATCTGAAATTTAAAAAATTACCAATATATGGCAGTGCTGGTACCATCTTTTGGCTGCATTTTCAGAACAATGAGCCATTTTGATTTCCGGTTGTTGTATTTGTTGGTTTTAGAAGATGTTAAGTAAAAAAGTCTTCTAAAGTTATTGAAAAAAAAATTCATCCATGACATTCTTTTAAGTAGAATATCAGCATTGCATTCTATAGTGGCATTAATTAGGTAAGTCTACAAAAAGATTTGTTTCCTTATTTCAATTAAAAATATTTTTTTTACAAGGTAGTCCTTAGTTGGTAGATGGGGCACTTGTGAATAGAACATATGGGGCAGATGTGAACAGTTCATAAGTGCCCAATTTTTCAATTTTAGATTATGAATGTATTTTTTATGTCTGTGAATGCATTTTTTTTTCAAAATTTAATTAGCCTTGTCAAATATTGAGCTATAAATTTTATGTTTTTACGATTGCTTCACAGTTTTAATTTACTGGAAGTTTGATAAGAATTAAAAGTGGTGGCTTTCTGTAAAAACCAATATGTTTATTTTTTATTCTTTAATAATTTCCAGTTTTAAACGTATTTATTTTTTCTTTGCCCATATTAAAGTATATGTAAGATATTTTATTTTATGAAAGTAAAATTTAGTTGGCCAAAAAAAGTTATAAGTAATAATCACCAATTTTTTATATCAAAATTTTACCAATTTTTAAAACCATGATGCGAAATTTTGTTATACACATTGCATAACATTTAGAAAAAGAAAAAACACAATAACAGAATTATTCAATAACTTATTTATAAGGAACACAATTTTGCTATTCTTGACTCAAAATGAGTAGGTATATTAGTGTATAATTTTGCGAATAATTTCTTGTATCTATGTTGAAACATTTATTGATTTATTCAAAAAGAGGGCATCTAATTAGTTTTTAACACAGTTTTTATTCACAAAAAATTATGTTTGTCTTATTTATGTATGTGTTCACACGTGCCCTAGGTATGTTCACAACTACCCCTGCATCGGGGCACATGTGAACGAATTTAGACAATTTTTAGAATGAAGATAAATGCATTCAAAATAAATGTTAAAAATTCTTGATAAATGCATCCAAAAGTTTCACCAAAGGAACAAATAAAGTGTAAATATTTAAATAAATAAATTTTTGCTTCAATAGCTCATAACAATTTTGAGAAATAGTCAAAAATGTAAAAATTGTTCACATGTGCCCCTCTCTTTCCTAATTATTTATTTATTTTGCATCGAAATTCTAAAAGAATTTTTTTATTATTTTAAAACTAATTATTTCGACCATAAATACGATACATATACCTAATCGATATTCGATCATTAGCTAAAAGATTACGGTATAGTATCAAAATTAAAGAGCTATTTTATGGAATTAAGTGTATTTTTTTAATCAAATTATTTTTCTAAAATGGTTTGCAGTGTTGCAAACAGAGTATGAAGTACATACTGTTTGGTATGTTTTGTGTGTATTTTCATTTTCGGAGTCGATGCGTAACTTTGAAATATGCTGAAAAAAAGGGAGGGGGTTTCTGGCATATTAAATGTGAAAAAAAGTCGCTACAGTTTAAACTGTTCGAAATTTTTTTGAAGTTTCATGAAATTCTTGACTTATGATACCACCAAGGATTTGTTCACTTACATAATTAACAATGATCATTGAATTTTTTATTTAACATCTAGCATGTTTGAAGATAGTTATTATATGGTTAAATAGCCTTCACGGTGATGTTTTCAGCTATAACAGAAGAATACTTACTTACACAGTGATCACGTATTGTAAACAACGGGTGCTATTACCTTGGATGGCAACCATTTTGTTTCTTCTTCATGGTCAGAGCAAAGAAGTGTATTGAAAGTATTATGCATTGTGGACAGGTGGAAACATTGTTTGGAGTTGCTGGCTTGTGTTTTACAGGGTCTGACCATTAAGTACTGAGATTGAATTTTTCGCTCCAAGTAGAAGGTCAAAGGGACGGAGTTTGCGACTGATGCGTGCGGTGGGGGCTGTCAGCTACAGATTCTGGTGGAAATCAGTTGACCTTGAGCCTTTGCAGCGCATGGATCGCTCATGAAGCAGACACGGGTGTGAAAGTGGGGTTAGGTTTTCAGAGTGACGTGGACTGTTGAGCAGAGAAACGCTATAGTTTTGAGTAAAACTAAACAAATCGGCTACTGTGAAGCTTCCCATGTTACAAGAAGCCATGGGGAAGGACATTTTGTCCAACGCTCAAGTGTTTAGGTGACACGAAGCCTTCAAAGACCAAAGGGTGGACATCTATGATGAACAACGCTCTGGGCGTCCAAGTTCTCAAACTTCAGACAATGTGGCTAAAATGTAACTGCTTTTGGTCTCTGATCGTCGGAAGAGTGTCCGAATGATTGTGGGGAAGGTGGGACTTACGAAATCGATTGTAAATCAAATTGCCACGGGAGAACTTCAAATGCGAAAAATTTGTGACAAACTGGTTCCAACACATCCTTCAAAGTGACCCAGTTCCGGGCAAAATACAGCATCTTTGAACAGAAGTTTTGAACAGAGACTTCGTGAATTTAATTATTCTTATTTTGAAATTCAAGAGCTTATATCCATTACTCGTATATGTCTATCTCAAACAACTTTTTCATTCCAAGGGAATTTTTACAAACAATCTGACGGTTTAGCCCTGCCCTCCCCCCTCTGTCACCCATCTTCGCAGACATCTATATGCATTATTTTGAATGCTCCCTTTTCAAGAAATTCTCTTTCCCTTTCTGGATTCGCTATGTTGATGACACATTCACCTTAATTGACACCTTTTTTTCACAATATTGATAATATTCTTAACATTATGAACTCTATTGATAGCAATATTTAATTCACTTATGAAAATGAAAATCATGGTTCTCTCCCATTTCTGGATAACCTTGTTAGTTGCATTGTAACCGGTTTCTCTAGATCCGTCCTTCGCAAAAGCTTCACTGTTTCTTTCCCACTCGATACGCGTTCTTGTCATCCTTCCAGCCAAAAAATGGCCGCCTTTTATACCTTTATAAATTGTGCCATACATGTTTGCTCTGATTCTCAGTCATTTAATAGTGAAATTCAATACATTAAAGCCATTGCGATTGACAGAGGTTACAACCCTTCTATAATTGATACTGCTCTATTAAAACAGCCCCCTCGTTTGTCCAACTCATCTACCCTTTCCAATATCAGCACTGTGTTACCCTTCATTCCTAAATCAAGCTTTCCCATTGCCAAAACTCTTAGACAGCATGATTTCAGAATAATTTTTACCCCTACGAATATACTTATCCTCTGCAAACTAGAAGATCGTATTGAATTATCCAATTCATGGGGTATCTACAGTATTAATTGCCAGTGAGGTCTTTCCTATATTGGACAAACCAAACTTTGCTGAAAGTTTCGTATTAAAGAACATCAACATTATGTTAAAAAGAAAGAAACCAATAAATCCTCTATTGTCAAACATTGCTGGGAGATGAATCATACTTTTGACTTCAATTTGGTTAAAAAAATCTATAAACATACTTCTATACACGAACATAACTTCCTTGAAGCATTTCATATCTATAAAAATTTTGAAAATATTGTTAATTGTGAATTCGCTACTCCCCCATTATCAGATTGTTGGAAATATTACATAAAAAGCTATTTTTCTTAATATATTTTTTAAAGAAATTTCACATTACTTCAGTTCCATTTCCCATCTATTTTCCTATTGGCTGTCCTCTGTTTTCCTATTTGTCAATAAACATTTAACTTGAATCCCCATCTCTCCTATATATGTGAGCAAATTTCCGCCATCCTTAGCACTGAAGACGGTATGCACTATGCTACCAAAACCGGTATGCTTAAAAATTTTAAATTACTGGTGCTTTTAACGTTGGTATTTTTAAATTTCTATTATATTGCACCAAGCTCCATCTTAATATTTATATGTTGGTTACCATTATAAAGATGCCAGTAAATTATGTACACAGCTTCAAAAAAAATTAGAACGTATTCAATATTCGACATTCTCCTTAAAGAAGCCCAAAATTTATATTCAAAATTGTTGCTTTATTAACATTTAGAACAACAAAATATGTTCTGCAACAAAGAGTTAAAATTAATGCATTAAATAAAATATATTAAATCAGTCAATTGATAACACAATAGCACTCTAGCAATTACAAATTATATCAAAGAAAACATTAAATCAATCAATTGTTAACAGAGTAACACATTAACAATTACAAATTATATGTCATTTCTTAGAATTTAACATGGAATAAAAACTATCAATGAGAATAGAAAATGAAAGCGCAGAATAACAGTACCTGCTTTAAGCATTGAAATTTAAAATTAGATTAACATAAATATTTTCAATTATTAATCTCAAATGCAAAATTTCATTCGTTTCCACACAATGGAAGCTGGGATCGGCTATAATGTTCATATATAAAAAGTTTAGTATAGCAGCTTTCCTAGGTAGTGATTAAAACAAATATTGAATAAACAGTTATTTATAATCATCTTGACATTAAATTTGGTGAAATTCCATCACAAACATGCCAAGATCTGACTACCATGGGAAAAGCTAAAATAGTGACCCAATAGCACCACCTGTTGGGAAAATATCCCGCCAGAGATGCTGAAGCAGTTATCATGTAAATTGAAAAAAATGCAGCATAGCAGTGCCCCGTATTGGTCCATATATGCCAAAACCTAATCAGCAACTGTATGTGCTAAAGTCTAATTAAGTATGATTGAATTCCATGCTTTAGCTTTTGAGATAGACTGACAACAAAAGTTGTACCACAAACAGAGAGATTTTCCAAAAAATAGTCAAATTGTAGTCAGGTCAACATAAAATACAGAAGTCCATGAAAAAAAAATGAAAATCATTTTCATGATGGCAATACTTTCTTCTAATAAATAGTTATTAAAGACAGAGTATTAAAAAGAAGAAGAAGAAATTGTTATTAAGATTTCCTTTAAAAGTTAGGATATACTTCCCAATCAAAATTGAAAACAAAACTACATTTAATATAATACAAATAGAAGTGACATTATGTGCTGAAGAAACTATTGCACTTTTTCTCATTTATATAAAAAAAAAAAAAAAATCTGGTTTAAATTTTAAAGCCCAATGTAAAAAAATATTTCCCTCTTTTTAATAAAGTTTATGTGGAATTTGTGTAGTATCTTTTTAATGTCTTATGAATTTGTCTTTTTTCATGTTTTGCAGCAATTTTTTGACATTTGTAAATAGAATTCAGGTTCAAAATTTTAGCCCTATTTAAATAAATTTTGCCCTATTGCACCCTACGATTTGAATTTTTAAAGCTTTTTAGAGAGGTATTTTTTTTTTTCAATTCAGGTTGATTTTTTGACAAATTTGATGATGGCCATTTGTGAAAGATATAATGTTTTAGATTTCTATAACAAATTTTGCCTTTGAAGATTTTTTGAATTTTTAGATATTTTATAAATTTTGTGGTGATTTTTTCACACTAGTAAAAGGAATCTGGTTTCAATCTTTTAGCCCAATACACTTAATGTAGTCTTCTTTTCAATAAAATTTATTCATAATTCATAAAGCAATTTTTGTGAGAGTTTTTATGCGTTTTGCAGCAATTTTTTGAACGATAGGCTTACACAAAGAGTGTAATCTACCAAAAAACATTTAGATTAATGTATGAAAACCTTCAGTAGTTTGTAAATCATAATTATTATCCTTTACTAAATACAATTATATGTTTACACTACACACAGTTTTATATTTTCAAAATTTATTAACGGACATAAACATAAATCAGAGATTATTTCAATGTTTGAAAATATTATACAGTAGAAATTATAAGCAAATAAAGAAATACTTGAAATTAGTTTAATACCAGAACCTCACCTTGATTTGATCTGTTTTTCCAATACATGAAAATTCCATTAATAAATTTCTAGGGGGAAAAAAAGATTGCTCTTTACTAACGCTGCTCCAAATAAACATATAAAAATAATGTCAGGGGTCGATGCAGATTTTTATTCTTGGGACCCATTTTGTGAAAAGTAGAAGTTATTTTTGTGAATTTCATTATATTTTTGTGAAAAATAACATTTTGTAACGAAAGTTGAAATCCAGTTACTAAAATTCGAACCAAGATTTATGAACAAAAACATTCTTTAAATCCCTTTGCTAAAATTTTTGTTTTATGTGACGTGGTTTTATTTACAAATTACACATTTTAAAACAGTTTTTATGAAAAAGAATGTTACGTAGAGGGTCTATTTTATTAAAAGGAATTTTGTGAAGGGGCCTGTTTTATTAATTTTATTTTTGTGAAGGGGCCCATTTTATTAAATTTATTTTTGTGAAGGGGCCTATTCTATTAAATTTATTTTTGTGAAGGGGCCCTAAATAGGCCCCAAATTTTGTCTGGATCGATTCCCTGAATGTGGATACCAATTCACTTGGAATGATACCTAGTAATTAATGCTATGAATTAATTGTGTTCTAGATGTCACCTATAGGGGAGATGGGGGCACATGTGAACAGGGGGCAGATGTGAACATCACAGTTTTTCAATAGTTATTATAAGTTTTTTTATTGAAAAAAATTACCAAAGATGGCAGCACCTGTAGACATATGGTATAAAATTTTTCAAGCTTTTCGACATTTTGTTTCTCTTCAGTAGCCAAAACACTGTTTGTAGATGTCAAATGTAAAATGTCGGTTTCAACTTTGGTAAGTGATAAAGTTTATTTTTTTAGTTAGTTATTAGAATTTTAATGTTTTAACATAAACTATGACAACTAATGAATATTTTGGATAAAGTTGTTTTGTTCCCTAAAATTGATAAATGCTAATTATTTATCAATTTAACTCTAGCAGCCATGCGGGGCACTTGTGAACAGACTAGTTGGGGCAGATATGAACAGTTCCCAAAAATAAAAACTTTCTCTGTTGAGCGAATAGAAAGAATTGATAATGATAAAATGTATGTTAAATTCCTGAGAAAGAATCTCAGATCCAATTCATATAATTTCCCTGAAATAGTAGATATTTTTGTCATACAAAAAAGTGATATTGTATTGAAACTTCCACTTCCACATTTGTCAGGAAGTACACAAAGAGCAAGAAGCTCATTTGAGTTCAATTATAATTTAAATAAATTCTTGTTTCCTAAAATGCAATAAGTGTTATGTACTATTTTAGTAAACGGTTTAAAACAATATTTTTTATGCATTGTTAATACAAAGAGTATTATGACAAACAACTTTGTAATTTTTTTTTCTTTTCATTTGTCTCAAACTTGCAGTGATGGCTTACTTCCATCTCTCAAACAACATCTATGAATAGGATAATTTGAATTGGGATGGATATCAGTAACATTTTTAAAATGTAAAATTTTCAAATTGATAACTAATATAATTCTTGGGTATGGGGTCAGAACAGCTTTATATATATAATTTTCATTTTAAAATCTTTTGTTTAAACACATCACTCAGAAACTAGAAGAAAAATATTTTTTTTTTCTTTATGGTGAATTTAACTGATAATATAAGTAATGGTTATGATAACAAATTAATAACAGGAGAAAAAGCATGTCAAAGGATATTTTTTCCTTGTGTTCACATGTGCCCCACGAGTGTTCACAACTACCCCGCTGATGGGGCACATGCGAACAATTTTTTGAATTTATAAAACTATTAAAAAATGTAAGAAAAACTATACAGGTGATTAAAAAAAAATTCCATGTGTAAAAGAAAGTTCTGTTTACTATACTGACTAGTTTTTATTTATAAGAATTAATCCAATTATGAGAAAAAGCTATATTTATGCGAACTGTTTACATGTGCCCCCATCTCCCCTATATTACAAATTGTACTCATTATCATTTTTGATAATGGTTAAAACTATCATGCATAAAAAATTTTCCAACCCTGAATTAAAATTAAGAAAATTATTTAAAAACAGTAATAGTGAAAAATCTGTTTAATTGACAAAAATGGCCTACTGTTAATTTGGTTAAAATCAGACCATGTCTAAAACACACAATTTTGTATAAGTCACAAAACTTCAGAGATGTAAACATTGAATTCTGTTGTTATGAAATGTATTCTACATTGTAAAAATATCCTATAATAAATATGTTATCCCTTAGAGGAACAAGTGTTAGATATTATTTTATCTTCTTATTAACATTTTGAATTCTCAATTCAGAACTTTTTCATGAAAAAAATTAGGTACTACTTAGAATCCCGTTGACCAAAAATCTATCGCCAAACTTTAAGATTAAATGCCAATAATGGTTGATCGTAAATGTCACATTCACTTGACTTTAAGCAAGTTACACATGTTTACGTCATCAAGTGATTTTTATTTCGACGTTTTATTTGTATTTTTATTAATGTTATATTAATTAGTTTGTTTTTTCGTTATTAAAAATAAAAATTATGTCAATTTGTATAATTTGGCGATTTACATAACTTGGCGAAATTGGTCAATGGAATAACTAAGTAGTACCAAAAATTATTATGATATTAAAAACGTCTGGGAATATGTAATGAGTAAAGAGGTAATATATGACATGAAAAATAAAAATAATTTTTGTACAGAAATTGGCATTAGGCAATACTTCAAATTTCTCAAGCTCTAAAACTGTGTTGAAGATCAAGAAATATCGATTGTTCGCAGTACTTAATCAAGTTAAAATTGTTAAAAGAAAAATCAAAACTATTGAAACAAATTGTCATTGGTAATTTTAAATAAATAAATAAAGTGCTTGTTGTTAATTAAATTATTTATATTTCATTCATTTCTGTGAATAATAAATGCTACAAAAAGGACATATTAATAGTTTTAAACTATTTAAAAAAAGTTAATACATATAATGATTTGGTCCAAGCATATTGGAGCAATAATTATAAAGCATTTGGTTTTTAATAGTGTTTTCATTAAATTGATTGAAAAAGAAATGGAGCAAAAGCAACCAAATCTGTCTTTTTTGTTTATTGGATGCAAAGTGCATACACATGAGTTACAATCAGGAGTGCAGTGGAGGGTATATGGATATCATTTACCTTCTGGAATTTTTTAAGAAGCTCTGTATACCATCTGTTTCTCAAAAAAAGCTACATAGCATATACTCTAGGTATGACGTTTATAACTTTAGCATATACTCTCTGCCTATAGCATATAATCTGTGGTTTTTTATGATTATAACACTGATTACAATGATCCCAGCGACAATGAAGTTCACTCATTTTGGCATTCCTGTAGAATTAGGTACTAGTTCTGATTTTTCTTTCTTTGTTTCTGTTTTTGGTTTTTGTGGGTGTAAGGTAATCCCTGATATAAAAAAATCATACATTTGAAGATTAAAAAATGGCAAGTTAACTCAAGGGTGTTCAGAAATCCAAAAGAGCAACTTTCTGACATAAATTTTAATTTATTTTTGTTCGAAAATGCATGAAAGTAGTTGGTGTTGTTGTTCAGAAACTGTGTCATCGAGCTGTTTTTTCAATTTATTTGCAAACGCAATAGATCTTTCAGAAAATAGCGTCAAAGTGGACGTTTTGAAGCGAGTTTTTGTGCGAACGGTGAATAAGCACTCAAGAGCGGGCGAAAAACGTGCTTGTCATGTGATCAAAAACGCTTATAACTCAATAGGTAATTGATGGATCCAAAAATGGCAAAAAACTGTTCGATTCGAAATCGCTTCCATGGTCAGGTTTTCCAATTTTATATCTTTCCTTTAAATAATGAATTTGTAAATGTGTCAAAACGTTTTGCGCTTGTTGAGCATGACAGTTAAGAACAAACAGCCTTAACAGTCCTAATAACCTAAAAAAGTAAGAATGGACACCCCCCCCCCCCCCACACACACATCATAATTTCCTTCGATCTAATACCATCTAAAGCTTCTACAATAAAAGTACGAACATCTTTACCTTAAACTTTTGTTAAAACATTATAAATTTGTCATCACCTCATGTTCTGCACAGTAATGCTATATTTTACTATGCTATACTGTATAGTCATAGTATTGTAACAGATAAATACAGGGCATAACATGAAAAATGGGTACCAGGCAATTGTAATCTCATTATTTCTTATGCTAAAACTTGATTCAATTTGAAAAATTATTGGGTTTGGGAATCAGGATATCGCTATTTACACTACATAAAAACTCTGTTTTAAGCAGAGTTCATAAATATCATATTTTTGAAATATTAAAAATATCAAATATTTTTACCCGATATTTTAAGAGTAGTCAATTTATTGATGCTTATATACATATTTTCAGACCTGATATAAATTAGAATCAGAAAGATATTGCACTCAAAATAAAAACAAAACCTAAAAAAATAATATTCTAAATGCATTTTTGTTTTCCATTTACATAAAAACATTGAAAAACCATGAACTTAATCACAAAATAGGATCAAAATTATCCAGTTTTAAGAAATTTTAAATATAAAGATAAGCTTGTCTGATTTTTCATTCCGTAACCAGTTGTGTAGTTTAAATTGTACCAAACCAAAAAAGCGAAGCTGTAAATAAACTCTTTTCAAAATTAGTTAGTTTATCTTTCAATGTTTGTTCTAAGTAAATATTGTTCCACAAAATTTTTGTTCTAAATTTAAAAATTCAGATTCAAATTAAAAGATTTGGGGTAGTTCTTTTGGGGAGGGGGGGGGGGGGGTGGAGAAAATGGGCAGGGGAATTAAAATTGTCAGAACAAAGTTTCTTTATCTACAAAATGACACAGTCAACAGCACTTAAAAAATTAATTTATGCTTGCTTTGATTAAAAATGTCAAAATTATCCTACACAATAGGTTGAAAATAAATATCATAAATATGAAAACAACAAACTTTCTTACATTTTGTAAACAAAATATCGGCTATATATTTATAGCAA
Organism: Maratus speciosus; assembly: GCA_963932465.1. Taxonomy (NCBI): domain Eukaryota; kingdom Metazoa; phylum Arthropoda; class Arachnida; order Araneae; family Salticidae; genus Maratus; species Maratus speciosus. The sequence goes on along the minus strand of OZ010799.1, from coordinate 389,065,288 downwards.
TATATATATATATACCATCGAACGCTTGTACTTTACAATGAATATAATTATTATAAACATTTTTAAACTGTGACAAATTTGTCATTGCTTGGAGATAAATTTCATTCTGAAATATGGAAAGAATTTCATTCTGATATTTGGAAATAATTTCATGCACGCATAAATGGTTCGAAATTAGATGAATTCAATCAAAAAATAGATATTAAATATCAATATTAAAAATGTATTAAAAGAAAATGAGGAATGAATGCAAATAATTTACATCTTAATAAGATAATTTAAAAAAAAATAAACAAAACGTAATTTAGACATAAAAAATATCTCTATAATGTAAACGGATTAAAAAAAATACTGAAAAATATATGCAATTTTGCACATAGAATAAATAGATATTTTTTGGGAAGAGTTACATATCCTGTTCTGGTTGGCAAGATTGGCAGAGGAATCCAAAATGGCACCAAAAGGACCATTTAGCATCTTACCAAATTTTTCAAGATGGTAGAAAAACATGGTGTTTAAATTTTTAAAACATATATATTTTGTATTATAAATGTTATATATGTATTATTTATGTATATAGGGTAGATGTGCCAGTAATGGACACACTTCCAGTAATAGACAACCCTTGATGTTTTTGGTTCATAAAAAAATAACTAATAAATATTTAGCTTTAATTATTTTTTTTTTTTTTATAATTCCTCCTTGCATGTTTTATAAAATTGGGTTATTGTTGACACATTTAATCAAACCAATCAGGAAGCAGAAAATAAAGTTTCAAAGTTTCGCTATTTTTCTGTGAAAATCTTAATTTATACATTATTTATTTTCTTGCAAAATTGGAATGTTTTTGTTTCAGTAGCAATAGAAAAGTTAGAATTTTATATATTAACGGCCATTTACAAAATTTCATTTATTTTTAAGGTTTTTAAGAGGGGGTGTCCATTACTGGGATAGTTAATTAGTCATTTTCCAGTAATGGAAACCCCATGTAGACATTGCTAAAAATGCAATTTCAGTAATGTTTATAATACATACAATATTTTGACTTAACTGTAAACCTAAATAATCAAATTTTATTTTTTAATTATACTTACTAAAATGTAATAACACCAAACTTTTATAAATAGCAGCTTTTAAGTTATTTTGTGTGATTAATAAAATTTCAATATTTTATTCTTTTTTTTATTTATATATACCTTGCATATTTTATAATCTGGCAATTAGCTCAGCCACAAAGCAGAAAATATTGTTTAAGAGCACAGTCAAAGAAGGGCTCATAGGGCTTTAAAGAACAATATAACCGTTTAAATAACAATTAAGTTACAGAAGCTATTAAAAATCTATTTTCTGTCTTAAATGTTTCCTTATTCCCCACTGACAAAAGAAAAAAAAAATAAATAATAATAATAATAATAATTTTAATGAAAGCTATAGCTAATATTCCATGAAACTAATAAATCTGCAGATCAGTGGCCTCAAACATCAGTTCTACAGTTTTATTTTGAAATTATTTTATTTAGTATTTAAAATATTCAACTCAATATTCAATTCATTTCAATATCATTCATTTCATATTTGTAATATTATTTTTTACAAATGATATATCAAGTAGTCTCTGGAAGATTAATTGTTAAAAATAGTGAGACAAAACTAAACACCAATATTCCCAAACTTCTTTTTTAATTACCTTTTAAATCCCCCACAGTTTCAATAATTTGATAGCTGTAATTGCCTGATATTTAGTGTTTTAAACTATCCATCTATCGATCTTCTGATAATTACAATAATTGATGCAAACAGTAAATGATTATCACAAATATTTTATTAATTACTGGTATCCTAATTGTTTAATTCATTTGGAAATAACTATTTTGTTTCATTAGTATGTATTAATTAAATTCTGGTTCTAAATACAGTCATAAAAACAGTTATATTTATTACTTTTTGGAACAAAGAGTGTCCATTACTGGGCTTTTGGGTGTTCTGATATATTTCCATTATTTAAAATTAAATTTCGATTCATATTGGGAAATGAGACTATAAGAGTGGTTAAATACTGTTGATAGATTATTATAATATTGAAAAAACTGGAATAAATTAATTATAACTATTAATAAATAAATAATTTTAAAAGAAATTCCTTAATGGTGTCCATTACTGGCACATTTACCCTATATTATATGTGTAATTATACCTATAGCTATACATATATAAATACATATTATATACACATGTAAATAAACACTTTATACTTATATATATTTTCATCATTATATCTATTTCATAAATTATATATTCATTTTATATGTGAAATTTAAATATAACAGTATATTATAAACGCTAATGTTATATACATTTTAAAACATATAAATGCACAAAAAATATATTTCCATAATATTACATCTACAGAAAAATATCGTTTAAAAAACCCCGGAAAATTATACATTTAAAGAAATTAATTTTAAAAAATATGTATGCAAAATTATTACTTATCCACCAGTAGCACTGAAGTAATAAAAAAGGCAAACCCAAATGCCCAAAATCGCAACAACCACAGGGAAAGATTTATTGCCAATACAGCCAGAAAAGGATATGGAACTCTTCCCCATTTTTTAATTACTGTAAAAATAACATCAAAATAGATAAATGTTGCATTAAAACTGCAATAAGAAAATCTATTAGATAAAAATAAATATCATACCTTTAAATAAGTTACCTTCAAAGGAAATGTTGCCTAAGATGATTATTAGGCTTAAATCAACAACACAATCAATCACAACTTTCTTTTAAGTATGAATATTTTTCTGCTTTGTTGGTATTAAAAGAGAAGTAAAGTAAGTCGGACTCAGAAATGTAGTACTGGAAGTAGTAAAAATACCATATGAAAGCTACGATAAAACACGTAAATAGAAATTAATGCAAGCTACATAATGCCATTTTACATTTAAATTTTCCGTAGACGCGATGATATCAAAACACTTTTCGATACATGTTCGATTAATAATCTTTCATGTTGATCTCTATCGATAATTTCAGTAACCTAACCTTTATTTTGTAGTTTGCATATTATATGAAATACAGTCGGACCTCTATTTAACGAACCTCTATTTTGGCGAATTTCTCTATTTTGCGAACTTTTCCTTGGAACCAATAACTTTTGCGAATTTCTTCGTAATAACCTCCAAATAGCGAAGTGCATTCTCTATTTAACGAACTTTTTCTTGTAATCTAAATTTTTTTTTCTCCCCATTTCTCAAAATATTTCTGGACATTTCAAACTTATTCTTTGTTTAAACACATTTTAGGATGTTCAATGGCCTTGAACTGGTTTTACCAGGCTCCTTCTTTGTCAGCAGTGATGAGAATTCGATAAGTACGGAAGACGGAGACAATAATCCCTTAGAGTAACTTTAAAAAATGTGCATACAGATGAGAAAAAAAGAAGAAATTAACCATGATGTGCTGATTGATGATTGTATTTCTCTTAATTCTGAAATTGAGACCCACTATCCGAATTGGATATTTTCGACAGTGTGAAAAATAAAAACAATGCAGAAATGGATTGCAATGAAGATGAATATGATGATGATGGAAATGAGCATGATGCAGGAATTAACAAAACTTCGTATGATGAAATGCTAAAATCATTTGAAAGAATCCGACGTGGAGTATAGTTAGAAGAAAATACGCATGAAGGGGTTTTGGGGGCATTGCAAAGATGCGATACGTATGAGAGAAAGCACTTTTTAAAGAAAAAACTCAGGCAAAAATAACAGAGTTTATCAGAAATTAAATTTAAGGACGCATATGTTAATGTATGGTTAAAATTATTTCTTATAATAATAATAAATACGATAATGTCATTAAAATTCGTTAATTTTAATGTAAAACTATTTACTTTAAACAGAAAATACAATCTATTCCCTCACAATGTTTTGTTTTCCTTACAGAATTCAAAGATTTAAACACATAGAAAAAATGAATTGATGATGGATATTGGTGGGTAAAATAAATAAAACAAATTGATATAATTTATTTAAAAAAATATGATTAATTACTTTTAGTAAAAATATTTAGTGATTATGAATTTAAAATCTGTTTTATGTAGTTTAAAGTATTTTAAAAGGTGAATCTGTATTTAACGAATTTTCCATATAATGAACTTTTTTCCGAGATTTAGCGACTTCGTTAAATAGAGGTTCGACTGTATTAAGTTAATTAGAGTCTGTCTTCTTCTCTCTCACAAAAGCCTGAGCATCGTCTCTAAGAATTTTATGAAAAATTGGTTATTTTAAAAGCCAAATATAATTAGATAATTATTACAATTTTAAAGACATTTGAAGAAAAAGAAATCTGGCTGGAGTTTAGATCATATTATTAGTGCATAGAAGCAACAGAAAATCTTTAGGAAAAGTGTCCCTTAAACAAGAAATATTCTTTGGATATATGTATTTTTTTTTTACCTCAACCATCTTTCGATATAAAATTAAAATTATTAAAACATAAAACAGACACTTGTTACATAAAATAGATTATGTATAATTCAGCTTTACGTTTCAACTATGATTTTAATTTTAGCAACCTATCATGCTATTAAAAATTCCATAATAGCTCTTTAATAAATTTAGAAACGACTCTTGATCCAAATAAAATCATTGAACTGTTACTGAAATTAAAACACAGAGTAATACGAAGAGGGTTCGTGAAACTGAAATTAATTGAATATTAAATAGGTGAATTATTACTTTGCTAACTAAGTGTAAACCAACAGAGTGCAAAATGCCCAAGCCGGGAATTGAACCCGGGCCCCTGGAATAGTGCTCCAGTGCCTAAGTCGGTGCAGTTGCAGTCTTTCTGACTTAGGTGAGTGAGTGATGCCAAGCTGGGCATCGTCCTCGTTGCTTAGTGGTAGAGCACTGGAGTGCTATTCTAGGGACCCGGGTTCAATTCCCGGCTTGGACATTTTTCACTCTGTTGGTTTATGCTTAGTTAGCAAAGTAATAATTCACGTCTTTAATATTCAATTATTTCAAGTGTAATTTCACTGCTGAAAAGTAGTTGAAAAATTAATTAAATTTAAATTAATTGATTTTTCCTTGATTAGCAAAATTTTTGGTGCAGTTCTCAATACTCACCGTAACCAAGATACATTCACAATAATTTTGTATAAATTAATGAGTAGTTTAAAAGAAAATAAATTAAAACCAATTTTTTAGTCGATTTGTTTAATTTAAGGGATCTCAGTAACTATTGAACTTTTTTTTAATTGGGGTATTTTATAATATGTTATTGTGTCTTTTTATGATAGGAAATGATTTCATAAAGGAAAAGTATAATTTTTGCACCAAATGTTGAAAATATTAATAAAATAAAATGTAAGACAATTTTAAACCCACATTTCTACAATTTGAAACATTTTAAAATAACTCTTCTTGCAATGTATGTCAGAAGTGTTCTCTATAATTGTAAGGATCACATTTTCAAAAAGATAACTTAAAAAAATAAATAAATATTATGAATTATGGGGAAAAGCCTATTTATTTAATGTGTTTACCGTTTATTACTACAGTATAAGCCGGCCCCACTTCGCAATTTGTAAACAAAGTTTTCAAAAAAATTGAATTTTCATGTATAAGTCGAATCACATTTCTGGTAGTATGTTGAAAAACGATTTGTAATCAAGGATAAAAAAATTAATTAAATTAGTAAACCTTTTTTTTATGTTTCTAATGAGACTATTTTTTTTATTATTTAACGTTTTAAAACTGTATAATTACTATCTAAAATCGAAGAAGCTTAAACTATGTATAAACCTAGTCACATCAATTTAATGATACTTTAAAAGAAAAAATTCTTTCAAAAATCTATTCAAGCCTTATTTACAGGGTTAAGCATTTTCTTAGACTGCTAAAATATACTAATACTTCTTTGTATTATAGGACTTTTAGGAGAGATATCTAGAAGCATTCTCAAATTGAACGCTTTTTTAAAAAGGGGTTAAATGTTGAAAGGAATGCCCCTGTATTGAAAGGAATTCTATCCTAATAGAAAATGGGTGCACAACAATTACAAGGACATTATTGTTGAGCTTTTTTCTTTGTCAATCACAGGAAAATGACCATTGTCTGCTTTTATCTCTCTCTCCAACCTAGACCCATATGTGATTACTTAAAAGACTTAGCCATTTGCCGATTATCTGCATTTACTAGCTTGTGTATAGTAAGTCAAACACTCCTTTTCAATTCCCAAATTTTGTCTAAAATTCTTCAACTTATACACGAGTATATAGGGTGTCTTATCTTTTCTTTTTCCTCTTGCCCCTGCTTTGAAAGTAGAAGCATGTGTACTTTACAGATCATGAAGGAAGGTTATGTTCTTTTGAAAAGCTTAACACAGTTCTATATTTTTATGGGGGGTTTTAAGAAGCTGTTTTGGATTTTGCATACATGCTTATATTATTATTATTAAATTTAAAACTGTTTAATAATTGGAATAAAACAATTTTTATTTTCTCTAAAAATATGATATATTTTTTAATTATATTGAATGCTTGAATTTTATACTTTTCTGCTTTTCTAAAGTAATAACATAAACTTAATTTTTTGACGGGGAAAGGTGGAAAAGAGAAACTTTTAATTAAACACCTGTTACGATTTCATAAGACAGTCACAGCTAGAGAGATTGAGGACGATGTCGAATATTGAATGGATGCTTGCCAAAGTTGTTTTATGAGGGCTTAATGTGCCAGAAGCAATATTTTTTATTCAGTAAAATATTAATAAGATTGCTAGAGCTGGCAAATTTATATTTGGGTTTTTTTAAATTATGCTTGTGACATACTAAATATGTCTGATAAAAATAATTAATTTAATCAGTTAAAAGAAAATGATCCATATGTACGAATATTATTTAAAATGAAACAAATTAAACTAATACCCCAGTACTTAAACCTTTGCAAAAAAAAAAAAAAAAAGAAAAAATAATAACAATGTAACTGAAAAACGGAAAGGAAAAATAATTTAAACTTGTATCAGTTTGTGTATCTTATAAAAAAAAAAAAAGTGGTGGTGGAGGGGGGGGGGGGGGGAGAATAAAAATCTATTCCATTAGCATATTTTAGTGATACAAAACAAATCCTAACATAAAGTTTGCATATTTTATTTATTATTATATTCTTCAATATCTACAATCTATCACGTCTATCTTTTAGATATAATTTATATAATAATATATATTTTTTTAAATAGAAGCAGGCTTCTCCTTCTTTCTATTTTATGTATAGAATTTTCTGTAACAAGGGTTGTAGTGTAGGGTATACACAGGTATACGCTGTATACCTTCTGCATTTTGGTTAAGAAGCTCTGTATACCACCTGTTTCCGAAATTAAGCTATAGCGTATACCATAGGCATGACATTCATGACTTTAGCGTGGTTTTTTCCCTCTGGTTTTTTTATGAATATATCCTTGGCTGTAACTAGTATCTGCAACAGAACAATTAAACTGAAATTGACACATGAAATTTGTATATCACAAAAACAGAGTTAAGTGAACTAGATCCAATTAATAAATGTTTATTTTATTCTCTGCATTACAATTGAAGTTATAAGTGATGATAATTTTGCCAGGTTGTTAACAGCTTTTTGAAACATTATATAAAACTGACATGTAGATAATGCATTTTTTGACTTTTATCTTTAGAATTCTGTTTGTTTAAGTCAAAGGTTTATTAAACTATTTCTTTCATTTTCTTTAAAGCATAAAAAGCAAAATTTCGTGATAGGAATGTATTTAACTTTTTAAATTAACTTTATTAACTTTAAATTATTATTAACTTTATATTTTAATTATTTTTCCATTTAATATTTAAATATTGCAAACTTTATTTAGAGGAAAATTAAAGGAAAATATAACTTATTCTGTAATTAAATAACCATTTAGCTATACAAATTATTGAAAGGTTTCCCCGCATTTAAAAATATACTACCTACAAGGCATAAAATATAACTAAAAATGCTTTTTTAATTAGTACGAGTACCATATTACGGCTTTGAACACTTGAATTCAATAGTCCACAATTAAGCATTTTCATGTATAGTAGTGTCATCTACTGGTAAATCAGGAAAGCATAAATACAAAAAGATTCCTAAAGGCATTCATCAAATTGTATTTAATGTTTTAAATATATTGTAATTATCTTTTCTCCTTTGTAACATTTAAAAGTTTGCAAAACCTCCAAGTATTCACAGAACAAATAAAACATATTCTGTAATTAAATAACCAATTAACCATCAAAATTATTAAGAAATTGTCTTTCATGAAAAAAATATATGTATACAAGGCATAAAATGTAACTAAACTCAGTTTTTAAAATTATATGTGAACCTTTTTATATGACTTTGAACTCTTGAATTCAAAAATCTCTTAATGATAAAACATTTCCATCTCCTAGACAAATGCGATATCAGGAATAAATATGAATTATAAAACCATCCACATCAGAACATTTTTTTTAAAATCAATATTGACAGCAATAATAATGTATTTAAAAGATTTCATATAGTTGGAATCCCATAAAAGTTAATAGTCCCTCTAGTATCACAAAAATAAACCTATATAAGAAAAAATAGCACTGAAAATTGGTTCAGAATTTCAGATAAACTCATAAGTATTTAATGTCTGATGACAAAATTGTTAATATGTTTTTTAATCAAAGCATAATATGTATTATAATTTATAACAATCCCATAAAGATGAAATTCAATGAAAACCTAAATTAGAGAGACCAGTAAAGAGAGAGATATATATATTTTTTTTTAACTGCAGATTTATTGAAAGGATGAGGACTTAACTATTATGTAGAATGAAACAAATATAAAATGCGCTATGGTTTCTTGAAAGTTTCTATACATTTCTTAAAAATTTTTATTTTACAATTAGCTGCCTCTGGTGGCCAGTTTGGTCTTCCTTAAATGTTTGATGAGCATTGCAGCATGTTACTTTTATTAAAAATTTAACTTACTTGCAAATACTTAACCAAAACTTAAGATTCTGATAGAGAAAAAAAGGACAGTTTGCAATCATGGCAGCATTTTGATATTTTTTGTTATTATATATTTTATCTTTCTTGAGAAAAACCACTTAACCAACTTAGACATTTATGCTTCATGTTCTTTTGCTTATCAATCGCAATACGTTTAATAACGTGTAGATTTTAAAACCCATTAAATGATCTACCATAATTGGGTCCACTGCCAGATTTGCCCATTTTAATTAATATCTTTTGGTCAGTGTTTTTTTTTTTTTTATGAAAAACATTTTAATGATATCCACACTTAAATTAACCCGATATTGTTGCTAATATCTTTTTAGGGCACTTCTCCATTATCCTGTCAATCACTTTTCATTTGCCAAATTTTAAAGCTCAGTAAAAAAACTGAATGCCATCAATTAAAACGAATCTATTATACAAATGCATCATCACATTGGTTGGTTATGTTTATGACGGCCAATTATCAGCACGAGGGATATGTGGCCTAAGGGGGAGGGGGAGTGCCCTCCATTGGGGTCTTTCTAAGGGAACCTAACCAGTATTTATGCTTGGAAAACCAAGGTTCTAAGAAAACTCCAAATGATTCGGCCGACGGGTGTGATTGGGATCGAACCCAGAACCTCTCGGCCACTGGGTCATCACATTTTTCCAATGTTTATTTTCTTTTAATATGATGACATCACCGTTTAATGACGTAATTTTTATTTCAATTAACAAAAATGCTTGTTTGAGGACTTGATTGCTGAATAATTACCATCAAGAATAATTTTTATTAAACTACTGACATAGGCGTAACCAGGGGGGGGTGCCCTGGGTGCCCGGGCACCCCCCCGCTTGCGCAGACTCAAGCACAATTATTTAAAAAAAACGAAGTGTACAAAAGAATAAAAGAAGTGAAAGTAGAGTTCAATTTAGTTTAGTAAATTAGTTTAGATCAGATAACTAACAGCCTAAGTTTTGAACTGTGATAAAAAAAAAAAAAAAAAATTCCACGTTCTTTTTTTTTAATTATGTTCTTTATCTTTTTTTAAAACTAGAATATTTACAAGAATCTGTATTAGTCGTAGTAAGCCAAAAAGCAGATTTTATAATCCCACTTTGACGTCTTTTTTTTTTTTTTTTTTTTTTTTTTTTTTGTGGGAGATTTTTTTAAGAACGTTCTTTTTATTGCATATTTCTGCAATTTCATGAGAAATTAAGCAAGTTCTTGACGAGGATAGAAACAGAAATTATTTGTCTCTTTGATTTCGCCGCCTAAAGTCTAGAATGAAGCAAAAAAATTTGAAAAGGAATACAGATGTAAAACAGTAATTGTAAAAGGCGATTAGCCGGGGGAAAGGTGGGGGTGCACAGACCCTGCCTCCTTTGAAAATGAGAAATGATGACACAGAAAATTAAAATTAATCTGGAGTTGGTTGGTTGGTTGAATTTCGTGTTTCGCGACCTTATTTTGACATTCGTAAAAGGAATATGGTTGCAGTCTTTCAAGTCAATACAGTAATTTTTTTCCTCTGAAAATTTTAACGCGATTTTTGGAGTTTCTTCTCGTTTCGCGGAGTTCTTTTGAAACTATGAAAAGGACCCGGTTTCAATGTTTTAGCCCAGTGCTTTAAATTTTGATGAAAGTCGCGACTTTATTCTGCGATCATTACATGATATTTACAATTTTTCCCAAAATCATTTGACGAAATTCACGTCTTTCTACGCGATTTTTTGTCGAAATCCGCACTTTCCAACACTAACCTTTGACAAAATTCGTGTTTTTTACCGCGATCCTTTGATGAAATTCGCATTTTTTACAGAGATATTTTGACGAAATTGGGATGTCTTTAGCACGATCCTTCGATGAAATTAGTGTTTTCTTTACACGATCTTTTGACAAAATTCGCTTTTTCTTTCCATGATCTTTTGACGAAATTCGCATTTTCTTTCTGCGATCTTTTTTCTTTTCTACGAAATTCTCTTTTTCACCGGGATCCTTTGACGATTTTTTTTCCGGCCTATTCACGAAATTGATTTTTTTTTACAGGGATCATTTGTTGAAATTCGCGATAGTTTTGAGCTACCGATCGAGAAAATTCTCGATATCTTTCCGTACCAATTAACAAAATCCTCTGCTCTTTTCCGCGACTTTTTGAGAAAATTTGCAACATTTTCTCGTCAATCATTTATCGAAATTCTTGATTTTTTTTTGCGCAATCTTTGACGAAATTCGCGATTTCTTTCTGCACTCTTTTAGCGAAATTCACGATATTTTTCACGCTCGTTTGAAGAAATTCTTAAATTTTTCCAGGATCGAGTCACGAATTGATTTTAAGAAGTTCCACAAAAGAAATAAAAATCGCGGACTTAATTTTTTTTTTTAAATACTCACTGAAGAATCACAGATCTGTCAAATAATTTTAAGGGCGGAAATACTGCACAGCATTTTTTATTATGCGGATCTTTCCTTCTCTGTGCACAAATCACGCAATCCCGCACGTTATTTCAAACTCTGTCCCTCAAAGAAAACTTCATTACTATTGGAGTTTTGCTGGTTGCTTTTTTTTTAAAACGAACATAGAATTAAAGAAATCTAGGATTGGGTGTGTGGGGGGGGGGGGACTGCATTTGGCAACGTACCCCCAACCAAGCTACGACCACTCCCGTCTCGAAACAAACGAATCCTGAATTATCGCGATTTTTTTCCCGACCCAAATTAAATTTTCAGCTTTCTTATGAGAACTGATTTGACAGTCTTTCAATTTGAATTAATCACGGCAATTGCAAAAATTACCGGAGAGTTTTTTATGTTTAAAAAAAAAGTCAAAAAATCGCCTGAAAGTGCAAAAAACCCCGTTATAAATCGCATTAAAAATTCGGAAAAGATTAAAGGACAGCAGGGAACGAAATTAACTAATTGGGTATAATATTTAAACCGGATTTCTTTTAGGAACGCGAAAAAAACTCTCTAAAAATAACATTAAAAAATTGTTACAAATTGAAAAATTGCTTTAAGAATCTCGAAAAAAACTTTATTGAAAAGAAGACAAAGTTTACTCGATAAAATATATAAATCGGATTCTTTTTTACTAATTTGAAAAAATTCGCATAAAAAATTAATTGAAAAATTCGAGAAATTGTCTTCGATATGCATGACTTCAGGCAAACAGGTACTTTCCTGTCAAATCTTGCGGCTGTGAGGACTTCAATGTTTTTTCAGAGTTCAGCGTTCGCGCGTATACACACACGCGAAGACAGACAAGCACCTATCTTTATTATTACAGCCGCATCATGATAATATAATTTTTATCATCTTGACAAAATTTAGTGTATTGCTTTACCTAATACATTGGACACATTGTGAGGTAAAAAAATGAATTATTAATGAATATTGTAATTATTTATAATATAATAATAATTATTTATATGCACTTTCCTCCAAAATTTCTTGGTTCTCCCCCGGTGATCCCTAAGAAGTCATAGAGTCACATTCTGAAAAACTTTCGTGGGTATGTACTTGTGTACAGCATGTATTATCTGAGATTTATCATCCGGCAAAATTTCATCTACAAGACTTTGACATAGATAATGCTAGGTTTACGTCTCAGGCAATGCCCCTGTGCCTATAAAAGTTTCCAGCAAGATTAGGCGTTTTTTAATCTTTGTAAGAAGTTAGGGTGCCAAAAATTTTTACACTTTTGACCTCACTGTCTTATTTCACTGCTGCAAGGAGATTTACATATCTTTTTTTTACCATTAGATTTAGTTTTGATGTTTTGAACCCCTTCTCACACCCCCTCATGCAAACAAAAATCGCGTTTGAGCTCTTTTTAAAAGAAATAACACACAATTATGAATTCTAAGAGGAAACCTGTCTAAAACGGAAATTCAGCCGGTTTAATGGGGTCTCCGTTTTAGCAGATTTTACTGTATAAGATATTGTTTGTATCCAACATATTCTGGTTAAAAAGTCTGGGCACCCCCCCCGTTCAAAAGGCTGGTTACGCCTATGCTGAAGAACGAATTTTTTTGTGTTTACTTTGGTGGAAAGAGATACTGGGCTGTCAATCTAATTTTAACTGAAGTATCTCAGCATATATACATTATTTGAACGTAACTCATCTCTCAAACGTTTTTTTAAATATTCTTTCTAAAAATGTAACTTTTATGCTGTTTCATTAAAAAAAAAATATTTTTGATTAAAAATGACCACTTGGCATATGTAATGTGAATTGATAGGAACATTCCTTGATGACAATCACATGATTCGGGCTTTTAATATATAGATATTAAAATGCATTTTTAACAAAATATGCACACAAACACAAAAAAAGTCAATATATATAAGAGAAAACACAGCAATTAAGTTTTTTTGCATAATGATTACATTGTACATAATTTCCTTACTTGAAAATTACTTTTTGTTCAACAAATTTTAATTTTAACGTGAAATTTATAAGAAGCCAAAATAGAGACAAAAAATTAAAAAGAAAATTTAGGATTTTTTTCCCCCTTTAAACTACTTATTTTTAGTTGTAGATAGTACAATATGAGTTTCTGTGTGACTCTATTTTCTATCGGACTATTTAAAAATGTAATTAAAATGATTATTGATTTTTTTAAAGTAACGTTTTATGTACTACCATACCAGATATCATCTGGTTTCGTAAATTTTATTTCCAATTCTAACAGATAAGATTAATCCGTCAAAAACCATATGAATAAAAAAACATTTTTTACAACAGATGGCAGCATGGAAAACTATAAATCGAACAAATATTTTAAATCGAAGTACACCTTTCTGGCACATAGCGTCATGTCGCCATTTTCTGAAATGTATTCTAACATAGTAGGGTGTGGTAATTTATGATTTTCTATTAATCAATCTAAATTTTCTATTAATTATTTTCGATTTTTTAATGTGTAGGCGGAAAATAGTGTGTGTAGATTAGATGTGATTTTAATTATATTTTAATCATTATTGTGAAGCCGATTCTTAAAAAAGGTAAAGTTCATTGTATAGGCTAGTATTATTAGACTAGTATTATTTACTTACTGATACGAAAAAATACTCTCTTTTTTTGTTGTTGCAAATGACACATAGATGTAAGGTAATTAAAATTATAACAACTTGTTCTGAAAAGTTATGATTACAAACTACATTTTAAAAATAATTCCTTACTTTCAGAGGACTAATTTTGTTAAAGCATTCTATGTAAACCCATTTTTTAAAGTACTTGTATATTATTTTAAATAATAGTACACTTTATAACTTTTATTTACAGCCCTTAGAGAAATTTCTATCCTATTTGTTTAATAGTTAGGATCCTGGTTGTCGACAAAAATTGCTGAGTTTCAATCCTGACATAGATATGCTTGTTTGTAGTGAATTCCACTTCAAACAGAGTTCTCGGCCAGTTTAGTAATTATGTGTAAAACCATACTAACTGAATTTTTAATTAACAAGTAAATATTATTTTATGTCCTTAATTTATTAAGAAATTTTTATATAAGCTGAAATTAACATTTTAGCGATAAACATAAATAATTTATTTGTAAATTATTAGATTGTTTAAATATTTAATGTCATTGAAATGTTGTTTTTAAAATTGCTCTGTGATTGGCATGATTTTTTTGCGGCTATTATGAGAACAGTAATTCCATCAAATGTGGTCGACTTGCTATGAGTGCAGCATGGTAAAGACTTTTCTTGGAGGGGAAAATTTGCTTTATTTTCATGCCTGCTCAGATTATTTTCCTTTTCTGTCTTTTTAGCTTGATTCAAGAGATGATTTACCAAAAAAAAAAAAAAGTATGCAAATTTTGATTAGAGATCGGCATTAGATCTGTTGAGTAAAGCAAATCCCATTGTTGTTATGTTATTAAAGTGTTGCAATATTTACTCTTTCTGTATTTCGTTCAGTTTGGAATATTGATGTGCAGATAAGTAAATTAAAGATAGAACCATTGCAGCATTTTTTGTATGTTATTCTTAATAAGTATTCTTTTAAAGTATTTTATTAAAAAATAGGACTTAAAACATATTTTCAAATCATTCTTGTTTATAACCATAATGATGTATTGAACACTACTGTTAGGTTTAAAGTCGTTTTTTTTAAATATATAAATAGCATATTTTGTTTACAAAAACTGGCAATTCTATTTGTCTTTATATTAATATGTTTTAAACATTTCGTTACCTGCTTAGTAGCCAAACCCCCTCTGAAATTATAGAATGTCCTCTGAACATCCATTCCATCCTATTCTCTAATTAATTTTGAGAATAATTCAAGAGTTTATAAATAGCATTTATAGAGCAAACGGACCAAACAATTACTATATTGGCATGACTAGTAGGAAATTTTAATATAGAAAAAAGGAGCATATATGTACCTGGCAAGATTATATCAAGAAGAAACCATCTAAATAAATTCCACTGAAAGTGAAGATAATTTTCCCCTGCAGTCTATACTATCCATCCATTATAATAGAAACCATAGAAACTCTAACAAATAAAAATTTAGTATGTAACTATGTACCATCATTTAACATACTAAATTGTGTCTCGAGTTACTCCATGCTTACATGGAAATAAACATCCAAGTAAAAAAAAATAATGGGGAATCGGGTAATGGGTAATCGAAAAGGGTACATGAAAATTAAATGGTGGTGTTTCAAATGATCACATTCATGCAATTATATTCTTATTTATTTGTTTGGAATATAAAAAGTTTTCATCTTGCACCTTTTACCATATTAAAAGTAATATATAATTGCAAGGTGAAATATTTATAATGGTTTATGGTGATAATGACATCACTTATTAATTTGAACAGGTAATCATTCTAAAAAATATTTTAAATAATTCATAATCCAAACTGTTCAGTTTTTTTTTTAAGACTAGATTAGCACCTCGCATTATTCGTCAACTGTTACATCAATTATATGAGTCATTCTTGGATTTGTTTGTGATAGTACTGATCTTTGGACATTCGTTTTTTTTTTTTTTTTTTTTTTTCAAGTATGGATGTTTTATCATGTTTTATTAGAATTTAATTATTTAAAATGAGTGCATTATTTGTAGAGGAATAATATACAGACTTTCAAAATTTGATGTTATTGTGTTATGTTAATACATTTTTTAATGCATCCTAGATCAGTGTCTGGAGTTTGTGATCATTTAATCTTGCAACAAATTTTCAAAGGAGATAATATGGTCAAGACAAACATTTTTTGAGCAAGAAACAGCATCACCTTCCACTTATTCCATTAAAATTATAATGCATTTAGTAATAAAATATACTGGGTGTGTAACTACAAGCCAAAATTGAATTTTCATCCACAACTTTAGCAATAATGAAGACATTTTAGCGATATTTGTTCCATATTAATTTTGCTTGTGATGATATCACTGAAAATGACTGAATTTTGGCCAGTGACACAGCATAAATACTCCCAACTTCACTCTGACTAAAGGAATGTCTAACTCATATAAGTTGTTTACATATGAATGGTGGCAATTTCCAGCAATTTTCTTCATGAAGTCATATTTCACAGAAATCAAAGCAAGTCTTTTGAAAATATAGTTAAGATATCTTCATTGTTGTTAAAGTAACAAACAAAAATCGAAATTTGACCTCGAGCGAGATGAGATACACTGTATTTATGGCAAGTGGATTGTGATTATGGTTTCCTGGACCAAAATTGTCTGTCTTTATGTCTATTATCAACCCTGAACAATTTTCTGCTTTGTTTAGAAAAAAACTGTTTTGTGAAAAAGCAAGTAACATATTATTTACTAGACAATGTTCAGGAACTTGCATTTAATACATCATTAATTCTTATTTATATCCTCATTAATAGTTATATGTAAGAAACAGAAAATAAATAATGTAAAAACTTTCTCTTTTATTTGAATATGAATCTGTTTCTAATTATTCAGAATATTTTTAAAATGTTGATTGTTGAAACTAGAAGTTTTTTAAGGTTTTTAAAAAAATACCTCAAAATGTTTTTTTAAGTATTCGGTTTTCCTGAATATTTCGATATTCGGCCAAACCGAATATTCGACAGACAGAATAGTTTTATATTTAGCCAAGTCGAATATTTGGCATAACAAATAGTTTAATATTTGATCAAACCGAATATTTGGTAACATGGCCGAATACCGAATATATATCGAATATTCAGAATACCGAATAGTTTAATACAGTAGACTCTCTTAAATCTGCGACCCTAAAATTGACCCCTATGTTGCATCATCTAACTTATCGAATTGTGTCTCGAGTTACTCCATGTTTACATGGAAATAAACATCCAAGTAAAAAAGAAATAATGTATGTAATTGGAAAGGGTCCATGAAAAATTAAATGGTGGTGTTTCAAATAATTACATTCATGTAATTATATTCTTATTTATTTGTTTGGAATATAAAAAGTTTTCATCTTACACCTTTTGCCAAATTAAAAGTAATATATAATTGCAAGGTGTTAATTTGTTTATTATTTATATTGGCTTATGGTGATAATGACATCAATAATTAATTTGAACAGGTAATTGTTTTAAAAAAATATTTTAAATAATTGATAATCCAAATTGTTATGTTTTTTCAAAATGACTATATGAGCGCTACCTATAATTCGTGAACTGTTACATCAATTATATGAGTCATTCTTAGATTCGTTTGTGATAGTATGGATGTTTGCACATTCGTTTTTTTTCTTCAAGTATGGATGTTTTATCATGTTTTATTACAATTTAATTATTTAAAATAAGTGCATTATTTGTAGAGTAATAATATACAGACTTTCAAAATCTGATCTTATCGAGTTATGTTAATACATTTTCTTCAATTTGTATGTTTTTCATTTAGACATATCATCTATTAATATTTAATAAACTTTTATAAACTGTTTAGTAAAAAATGTTTGTGTGCATCAAAAATAAATAGCTAATTTGATCAGAATAAAGCATAAAAGCATTGTTATTTAATTATAATGAAAACAAGTCTTATGTAGTTAAAACTAGTAGTTTTTAAGGGAGTAACAGGCTTGAGATTCTTCCGCGGATCCGCGATTTTCAGCTTTTTTGTCAGTTTACGCATTTTCCGATTTTTTGCCGTTTCTTGCATTGATGATTTGTTCCGAATTTTTTTTTTTTTAAATCGGTTGTCAGTCCGAAAATTCGGACATAAAAAATATCACAAATTTCGACAAGTGATCGCCGGAAAAAACAATTCTGTCAATCGTTCGCAGAAAAAAATAGCTAATTTAGAAAAATATCGCGGAAAAAACGCAATTTCGTCAAAGGATCGCGGAAAACCCTCGCAAATTTCGTCATAGAATCACGAAAAATACGCTGATTTCGTCAAAAGGTTGCGGGAAAAAGGCAACTTTCGTCACAGAATCGCGGGAGAAAATTATAATTTCGTCAAAATAACGAGAAAAAAACCGCTAATTTCGTCAAAGGATAGCGAAAAAAAAACGCGAAATCTGTCAAACCTTCGCGAATTCTGTCAAAGGACCGCAAAAAGCGCGAATTTCGTCTAAAGATTTCGGAATTAACGCCTATTCTAAAAAAATATCGCAGAAAAAAACGTGAATTTTGTCAAAAGATCGCGAAAGCAACTGGAATTTCGTCAAAAGATCGCAGAAAACCCCGAATTGCGTCAAAAGGTCACAGAAAAAAAACCCGAATTGCGTCAAAAGAGTGCAGAAAAAACGCGCATTTCGTCAAAAGATCGCCGTAAAACGGAAATTCCGTGTCAAAGGATCGCTGAAAAAACGCAAAGTTTGTCAAAGGATCGCGAAAAAAGGCGAATTTTGTAAAAAGATCGCGGAAGAAACTGAAATTTAGTCAAAAGATCGCGGAAGAAACGCGAATTTCGTGAAACGATCACGGAGGAAACGAGAATTTCGTGTAAAGATCTCAGAAAAAACGCGAATTTCGTCAAAAGATCGCAGAAAAAACGCGAGTTTCGTCAAAAGACCGAAAAAACGCGAATTTCGTCAAAAGATCGCCGAAAAAAACGCGAATTTCGTCAAAAGATCGCCGAAATAACGGGAATTTCGTCATAAGATCGCCGAAAAAAACGCTTATTTCGTCAAACGATCGCCGAAAAAAACGCTGCTTTCGTCAAACGATTGCCGAAAAAACGCTAATTTCGTTAAAAGATCGCCGAAAAAACGCGAATTTCTTCAAAAGACCGTGGGGAAATGCAGCAATCGCGAAAAACACAAATAGTATTAAAGATGTGTGAAAAAACGCGAATTTCGACAAAGAATCACAATAAATGCACTGCAACATTAATGTTTTGAACAAAATTTATCTTGCAGCTGAGTGGTAGGTTAAACATTAGCTGCCATTTTTAATAACTGGAGTTTTGAGTGAAAGTGTGTTAGCTAGTTGTCCAATTCAAATTTTAGTCCCCAGATAAAGTAGGATTGAAATAAAAATATTGACAATTTTATTGCGAATAAAATAACCTTTTATTGTCTGATACACGTGTTATTTTAAATTTCTTTTTCTCGTTTCGCGCTTTTCCTCTTTTTTTAACTGTTTGCAATCTCATGCCTGGGAGTAAATAATTTTTTTAAAAGCCAGTTGACTTAAACTGACTTGGCTAAAATCCATACAAATCTAATTTAGACTTAGCTGCTACCACTGGTCAGAAAAACTATCCTTACATTGTAGCGAATTACATCTCTTTATTTAACCCTCTAAATGCTGTGGTAGAATACTTTCTAGAAATTTCTTAATTCAGAGAATCTGAATTCATACTGGAAAATTTCAGTAATAATTTTTGCTTTATTTAACGACATAATGTTAATTATTAAGTAAAGCAAATATTGCTATTTTAAATTTCTGGTATAATTTTGGAATAGCCGAATTAATAAATCCAATAAATTGTTTGTAACTTATAGCAGTTGTGGTAACATATATGTTACCATGGGCATTAGAGGGTTATAATATATTTAACTACTACTACTTGTGTCAAAAAGTAGTTAATACAAATTACTCCACAAAAATAGTAACTACTTTAATACGCTAGGTATTAATAGATAGTAATATGTTTTCACTACTTTCAGATTTTATAAAAGGATTTAATTTATATCCAAAACGGAAGACACAAATTAAGTAACAGAGTGACCCTCCATTATATTGTGTCTGACAAGATACAATTAAATAAGTGTGATATAACTGAGGGAATTAAATAATTAAGAAAGCTTAAATGCTTCTATTGCAGTGAAACCTGCAGCTTAGTGAACGGATATATCAGTTCGCGGCTGTGAGAAGATTAATAACCAAAAAAGCTTGATTAGTATATAAATATATTTGGTAAAAAAAATTGTGATTAGAGATGTAAAAGATCTTGAAATTTTTCAGAAATAAATTTATTCTTATTTCATAATAAAACCTGAGTTCAGTCAAATTAATGAGAATTATACATAAAAATATGTGTAGAATTATATAAAAATAAAAAGTTTGTAATTTTGACCCTACATCTGAACTAAAAGTTTCATTGTTTACATCTGCGATGATGTGTAGATTTTAGGTGTTTGCGGATTTTACGGTTGCAGATTTGAGGAAGTCTATCGTAATTAACAAAGAAAATCTACAAGAAAAAATTTTCTGTTTCTCTTCAAAATGTTAATTGATAAACACATTACAAATTTCTTAGTTAAATTATGAGAGATACATAATACACTGTATAATAAATATTTAAATTCAATTACTTAAAAAAAGTTTCTGGAATGATTCTTCTGAACTTTCCAAACATTTCACAGAATACTACAGGTTCAAATAAATAGTAATATGACGATAAATTAAAACTTAGATCCTAATTTTATAAAGGTGAACTTTGGAGACTTGAAAATGGAAAGAAATTTTTATGTGTAAGGGCTCACCTTGGTACACTTTTGTTCTCTCTTTTTTCATTTTTTTTTTTTTTTTATATTGATCAATTTTCAAAATTTCACTTAATATTCATTCTTTTAACTTTTGCCTACATTTTTAAATAGCTTTTGATATTATATCCATTATTATAGAAAAATGAATATATATATATATATATATATTTATTAAACTTGCGCTTTGTCCTAAGGTGGGGCCCCTTGAGACAGTTAAAGATCAATGTTAAAAGTTCAATAATTGAAATACAATGTACACGGAATTAAAGAAATTTTATTTAATCTAATAAAGATAACTGTTGTAAATTTTCTAAATTTTAGGGATGCAACAAATATTTTTTATTCGGTCTTGGTATTCCTTTCTAGCTTTTTTTTTCATGCTCTCAATTTGATGGAATGTTCTTTTTATTTGCTGACGCATGTTAATAGGCAAAGGTACACAACATCATTAATTGTTAGTCCATCGTAATATTTTGAAGCTTGTAAAATGTAGTCTACCAACTTTCCTTCCTCATCATTGGTGAATATTTTTCAACTTTGTATCTTTGATATATACTTGAAGTTAAAATTTAGCTGTTCCCCTTTTAGGTGCGTTCGTAATTATATAAATATGTAGCACCTATAGTCGTCGTTCAGTCCATTCATCTGCCTGTGTCCACCCACGCACATACAACAGAGCAAAAACTATCCAACCAAATGGTCTGAAATTTTAAATATATAATTTTTGCAAAATTTGGTCGAGTCCTTTCAAATTTTATGAAAATCGGGTGTATAGTTTAATTACAGGGACAGTCAAAATTTTCCGTTACATTACGGCCAATGGGAAAAAATTATTGCAAGTGCATTTTAATGATGTTACAGCCTTCCGAATGTTCTGAAATTTTAAATATATATTTGCTGCAAAATTTTGTTGAGTCATTTCAAATTTTGTGAAAATCGGATGTATAGTTTAAATACAGGGACAGTCAAAAGTTTTTCATTGCATTAAGGCCAATGGGAATTTTTTTTTCAAGTGCATTTTAATGATGTTACAGCCTTTGGAACAGAATGAAATGGATATACACTTATGAAGTGCACTAAAATATACATTCAGTACAATATGCGGTGCAAAAAATATGTATAAAACTAGTTATTGTACGAACGTACCTCATTTGTCACGTTTGACAGGCAATTTCCAACTTGTTTAAAAAGTACAAACATCACGATTCAGAGTGGTCTTAGTAATATTGTAGACTGCAGCAGCTTTCCTAAAAGACCTGATAACATTTTTGTAGCAGTTTTCTGAATATTGTCAACATGAAATGCTGCATTTTTTAAAATTCTAAATTTCTAGTCCTTGCCAATGTTAAGCCTAATGAGTTCCTGAAAGAAGAAATAATAACTATTAATGAATACATGTTATGAAGATTAAATAAAAAATGTTTTAAACACAATATATTTTTGTTAAAATATTTCGAATAAGAGTTAGCTAGGCATATCTTGTGTCCCAAGGTGCCCCATCCACCTGTCCCAAGACATATACTCACTATGGAATTTTAGAATGTCATGCTGTTAGGCTTAGCACTAGAACTATTACTATACATCAGTTTCATAGAGAAAGCTTTAAATTTCCTTATATTAACTTTTATTTAAAAATATTTTCAATGATATTCCACTTTGCAACTTATGAAAATTACTAGACATGTTTGTAAAATAAAAACCTTAATAAATTCTTGCCTGCTTTATCAAAGAAATCAAAACATGTTTGAAAGTTAGACTGTACTGCACAATTCCAAGCCAATGTTATCATTTTTAGCATTTTATTTTGTACATCAAATAGGTAATATGTATATTTATTGATAGTATTAAACCAATATAATATTTTTAGATTTGCAATGAATTTTATAAAATTTTGAATTGTCAAAATCAATAAAATCCATTGTATTCAGCATAGATTCATTTTAGATGTTTATTTGCTTGTCTGTTACATATTTGATGTTGGTCTGTTGTAGGTAAGATTACATATTTTTCATAACTATAATGTGGCAACAGTCAATTTTTGTGAAAGAAGTATGCTTCTGAACTCCCTCTGAATGAAAATACATTTTGGTTGTAATAAATTCTTACTTTGTAAGTAATTAACAGGCTAAGCCCGCTGCGCTGGTCTATTATTCAGAACAAAACATGAATCAAATGAAATCTTGAATTTGACTTTGTATTTTAAAGCAACATGAACCTTCGTCTCGAATGCCCTTTCGCATTGCTGAAAACCATATTAATGGCATTGCACTGTTGTATTATCTTATGCATTGGACATAATTTGGACTTTTAAGAAACAAATCTTTCAATTGATCTTTTATAGTAGAGTTTGGTAGAGAATTGAGGCAGTTATGACAACAGGAGTTTAAATATTCTCTAGTCGCCACACTACTAAAATAGAGAATATTATAATGATTGCAGAGATTGACCGTTGAGTTTAAATAATTTTCAGGTGATTCATTTTCATTTGGTAATTTTTAAACTCCAGACCTCTCAGCGTGACGATATGTGTAGCTCTAGCAGCTTGAATACATCCTCACTCTAGATTATATTATGTTTCATAACATACATCTTCTCGTGACAGATCTATCAGAGTGTTCCATCGTTGGATTCCAGCAGGATAAATAAAGTCATTGTCTAATAAATTATTTGGACACAAAGAACGGCGCTTAACTCCCATATTTAAAAGAAAAATCAAGCATAAAAAATGTGGATTCTTAAAGCTGAATTGTTTGAAAAAATTAAAAAGACATCATTTTCATTGGCATTTCATTTTATAGATCAGTTGCAATCATGTAACCGTTAATTCGAAAACAATCTTGGTGACTGATTCGGTAGAAAAACAAACCTTGCAACCAATAAAATCTTCTGAATCTTCCTTAATCCTGTCACTAGCCAAATTTGATGTAAAAAATCAGAAGTACTTGCAACGATATAATTGCAAATGTAACACAGAGTCTCTGTTCCATTAAATTATGTCAAACTGCTATTAACACAGTCATTGATCTTTCACCAACAAAACTCCATACCTTAAATGAAACTGATAATGATAAACGTTAGTTATGCAAAAGTTTTACTAATAATATTGTGGTAAATACTTGAACCGAAGATTTACTTTGATTTTTTTTAATGAACATAATAACACAGGGGAGATAAATATACTTTCTATTCCCTTTATATTTAAAATTAAATTATTCTTCAATCTGTTACCATATAGTATTACCAATAATGAAAATAAATGTTTATTTGTCACTAAGTCTAGTTGATAGAGATGTGCGTCAGCCGAAATTGCTTTATAATAATTGAAATATTATCTAATCAGCATTTAGTTATTTTTTCTTATGTTCACTAACTGATAAATTGACAGATATTGTTCCATGCATTGGCATTACAAAGTTTTTGCTGTACATTGCAAGTACAGGGCTGACACAGGCGACTATTTTATAATTCTATTTCGCACCACTTTTTCAAAACAAAACTCTCTAACATACGGTTTGACAACCTTTGCAAAGAAAATATACTATAAAATGCAAAAAGTTTTTAAAAACAGTGGTGAGAACAGAGTATAAAATAGTCGCCTGTGGCAGCCCTGCGAAGTATTGTTTGTTTGGTGATATTACAATAGATGAAAATTACATAATGTTAAATTTTGTTCATTTGCTTCATAATAAAAAACATAAATATATTAATACCTTATTACAAAATCCGTTTAATCTACTGTAATCTTCAAATATAAATTAAACTTCCAGCGATATAGAAAAAACAGCAAGTAGGTGGTGACCAGAAGATTCTGGAAAATTAGTCCAATATTATTTTAAATATCTTCATTAAAAAAACAGAAGATATGCAGAAAAAATTAAAAAGAATGATGAATTAAAAGCAATATATAAAATTTAGGGAAGAGTTCTGTATCCTGTTCTTGTTGGCATGATTTGCGAAGAAACTCAAAATGGCACCAAAAGACCGTTTTAGCAAATTTTTCAAGAGACGGAAAACATTGTTTTAAATTTTTATAAACATATATTTTTTTATTATAAACGCCATATTTGTAATATTTTATCTGGGGGCACTGCAGTGCCTCTGCCAAGTCGAGAAAGCACAGCCGTAAGCATCCTTTTCTGGAAACAACTCAGGGTACTTTTGACAGCCCCATATCCCTGCGCTGGAATTTCCCAAGAACTTGAAACTTTGTTTTTCTAAAAGTACTTTTCAAGCGGAAGCTAATGTTTAAATTTTCACGTTTCTATCTTTTCTAATTCAGAAAATATACGAACTCAAAGTTTCACTTTTTCGAGACTGACTGACTGACTTGCCGATCATAAAAAATCTGAGGTACATCCTGTAGCCCTAGAAACTTGAAATTTGGTAAGAAGGTAGTATTTGGTATACAAAGAAAGGGAAAATTCGAAGAAAAAAAAAATCGAAAATCTTTTATCTTCCGTAACACGATAAAACGCGGTTTGTCAACTATACTAAATCGAGCACGAAATAGCTGGGTCCTGAATACAGTAAAATTCGTTTTAATTGAATAGAACAAATAAAGGTAGGGGAGAGTGGTAATGAATAGGCAAATTTTTGGTTTTTAATTTTTGTAAATTTTTCTGGCTCGGATTTGGCTCTTCAGTTACTTTGCTTATTTGGTTACATAAAAAAGTCATAAAAATTGGATTAGAAAATGTCTATAATGAATGATAATAGAAAATAAATGTATAGAAATTTGGCCAATTCATCCCCATCCATGGGGCTGATTGGGCCATTGAAGGTAATGAATGGGCCACTAAATGAATTCAATGAAAAAATGTGGAATTAATCTTTTATTCACCAAATATGATAAAATGGATGGTACTTGACATGATATGATCAAAGCATACTGAAATAGTAAGTAATACACAATGCTTATAAAAATTTATGAACATCGAAAGTGATATTATTAAATCACATAATTGTAGCAGAAAAATGACAAAATAATGAGATTATAAGAAACAAAGAACATAAAATATGCATAAAAATAATAGATAATACACATTATGATTTAACGAAATTTATATTTTTCAAAATTAATATTAAACGATATGATTGTAACAGGGAAAGAACTGCCTATTAATTGACTATTTAGTGTAAATTTCTCGTATTATTTATTCTACCCATCAGATTTCGAATATAAACAATTCTTCTAGTTTTATATCAAATGGAAAAATACTGGTAAGTGTGGTCAACAACTGGACAGTTCACCTTAATCATTTATGCAATTTAACTTATGTTTTTAATAAATAACTGATATTTCTTAGGGTGAAAATGTGCAAATTATTTTTTAGACATCACTATAAACCTATTCTAACTAGACAGTAATTTAATCTAAATCAATTACAGTCAGTTATGTTTCATATTACAGAGAAAATCAGAAAAAAAGAAAGAAAAACCGTATTTTCATGATCAGGGCAAAGGTGGCCCATTCATGACCATGATATAGTGGCCCATTCAGCCCCACCTATACTTCTGAAATATATTCAGTTTTTTTTAGTACATTAAATTCAAATAACATCTAAATACATCCTAAAATTAGTTTACAGATATGCAAAGACTTGCTAATACACATATCTGCAATGAAATGATAGATACTTCTTAGCTTATTTATTTTACTGAAAAAGGAAAAAAATTACTTTTCAATCAGATTCTTGACCATCTTACTCTAGTGTGAAAATGGCTTCTCCTAAACAATGGAAATTTGATGAGTTTGGTAGAACAAATAGCTTCATCTATTGGTGGCATCTAAAATAATTTTATGCAAATACTTTTTCATATTTTGTTAATGGCCCATTCATTACCACTCTCCCCTACTACTTGATTATACCGCCGACCGAAAAACTATCGCCAAACTATAAGATTAAATGTCAATAATGGATGAACGCAAATGTCACATTCACTTCACATTAAACACCATTCACATGTTTGTTACGTCATCAAATGATTTTTAATTCGACTTTTTACTTATAGTTCAAGTAAATGTCGCCAAGCGGATCTATGCGCATGTTAGGCTTAACGGGATTGCCAGAATATGTCACTCGTCGGTGTTGCCTTATCGGTAAATGCCAACAAAACATCGCCGAGAAATCCAAGATGGCGGCCGCGGGAATATATAACATCTAAGCCATAGTTTTATTAAGGTTTTATTAATTTATTTGTTTTTCGTTATTTAAAATAAAAATTACGGCAATTTGTGTAATTTGGCGAAATTGATCGACGGGATAATCAAGTAGTACCTAAATAAAATTTATTTATTTTACCAAATGTTAATTTGGTGAATTTAAATATTTTATAAACATTCTGGAAATATGCTAACAAATATTGATAGATAGCTGCTCTTATACTTTTGATATGTTTAACATCACTGCCATATTATTTTAAACATTGCTATAGTTTGATGCAATGGCAATAGACCATGGCGCAAAATTAGCAGCAGTTTTAAAAGCAAGAGAATTTTGCTGCCAAACGTGCCTCATATTTATAAAATAGTTCACATTTGCTGCCAAATTATTGACGTAGACAACAATTGTTGAAGAATAATAAATTTAATTTTTATAAAACATGGAGAGTGGTACTCAGGATATGACCAACATAATCGTATACATAAAAAAAAGTTTTTTTAAAATGGCAAAACAAACTTCCTGCGATGTATAATTTTTTTAAATATGTTTTTTAGGTACTCAAATTATCGTTTTGGAATTCAAAATCAAAATTCTACATTCCCCTCTCCCCAGAAAAAATGACATATTTAAAAGAAATCAATTATTTTTATATTTAAACCTTAAACATCATCACTTTTGCACCACTATGACGTCATTTTCCCTGACATTTCACTTTCAACCGTTCTAAGACTACGAGCGGTAGGTATAAATATTCAGTGAACAACCGTTAGTGCGGACTTTCAAGGGAGGCCATTTTTCATCTGCACTAATCGAAATCCGCAATATACTATGCTTTTAAGATTAATTAAAATATGATGGGGAAATGAAACTGTCCGCACTAACCGGAGATACGTCTTAAGAATGGACGCATTAACGAAAATTCGGCTATATTCTCCACAACTTATTGATATTTTGCGGATAGTATCTATCACTTTTCTACATTTACTAAAACAAAATAAATATTGAAAAAAACTACCGAGCTAGGCTCGGTCTACTGTGTACTAAAATCATTTAAAAAAAAAATTATTACGATTTACTTTAAATTCGAAAGTATGAAGGTTTAAAAGTTTAGCGTAAAATTCTTTTACCTACTCGTTTCTGAAAATAACTTGATTGTAAGTGTTACATATCGAAAAGAGAAATAACTGAATTTCAAATTTTGGCGACACAGTTTTTTATTGTGTAAAATTTGAATTCTAGATGTCAGTTTCCATCTGCAAAATTGCTGAAAAGACACGGTGACGGAGGGAAACGCGAAATTGTGTGATATTCCAACGAAATACATTGTTGATCGAAGAAAGTTTGAAAGGAAAAAACTGAAATGTTATATTTTGATCACAGCGAAGAAAGCCCTCATCGAGTAGTTCCTACATCTGGAGATGGTTCGTGTCTGTATAATTCTATATTTTCTTTACTGTGCTAGGTAACATAGGCTCGTCGTACGATATCAGATGTGCTATAGTTGAGTATGTGATTGTGCACTGGGATTAGCTGCAAGCATACATTTGTGATAAGCACCGAAATTTTTCCCCTAACAATGAACTCTAATTGAAGCTTATGCTGAATACTACTTACATATGGGTCGGTCTCGGAGTTCATGGTAGCCCCCAAACTGTATCCGTATACGTTCGAGGTCTATCAAAATGGCCTTTAGGGGATCATTTGGTGATAATTCTCAAACTTTAGTGAAAAGTTTACTTTTTTCTGATATTTTCTTAGGATGTCACTTCGACGTTCTGCTTCCTCTTTTTAACAGCAAGCAAGAATCTATAATTTTTCCAAATGAATACCTATCACAGACAGAATTCAGCTACAGAAAAAAATTGGAAGACCTATTGATGCCAAAAGGAGAAAGCATAATCGTTTCGAGAAGTCACGTTCTCAACAGCTCCAAGAAGCTAGAGCTCTTTATCGTCAAAACCATCTTCGAAAACAAAAACATACATTAAAAAGTTACTGCGATTCCCACCCTGAAATGGGAAGCTGTAGCTCGCTAAGCAGTCGCGCGCTGTTCTGTTTCACACCCTGCTATAAATATTGGAGCTTACTGGCGCAACAAGGTCTTGAGGTAAGCTGCAGTTTAAAATAAACACTTTAGAAAACATTACGAGAGCTGTAACTAAAAAAATGGGAAATAGATTGGAAACAGACAAAGTTATAAAATGGACTCTGCACAATAGAAATTAACTTTGGAGGACTTTGATTGAACAGCTGATAAATTGAAACAAAAACTTATATAGTTGACCTTGCAACATTCAGCGCCCATCTATTGAGTAAAAATGTCTTCGACATACACCCTCAAGCTCGTCGGGAAGCAGTCGCACGCTGTATTGTTTCACACCCTGACGTGAATATTGGGGCTTACTGACGAAAAAGGTCTTGAGGTAAGCTGCAGTTTAAAATAAACACTTTAGAAAATATTACGAGAGCTGTAACTAAAAAAAAAAAGGGAAATAGACTGGAAATAGATAAAGTTATAAAATGGACTCTGCACAATAGAAATTAACTTTGGATGACTTTGATTGAACAGCTGATAAATTGAAACAAAAACTAATATAGTTACTAAAAAAAATGAATGAATGGATTTCAAACAGTAGCACATATGACAAATTCGCTTTTCTAGGAAAAGCGGAACAACGAAGCAATCAGGTACCATTTTATGCACGTGAAGCTTATAAAGTCTATGAAGTTAAAGATCGTGTAATTGAAATCGACACTACTGGAAAAGCTTTCTTTGGCTTTCTCCTTACAAAAAGAAGTGAAATTCCATCAAAAACATCTCATGTAAAAAATAAGCCAAGTCTCCTGACTCTTTGACCGTAAAAAGTTCTAAGATCATGTGTAGAGCCAAGCTTAGCTCTCTTATTAACTCTGATATTTTAATTCACAAATTACTCCTAGGCCTTTAGTTACACCTTTAGTTAATGATTATTTTGTGATTTGGCCATTACGCAGCACGAGAATGTAAAGGCTGTTGTTTACATTTTAATATTAAAGTTTATTTATAAAGTATTGCATAAAATAGTTTCTATAAGAACACTGAACGTATATATATTTGTAGGATGGAAATAATTTTACATTATATTGTAAGCCCGGATGCGAAAACTCTCTACTGGTCAAGATTGATGTCCGGAGTTTTGGGTGATTTTCTCCCTATGTAACGTGAATACGAGCCAGACCCCTCTTTTACAAAGACCCCCAATCGGTGCATCCCTCCATCAGGCTTCTATCCCTCGCGTTCATATCCAGCCTTAATCAAATAATCTAATCCCAATTCAAAACATAGCAAAGTGTTTACGTAATAACTTTCCCATGCTGCGTAATTGCCATGTCACAAAATAATCATTAACTAAAGCTGTAAAGCCTAGGAGTAATTTGTGAATTAAAATATCAGAGTTAATAAGAGAGCTAAGCTTGGCTCTACACATGATCTCAGAGCTTTTTACGGTCAAAAAGTCAGGACACTTGGCTTATTTTTTACATGAGATGTTTTTGATGCGATATCCATTATGTATGTAATTATGTATATACTAGCAAAACCCGTGGCTTTGTTCACGTAATAGTTGAAATATGCCAAGTGATATTCGTATGTTTAATATCTTAATAAAAGAAATTGTACTTTTATGAATAATTCATAAGTTACTAATTAAGCTACAGTTTGACTAAACTTCATTATTACACTGCATTTGGCAGAAATGAGACTTAAATAAATAAGAAGAACTAAAACTAATTCTAAATAAATGATAATTTAAAAAGTATTTTGAAGCTTTTATGCTCATTTCATACGCTCATTTCAGTATTCATTTGAAGTTTTGATTTTTTTAGAAACCGTTCTTAGTACGCATTTACATTTTTAAATTAACCATCATGTCAAATTCCAAGCTTCTTGTCTAACGGTATACCACCTTTCTGGTGGTAGGGTCATTAACATAAAATGCCTATATTGAAACACAGATTGTCAGCATTAATGTGAAAACATTAATTTTGAAATCTTTTTGGTATTTCCTATTCCATAGAAAACGTAATTTAAAAAGGTTTTAACGGTTGCTTTAGAACATTTGTTGTTCCTGCCAACCCTAGGTGGTAGTGGCACAATATAGCCTGTGTAGAATCTGAGACTCTCACCATTCATTTGGAACCATTACTTTTGTAATCTCTTTATTATTTCCTGAGATTGCATAGAAATCTTAATTTAGGACGTTTTTAGAATACTTTTCGCTTCTTCCCTTCGATTCACCTCTTTTGAATTTCGAATTTATTTCCAATTGTTATTAGAGTGCATATATGTATTACAAGTATCTACCATGCCATATTTAAAGTTTCTAGGCTCTTTAGAATCACACAAATCGCAATTTAGAATATTTTTTCCTTCTGCAACTCTATGGTGGTAGTGGCACCGACATAAAATATAGCTTATGTTTGAGCAGGTTCTATCACCACCGATTTGCAACCATTATTTTTGAAATCGGTTTGGTATTTCTGAAGACTGCATTAAAATAGTTATTTAGAAAATTTTAGAAAGCTTTTCGCTCACTTGATTCTTTTAAATTTGGAATTTCCGTTAAATGGTTCGTAGAAATCATTTGCATCTTTTAAGTAATTACCATGTCAAATTTCAAAATGTTGGACCCCTCAGTATCACAAAAACGCAATTTAAAACATTTTTTCCTCCTGCAACCCCCAGGTGAGCATGACAACAATATAAAATAAAGCCTACGTCGGAGCAGGGACTGTCACCTTCCATTTACAACATTACGCTTAAATCTGTTTGATATTTTCTGAGATTCCATAGAAATCGCAATTTTAAAATGCTTTTCACGCATTTTCATCCTTTTTTAATATTGAATTCTTTAGAAACTGCTCTTAGAGAGTATTTACGTCGTATAAGTAATTACCATGCCAAATTCGAAGTTGCTAGACCCTGCAATATCACAAAAATCACAATTGAGAACCAGGGCTTGAAATTCAATTTTTCCTAGGAGGGGAGTCTCCCTACCAACATTTATAAATGGAGGGGAGTTGAGCTGTTTGGGAGGGAGAAAAAAAAATCTAAAACCCACTGATATTTTACGAGCTATTTAAAGATTTACATTATTTTGTCATGTCTGTATTAATACTGACATGACAAACCGACGTGATGTAAATTCGTCGATCAGACGAAGGATAAAACTGAATTTCGTCAGTCTGTCGCAAAAAGTAACTGCAAAATTTGCGGCTGTTTCTGAATAATAATAATTAAAAAAAAAAAAGAAAAAGAAAATCTGAAATTCATGGCAAATTTTCTGAAAGGGGGAGACTGGGAAATCCTCTCCAGACGCTAATTATTTTTTTGCAGGTCGAGTAGACTCTTTTTTTGGTCCAGTTTGATTTCAGGCTGAGTGTAGATTCCTGTAAATTGGATTTGGGTTACACCCAATTTTTCAAAAGTTAGTTCAGTATATTATTTTAGATTAAAAACTATACCTCAGGGATGATTCTGAGTGAAAGAAAATATCGGAAATTCACATCACATTTTCGGAAATACAGCGGGGGGGGGGGGGGGTGTAATTCTGAGTAAAAAAAGAGAAAAATCTGAAATTCACAGCAAATTTTCTGAAAGGTTACAACATGGGGGAGAAAGGAGGAGGAGAATCCACTCCTGGCACCATTTTTTTTTTTTTCGCGTCCCTTTGACGAAATTTGCGGTTTATTCGCAATCTTTTGACGAAATGAGGCTTTTTGGGATCTTTTGACGAAATTTGCTGTTTTTTCGCAATCTTTTGGGGAAATTTGCCGGTTTTTTGCGATTTTTTGACGAAATTTGGCGATTTTTCGTGATCTTTTCACAATTTGCCGGTTTTTCGCAATCTTTTGACGGAATTAGCAGTTTTTTCTCGATCATTTGGGGAGATTTGTCCTTTTATTCGCGATCTTTTGACGAAATTTGCCGTTTTTTCGCGATTCTCTGACGAAATTCGCGTTTTTCACACGATCCTTTGACGAAATTGGTTTTTTTCGGCGAACATTTGTCGAAATTTGCGATATAATTTATGTCCGAATTTTCGGATTTATGGCCGATTTTTTTTTAATCTTCGGAAATGACGCCTTTAATTTTTCGGAAAATTCGGAACAGAATCACACCTGCTATACCTAAAATAATATCTATAGATATTTGTGTGTGTATGTGTGTGTGCAGTTTTCTAAAGAAGCCGTAGCATTTTTTATCGCAACCCTTTGATGAAATTCGCATTTTTTTCTGCAGCCATTTGACGAAATTCATGTTTTATCCGCAATCTTTTGCGAAAATCGACTTTTTTCGCGCCCTTTTGACGAAAATTGCGTTTTTCATGATATTTTGGCAAAATTCGCGTTTTCTTACGATCCTTTGACGAAATTCGCACCTTTTTGCGATTATTTGACGAAGATCGTGTGTTTCTCGCGATTCTTTGACAAAATTTGCGCTTTTTTCGTGATCTTTTGATGAAATTCGCGTTTTTTTGACGAAATGCGCATTTTTTCCTTCACAAAACGCGCATTTTCCCGCGATCCTTTGATGAAATTCGCGTTTTTTCAGCGGCCTTTTGACTAAATTCACGTTTATTCCCGATCTTTTGATGAAACTCGCGTTTTTTCAGCGGCCTTTTGACTAAATTCGCATTTATTCCCGATCTTTTGATGAAATTCCCTTTTTTTCGTGATCCTTTGCCGAAACTCGCGTTTTTTTTTCTTGTTCCTTTGTCGAAATTTACGGGTTTTTTTTCTCTATCCTTTGATATAATTTGCGTTTTTTCGCGATCCTTTGATGAGTTTCGAGTTTCTTTTTTTGCGATCTGACGAAATTCAAGTTTTTCCGCGATCCTTTGACAAAATTTACGTTTTATTTGCAATCCTTTGCGACGAAATTGGCGACTTTTTCCTTGAACGATTTACGAAATTGATTCTTTTTGGTGATCGGCGACCATCTGTCGAAATTCGCGGTTTTTTTTTCGGTTGAACTGATGACCGATTTTTCATAATTTTCGGAAAATTCGGAATATAATCACCTCTGAACTCGCCAATCGGTCGCGGACACTTATCAACCGATATCGAGAAAAAATAATGAAATTTTGTGTATCAGTCGAATGAAAAATTTCGTGAATTTCAACGATCTTTGCGGTAAAAAACTCCGCAAGATGTATCAATCGGTCGCGCGAAAATATAAGGAAATCCACAAGGCATTGGTGGGAGTTGATCGCAATTTCAAAATGCAAAATTCTCCCGAAAATGGTGAGATTTTTTGGGCGGGAGCCTCCCGCCCACGATATTCTTTTGTGCGGGATTTCAAAATTTTGGGCGCGAATCCCGCAATCCCGCTCTGAAATTCAAGCCCTGAGAACGTTTTTTGCTCCTGCAACCCACAGGTGATTGTGACACCAGCATGAAATAGCGCCTGTGTTGGAGCAAGAGCTATCACCATCATTTTCCAACCATTACTTTTGAAATGAATTTGGTACTTCCTCATATAGTATAGAAATCGTCATTTAGAATGTTTTTTAGAAAACTTTTCACGCATTATCACCCTTTCTAAATTTCGATTTTTTAAGAAATGTTCTTAGAGAAAATTTATATCTAAATAGTAACTACCATGCCAAATTTTATGTATCTAGGCCTCTCAGTAACACAAAAATCACATTTTTAGAACTTTCTAATAATAAGCTCAAATTAGAATAAAGTGGCGCGGACGGAAAGAGGCCGCTCACCGCGGCAGAGACTAATAATAAGTTGGACGCAGAAGGGGTGGTTCGGTAGCTTCAGGGCCCCTAGCCCTACCCTCCCGCTTTTCGTTGTCTTTAATTTGTGTAATTTCCCTTTTAAATTTGCCCGGTTTTAATTTTTGATGAAATAGCGTGAAATAGGGCCTGTGTTGGAGCAAGGTCTATAACCATCAATTTCCAACCATTACTTTTGAAATGGATTTGGTACTTCCTCATATAGCATAGAAATCGTCATTTAGAATGATTTTTAGAAAACTTTTCACGCATTATCACCCTTTCTAAATTTCGATTTTTTAAGAAATGTTCTTAGAGAAAATTTATATCTAAATAGTAACTACCATGCCAAATTTTATGTATCTAAGCCTCTCAGTAACACAAAAATCACATTTTTAGAACTTTCTAATAATAAGCTCAAATTAGAATAATGTGGCGCGGACGGAAAGAGGCCGCTCACCGTGGCAGAGACTAATAATAAGTTCGACGCAGAAGGGGTGGTTCGGTAGCTTCAGGGCCCCTAGCTCTCCCTTCCCGCTTTTCGGTGTCTTTAATTTGTGCAATTTCCCTTTTAAATTTGCCCTGTTTTAATTTTTGATGAAATAGGGCCTGTGTTGGAGCAAGGGCTATAACCATCAATTTCCAACCATTACTTTTGAAATGGATTTGGTACTTCCTCATATAGCATAGAAATCGTCATTTAGAATGATTTTTAGAAAACTTTTCACGCATTATCACCCTTTCTAAATTTCGTTTTTTTAAGAAATGTTCTTAGAGAAAATTTATATTTAAATAGTAACTACCATGCCAAATTTTATGTATCTAGGCCTCTCAGTAACACAAAAATCACATTTTTTGAACTTTCTAATACTAAGCTCAAATTAGAATAAAGTGGCGCGGACGGAAAGAGGCCGCTCACCGCGGCAGAGACTAATAATAAATTCGACGCAGAAGGGGTGGTTCGGTAGCTTCAGGGCCCCTAGCTCTCCCTTCCCGCTTTTCGGTGTCTTTAATTTGTGTAATTTCCCTTTTAAATTTCCCGGTTTTAATTTTTGATGAAATAGGGCCTGTGTTGGAGCAAGGGCTATAACCATCAATTTCCAACCATTACTTTTGAAATGGATTTGGTACTTCCTCATATAGCATAGAAATCGTCATTTAGAATGATTTTTAGAAAACTTTTCACGCATTATCACCCTTTCTAAATTTCGTTTTTTTAAGAAATGTTCTTAGAGAAAATTTATATTTAAATAGTAACTACCATGCCAAATTTTATGTATCTAGGCCTCTCAGTAACACAAAAATCACATTTTTTGAACTTTCTAATACTAAGCTCAAATTAGAATAAAGTGGCGCGGACGGAAAGAGGCCGCTCACCGCGGCAGAGACTAATAATAAATTCGACGCAGAAGGGGTGGTTCGGTAGCTTCAGGGCCCCTAGCTCTCCCTTCCCGCTTTTCGGTGTCTTTAATTTGTGTAATTTCCCTTTTAAATTTCCCGGTTTTAATTTTTGATGAAATAGGGCCTGTGTTGGAGCAAGGGCTATAACCATCAATTTCCAACCATTACTTTTGAAATGGATTTGGTACTTCCTCATATAGCATAGAAATCGTCATTTAGAATGATTTTTAGAAAACTTTTCACGCATTATCACCCTTTCTAAATTTCGTTTTTTTAAGAAATGTTCTTAGAGAAAATTTATATTTAAATAGTAACTACCATGCCAAATTTTATGTATCTAGGCCTCTCAGTAACACAAAAATCACATTTTTTGAACTTTCTAATACTAAGCTCAAATTAGAATAAAGTGGCGCGGACGGAAAGAGGCCGCTCACCGCAGCAGAGACTAATAATAAATTCGACGCAGAAGGGGTGGTTCGGTAGCTTCAGGGCCCCTAGCCCTCCCTTCCCGCTTTTTGGTGTCTTAATTTTGTGTAATTTCCTTTTTAAATTTTCCAGTTTTGAATTTTTTTCAACCTGGCTTCCGAAAGAGTATCTTATACTCGGGACGTGGCTGGGGACCTATGAACCTGGCTTCTGCAAAAGAGTCGGAATAAGAGTAGAATAAAGGGCCGCGGACGGAAAGAGATGTAAAATAAATGTTTTTCTACTTATTATTTGTTCCACTCATCGTCACATCCTTCATAACTATTTTTGCGATTTTCTCTCACTCAACATGGCTTGCAACCACCCCTCTTGATGACTACTATCAGGCCTAAAAATTTGTCAGCCGAATTCGGCAACACCTTGTATGTTTTACAAGCATATACTGATAAATGCATAATGCAATCAAATGATCGTACATAGATATTTTACAGTCACATGTTAATAAAATCATAATACAGTTAAATAACCACTATCATCCCTCTGAATTTGTCAGTCAAATTCAGCAACACTCTAAATATATTCGGTCATTTGACTATAATTTTTAGATAACAGTTACTTAACCATATTTTCAGTTTGTTATATAACATTAAAAAATAGATATGATTATTTGACCATATTAAAAACAAAACAATTCTCAGAACTAAATTCTAAGCCTCTTTCCGTTCGCGGCACTTTATTCTACTCTTATTCCGACTCTTTTGCGGAAGCCAGGTTGATAGGTCCCCAGCCACGTCCAGAGTATAAGAGACTCTTGCGGAAGCCAGGTTGAAAAAAAAAATCAAAAATTAAAACCGGACAAATTTGAAAGGGAAATTACACAAATTAAAGACACCGAAAAGCGGGAAGGGACGGCTAGGGACCCTGAAGCTACTGAACCACCCCTGCTGCATTGAGCTTAGTCTCAGTCG
The DNA here is from genome assembly GCA_963932465.1 of Maratus speciosus. Classification (NCBI taxonomy): domain Eukaryota; kingdom Metazoa; phylum Arthropoda; class Arachnida; order Araneae; family Salticidae; genus Maratus; species Maratus speciosus. The sequence goes on along the minus strand of OZ010799.1, from coordinate 389,027,621 downwards.
GCGGGTGGGTGGGTCAACCGCCACGGTGAGCGGCCTCCTTTCGTCGGCGGCTCCGGAAGCCAGGTTCATAGGTCCCGAGTATAAGAGGCTCTTGCGGAAGCCCGGTTGAAAAAAGAAATAAAAAATTAAAACCGGGCAAATTTAAAAGGGAAATTACACAAATTAAAGACACCGAAAAGCTGGAAGGGAGGGCTAGGGGCCCTGAAGCTACCGAACCACCCCTGCTGCGTCGAGGTTATTAGATTTTTTATATCTGATAACTACTTGGCAAATCTGGAGGACTAATTCACCTAACTAACCTTTAAAGTTCACAGCATCTGGTCTGATATCTGAATCAGCTCAACAAAATAAATTGAATGTTATTTTGGAAACGCTGCATACGAATCATATTAGATGAATTTTAGCACAAATATTCATTTGATAAATAAATCATAACAGTTGTAAATTTCCAAGTGAGTTAAAAATGTCCTTGCTTGGACTTTTTAAGCGTTTGTATGGGTGCCTTTATTTTCAAAGCCAAATATCAGTATTTTTTTATAGAAAAATAAATCTAATTTAAACGCGCGATATTTCGCCTTATTTAAGGAACGGTTTTCCATAAGGAAATACTGGTACCGAAGAATTTCTTAGTCTATAATTCAAGGACACGTACGAACCCTGTTTTTCACCCACTTCGAAATTTACAACTGTTGTGACTTATTTACCAATTGAATATTTGTGTTAAAAATTAATCACAATATTTTAGTTTGCCTTTGTGTCGTTTTTTGCATAAAATAGCCATCTACATTTTTTCACATTTATCCATATTTTACATAAATATAATATATAATATAATATATATATGAGTAAATGAAATAGGTTTTTTCCAAAAATAAAAAAGAATTTACTGTTTTACACTCAAATACATTCACTCTTTCATATAGATTAATATTAATCTATATAAACATTATATATAGAGAGAGTGTGGAGACTGGGGAGCGTTTCCAATAGGAGAGGCTTAACCCCATAAGTTTTCATATTTAAAAGAATTTCAGAGTTTTACCAATAAGTCGCAAACAAAGCTACTGAAATGGCTAAAACAATAGTCTTTGTTTCATGCAGATAATTGAAACAGGTAAGGAAAATATCAATTGTGAAGTGTTTTCAGCTTAAAAAGTGTTTTTTGGAAGCATTTTGTAAGATAAAATATATCATAGAAATTTAAGTAAGTAGGTTTTAAGTGATGCAGACATATTGATCTTTCAATCCATGCATAAAGATTGTACAGTAAATTAGGCTAAAGGTAACAATATGCTATACTTTAAAAAGCGGTATGTGGGGAGGTTTGACCAATCAATGTGAGGGAGAGTTGACCAAATGGTTAAAGTTCTCTTACTTTAGTGTTTCTTGAAATCTTTTTATTATACACTGTACATAATGAAGGGTTGATGGTTATATTTCTAAAATAATGAAAATTTATTCTTTAAAGCTGCAGTGAAATAGCGTAGGAGGTAGGATAGGGTACGAGAAATGACATTGTTTAAAATTGATTAAAGGACGATGTGAAAAATTGGTATAGAAGCATGAAAGCATTTAATGAAATATAAATTGGAAAGTTGATAGGAACTTATTTCATTTAAATAGTACCCATAGTTGGTAAATAGAAAGAATGGAAAAGACTAGAAAATATTAAAGCAGCAGAATTAAGAGATGTGTGTCATGCCTCTGCAAAAGAACATAACATTAATTAAAAACTTTAGAAAGGTATATAGAAAAATTTCACCAAGATGAACACAATGAGATGAAGCAAAACTATGTGTTAACTAGTGCTGCCAGGTTGAGTGTCACAAAAAGTGGATGTTTAAATCGGAATTTTTCTCCTGTGCCTTGGATTCCATCTAAGCAGGTTTGTTTATGCATCACATTTTCCCAAATAATTTTTAATAATAATTAAACCATGTAGAATAAAGTTATTCTGCCTTTTTTAAAACTGATTTTATTTTCCTTAACAAATATTTTAATATAAAATAAAGTGGGTCAAATCTCCCATATGTGGAGACCCTTGACCCATTATTTTCACATGATTAAAATCAATCATTTTTCAAGTTTCTTATACATTACACTTATACCGCAATTTTAATTTCATAACTGATTTTATAATGAATAAAATGGTATATGAATCTTTATTCTAGGTTCAATATTTAAAAAATTAAATAAAAAATCATTTTGTAAGAAATCGGTCAACCCTCCCCAGTCTCCCTTATATATAACTATATAAGATATATATTTTATTATATTATTTTTATTAATTTATATATTTTAGAAATAAGATAAATTCTATAATATTGAACAGAATAACTTATAATACAGAGTTATATACATATTCTAATTAATTATTATACGCTTTGCACTATATACTTAAACACTTCTAATGCTGTATGCATCTGGAAAATTGTAGTAAAATTTTAAAAATTTCAGAGTTAAGTAAAAGTAATACAGTCTTACTTTAATGCTCAATGCAAAATGGATTTTTAAATTTTTACCTTGCATTAGCATATATTCTTAGCATATCATTGTTATGTGAATTGCAAATGGTAAAGGCTTAGAATTGTCAGGATCGAAGGAAAATGATGCTTGAAATTTTGACAAGCAAAAATACATCACAAATTGGAGTTTCTTGGACACTGGGTTGCTATTTGTGACCCCTCTGTAATTATGTGGCAACTAAAAATAGATAGAATTTAAAACATACTAAGTAATCAATGTAAATTTAACAGTAAGATGTTCGATGACTTTTGAAGAAGGGGCACCTAATATGAAGCCTTCAAAAATTTGTAATCTAAAATTTTTTTAATAATTTTAATACAGTTTGATTTGTATATATCTTACCTGTTTTTAAGCCTTTTAAAAGATTATTAATTTTCAAAACCTACCCTCATTTTTGCATTTGTGGTTTTCGACAATTAACATATTATTGTAAATATGTTATTTCAAGAAATCAACTTTATTGTTACGCCATCTCTGCTATAGTATATATCCTTCCAATATTATGTGTCATTCTAAATTTTAAAACAAGCCAATAAACTCTAAATGGTTAATATCATTAAATTATGTTCCATATAAATTTATTTAAAGAAATGTGCATACTAAATTTCTTTCAAATGCTTTAAAATTTAATGGTATGAGCAGAGTAATAATAAAGTATCATGGATTTTGCATAACATATCAAATCTTATATCATTTATGCGTAGGTGCAGTAAATTAATTGTACTACAGATTCCAGTAAAATTATTTGAATACCGGTACCTCACTCCGCTGGGAAATTTTCAAAATGCTCTTTTCAAACAAGATTTTCCAAATATAAAATCCAATATGCTATCAAGAAATATGTTCAAATATAACGATCAAAACAATGCTATTTTAAAACGCTAAATACTTTAAGAAAATACTTTCAACTCATTTATCTATCTACATTGTTAAAAATCTGTAGCATTTGCTGCATAGTCACTCCACCGCTATTATAGAAAATGATTACTTGACTATACTGTGGAGCATTCTCATTGGTCAGAATAGAGATATTCTATAAAAGCGGTGGAGTGACTATGCAGCTAAAGCTGCAGATTTTTATCAGTATTTAAAAACATTTTTTAAATATTTTCAATGATTTAAATGACTTTTTGCTAACTTCATTTTAGAAAAAGTTCCCTTTTCTTTTTTGTCAAAGTGCGAGGTCCAAATCGTCTAATTATGGTCCATTAGATAAAATCAAATAGCCTTTTCACTTTTCGATAAAGGCAAAACGTTTTACATAGGTTAAAGTTCCTCTAAATGTCTAATGCTTTAAAATTTCCCCGTGGATCGAAACAAAAGAGATTTTATCGAAAAACGGAAGTATAACTGAACAAATATACCTGCTAAAAGGGAACCTGTCTAACATAAAAACTGATTTCCGATTCCTAGCGATTCCAACATAGTTACTTTCTGACACATTTACGAATTCATTTTTTAATTTTAGGCTCATTAACTATAATCAATTAGCATTTCCCCTTTAGGATAAAGGCAAATTGTTTGTGCAGGTTAAAATTTCCTAAATGTCTATTGTATCTAATGCTACAAAATTTCCCCATTGATCGAAAACAAAGGAGAATTGTCGAAAAATGGTAGGGTGATCAGAGAAATATATCCATTAAGAGATAATATTGTAATTAAAATAAAGCTTCAATGGACCTTACTTGCAAGGTAATTTGCATAATTGTCGTTAAATCTGGCTTTAGTTTTTTTGCTACCATGGTTTTCGAGATTAAGTGGCTGTTTTACCCCACCTGTCTGCTGAAAAGACACCCAAAGGAAGCTACCCAATTGAAGTATGATGGAGCCACAATAGTGTAAAATTCATGTGTCGGCGTTCCCTGGTAGTAAAAAGTTCAAAATGCGCTAGTAGGTAGAAAAGGTAAGGGGAATTTAACTATTAGAAATTAGAATTTTCCGCAATTAAAAGCAAAATGGTCAAAGAAATAAGAATTAAAAGCAACCCAGTCGGCGAAAACAGAAACTCGAGTGATGGCAAATGGGATCAGTGTTTTTCTTATTGATTTTTCTGCATCATTTGAGATAAGTTCCATTTTTCCATTATTAGAAGACCTCCTACTGGAATACGTTAGAAGTGCTGCCAGGCGTCTCCTCTTTAAGTCACCACTGCCAAAAAGTAGCTTGTGTTTTTATAATAATCAACTTTTTTGTTATAAAGCACTGAGCTTCATATGTTTAATTTGATAGAATTTACCCCAGCGGAAAGATAAATCATCACTTGAAGAGTTGTCATACGACGCTAATAGTGTTGATTGAGTCACAGATGGAGAGAAGAAGGGAGGGGATATGGATCAGGAGAGGACATGGATGATGGGATCAAGGTCTTTCCTACAACATGTTACATGATGGGTCTGGAGAAGGTACAAGAAATACCCTGATAATGTGGCCATTTGGCCCACAATTAATAGTGGGGTAAATCAAAGGTGAAAGTTAGCTTTATAAAAGACAAGACTAGGGGAAGTTGAAATGAATGGTAAAAGAACCAAGTGAAGCATGTGATTAGGGCTAGAGAAATGAAGAGGGACACAGTGGGGTCAAACGTGGTCCAGAATGAGGGTCCTAATGTTCAGTATGGATTAAGAACTTAGAGAACAGTAGCTATAATTGAGAAAACTAATGAGACAAAAACTTATTAAAAGCGGATGAAAACTAACAATAGCCTGAGTCTAAAAGTTAAAGGTTTCAATGGGAGGCGTCCTTGGTGGTAGAAAAATGAAATTGGTATGAAAAGATGGGGGAGAGTGAGAAGATTTTATTTTGTGAATTTCATAATTTTAGGGCAAAAATTAGGCTAAATGTTTGAAGAAACAATGTTTTAAAGCGTCTTTTTGCGGTGAAAAAGGGAAGTAAAAATTAATAAACATATGCCAATATTTTTTATTCGATTTTAGACACAATTTGATGTTAGTCTTATAATTTTGCTACAAGTGGAAGAGTATGATATGGAGGCAGCACTAGGTGCCTCCCTTTAGAGCTTTTAAAAAGCCCCGAGGCTTAACATTAACGGTGAATTGATAAAAGAAAAAGTAGATTTAGAAAGGTTATGACCATTTTTTAAGTTGTTACATGAATGGGGACAAAATTTTTTTGAAAAATCCCCTTCCCTGGGGTGGCACTTAAAATTTTGAAAACCCATAATTTGCCGTGCAACTTTATTATTAGCAATAATATTCAAATAGTAATAGGTTTGCGACAGCTTGGGAGTTGCTAAAATAAGTCAAACACTGAAAATTAGGGGCAGAGTGCCACAAAATTCAATGGTAAACATTGTTTATTAATATTAAAATTAAAACCAGGAATTTACAGCGCTGAATAACGCAAACCACTGTGCCTCAACCCAACTCGGTTATTAACAAAAGAGATTGCAAAAGGAGATTTACTTTTTTGAGAAATTATGACTTAAATTAGAAACGCCATAAGACTGACTTCTGAAACTTCATTTCTCTCTCTCTCCCTCCACCTCGCTATATCACTTCTCGCTCTCGGTTATTTTTCTCGCTCTTTTCGACATTTCATTTAATGGTGGCCGAGAATGAGAAATCCGTTTTCTTCCCTTTTCTGTATATTGCTCGCGTCTATCGTCATTTCACAAGAAATCAATTTTCTTAAGAAAATTTATTATTTGTTCTCAGCCAACTTTTACTGAACCCGTAATGTGATATATCACCGGAAAGCCCTTTGACTACTCTTTCATGTTATGAACATTTCTCCCACCCGGACCGTAGCGAATTCTACTGTAATTATCTTTATAGATGTGGTTCTGACAAAGCCCTCTGATAAATATTATATATTAAATACAAAAATTTTGAAGAGAGAGATTGTTGAATTCCTGGTGTATTCTGAGGACGCGAGGGTGGGCCCACGGCGGGCAATTTTCAAACTTTTACCGAACCCGTCATGCGATATACCGTCAAAAAGCCCTTCGAACGCTCTTTCATATTGCGAACCTTTCTCCCACGCGGAGTTAATTTTCAAGGGGGGGGGGGGGGGGGGTGCGCGAACAAATTTTTAAAATCTTAGTGATTTCCACAATAAATATTATATTTTAGATGTGGTTATTTGACTGAGCCCTCAGATAAATATTATTAATTAAATATAAAATTTTAAACATAGATTTTGGTGAATTCCGGGTGTGTTTAGAGGCGCAAGTGTGACCTCACGGGGATGGTGCGATTTTCAAACTTTTACTGAATGTATCATCGGAAAGCCCTTTGACCAGTCTTTTATATTATGGACCTTTCTACACCCTTGGAGTTGAATTTCGGGGGTTGTGGGAACGCAAGACCAAATCTTTAAAACTGTAGCGCATTCTACAATAAATATCATTTCTGATGTAGTTTTATTGGTGGAGCCCTCTGATAAATATTAATAAATATTATTTATTAAATATAAAAATGTCAAAGAAAGATGTTGATGAATTCCGCTGTCTTCAGAAGGCGTAAGAGTGGTCCCACATGGGGTGCAATTTTCAAACTTTTATCGAACCTTTCGTGTGATATATCATCGAAAAGCTCTTAGACCACCCTTTCATATTATAAAAAATTCTCCCACCCGAAGTTGAATTTTATAGGGGGTGGGAAAGTGCGCGAACAAATTTTTAAAACCGTTGCGATTTCTACAATAATTATTATTTCAAATTTTTATTGACAGAGCCCTCCGTTAAATATTATTTATTAAATATAAAAATTTCAAAATGAGATGTTGGTGAATTTCAGCTGTATTCCGATGATGCAATGGTGAACGCGCGGCGGGCAGCTTTAAAACTTTTACCGAACTCCTCATGTGATATATCATCGGAAAGCTTTCTCACCATTTTTTCATATTATGGACATTTCACCCCCCCCCCCCCTGTGAAATTCTAATCCAGGGGGCGGGAGCGCGCAAACATGTTTTTAAAACCGTAGCTTTTTCTACATAAATATCATTTTAGATGTGATTTTTTGACGTGTCCTCCAATAAATGTTATTTATTACATATAATATTTTCAAAGAGTGAGGTCGGTGTAACTCGGATGTATTCCGGGGCCGCGATAGTGGACACACGGGGATGCAATTTTCAAAATTTAATAGAATTCCTCATGTGATATATCATCAGAAAGCCCTTTGATCATTCTTTCATATTATGGACAAACTCCTCACCTGAAGTTAAATTTCAGGTGTTTGGGAGCGCGCAAACAAATTTTTAAAACCGTAGCCATTTCTACATAAATATCATTTTCGATGTGGTTTTTTGCCGGAGTCCTCCGATAAATATTATTTATTATCACTGGCCTCAAAAAGTTAAGGTACAAAATATTTTTAAAATCCACCATAAAATATGACAGTAACAATAAACTTCATAGTTCTGATTGATAATAACAAAATTTAAAAAAACTTGTGCAAAAACGATAGCTACCATTTTTATTTTATAGAAAAGAACAGAATATGAATGAGAGAAAATTATACAAATATCAAGCTTTCGTAATTTCGTGTGTAAGTTTTGTTCATTTGCAACTGTTGTTGGAAGTTTCGTTGACAATAGCAAATAGAGTTTAGCAATGTCCAAGAGAAGTCGTTTGCCCAATTCGTTGCAGTGGTAGGTGGTCGGATTGATGGAAATGGGGTTGTCACAGTCTGATGCTGCTAGATGTCACAATGTATCTCTCAGTGTGGTCCAGTGACTCTCGGATCAATATCGATCCGAAGATTCTGTGTCCAGAAGACTTGTTCCAGACCAACCACGAGTTACAACAACACCAGCAGAAGACTTTTTTCTAGCTCTTTCAGGCCGAGGAAAAAGACGCACTACTGTGCCGCAGCTCGTTGTAGACCACTATTTAGCACCAGGCAGAAGAATATTCTCTACGGTAAGAAGTCTTTTTCGCAATGCAGGTTTATATGCAAGGTGACCGGTTGTGTGTGTCCCCCTCAACGGACGACAAAGGGCACGCTTATGTTGGGAAGAGAACACATTACCTGGACTAGACAGCAATGGGCTTCTGACTTTTCAAAGATGAGTCCAGATACACACTGGAGAAAAATGCAGGGCGTCTGCTGATATGGAGGAAACGACGCACCACATGCCATCAGTCTAATACTTTTTAAACATACATGTACAGAGGTGGTGGAATCATTATTTGGGCAGGGATCTCATTCGTTGCTCACACTGACCTGCATGTGTTTCATGGAGGAACTCTGGTGTGAGATATCGGGATGAGATACTTGATTCATATGTCCATCCATATCCCGGTGCTATTGGTAACTATTTCATTCTGAAGGATGATAGGACACGACCTCACTGAGCTGTGAATGTTGAGGACTATCTTGAGGGTTACAGTTTGGAACAAATGGAATTTGCCAGCTAACTCTCCAGACCTGAATCCGATAGAGCGTTTTGGGACTAACTTGGCAGACAAGTTGCTGCTTTAAGTCTTCCTTTAAGGTCGTTAGATGAGCTGGAACAAGGCCTATCCTGTGTCTGGTCCTCACTTCCGATTTCGGTGTTCGACAACTTAATTGACAACATAGAAAGTCGATGTCGCCAATGCATTCAAGTCGGGGGGGGGGGCATTCCTTATTATAACCTATTTTTGTAATGTTTCTATGACATCTTATCACATAATACTGTGATGTACGGTTTTCTCTAAGAAATGACTTTTTCACCAAGAGTGCTTTTTTGTTGTAAATCATTTTTGCGTTTAACTTATGTAAATTTCTACGTCGCATTCAATAAATAACTGTTTAGTGCACATTTCCTACAAATTTGCTGTTTCTACATTCATTCGTTTGCAAATTAGACGCAAAAACCTGTTGTACCTTAACATTTGGAGGCCAGTGAATATAAAATTTTCAAAGAGAGAGGTTGGTGAATTCCAGGTGTATTCTGGGCGCGCGATTATGAACCCACAGAGGAGCAATTTTCCAACTTTTACCGAATCCTTTATGTGATATATCATCGGAAAGTCCTGTGACCTCTCTTTCATATTATGAACCTTTCTCCCCCCAGAGATAAATTTCAAAGGATTTTCCCTTGGAAAGGGTAATTTCAGACTTTTTCTGAACCCCTCATGGGATATATTGTCGCAAAGCACTTTCACCACTCTTTCATATTATGAATCATTTTTCCCTCTCCCCCAATTTGCGCCCCTGGGGGTACTTTTCTAACTTGATATCTTTGCATTTTCGACAATCAATATTATTTTAGGTCAGATTTTTTTTACTGAGGACTCCAACTTTAATATCTGAAAACTGTGTTTCCAGGTGACGTATATCACTAGGTTAGATAAAAAATTATTACCCTATGTTATAGTACAATAACTCAGTCCCTCAAATCCTTATTAACGCTGACTCATTGCAGTTCTCTCGCAGACGATTCTTGATAAGATTGAATCGGGTATCGTATGAAAGCAATTGGCAAACTGAATTCTTAGGAAAACTTTTACATAATCGAAAAATATTGATATGTCCATGCAATCGAGAAATTGATAAAAACATCTCGTTATCGCCCATCACTATAACTAAATATGCATAATAACGATGAGATAACTTTTTCTTGAGTTATTCAATGAAACTCGGCTCATAAACGTACACTAATAATTTACATGAAGAATGTAAAATAACGAAATTTTATTTCATGTTTACTCATACTTAATAATCCAAAAAGCTTGATTAATACATATATGTCTTTGATAAAGAGATTGCAGTTGTTACTGATATCAGAGCTATCTTTAATTTATTCGGAAATGAATTTATATTTTCTTTATGAGAAAACATGAGTTCAGTGATATTAATCAGAATTACATATCAAAATGTCTACAGAATGATATAAAAAGGAAAAAAAAATCTAATTTGTCTTTCTACATCTTAATTTTTAAGTCCCACTGTTTACGTCTACAACAACATGCGGATTTTAGGCTTACAGATTTGAGGGAGTGTATTGTATTTTTACAAAGCTCTTAGAACGCAAAACTATGTTCAGATCTATATTTCTTACGTTTTCTCAAACACAATTTCTGATGTATTGTACTTAAAAAATAGCTATTTAAAAAGTGAGTAAGTATGACCGAATTTCGTAAAAAAGATTTCCTTTAATATTCATTTGAAAACACTTTGCCTTTTATCAATAAGAACATATATGGCAGCACCATTAAATATTAATATAATGATTACATGAGGAAGCTATTTTCTTAATCAAATAAAAAATATTCAGGGACTGCTTTTCAGACAATTGTATCAGCACATGTTTTTATAGCTGAAAAACACATTTAATTACATGACTTTATTTTAGCTAAAAAACGCAATTCTTAAATTGGCAAAAAAATATTAAAGTTATTTTGATTAAAACCACTGGATAAAGAAATGTCGTCCTAATGACAAAATCGAAAGTGACATGTCAGCACTAGTCATTAACGAGAATTAGTTAATTTAAAGAGGAAACAATATTTTAAAATATCTGTTTAAAAAATTAAAAAATATACAATTATTTAAATAAAACCGAGAATTCCGAGATTTTGAAAATTTAGTGGAATGTTAAATAAAATTTAAAATTTCTTAAAATAAAAAATTGTCAAAACAAAATTAAAAATTTTTAAATTTCCCAAAATTCAGTGGATTGATTGTAAAGAAAAATTTAAAACTTCGAGAACAAATTGTTTAATTGAAATTTAAATTTCGGAAATTTCAAAAGTTTAGCAGAAGTTTAAACAAATTTAAAATTGTGCAATTTTAAAAAAAAATGAATTTGTGAATTTAAAAAATAATTATATAAATTAAATAAAAAGTATTTTTCAACAACTTTTGGCCTTAAAATGGCTAAAATATGCACAAATGTTCTATGCACAAATATTCTGTAAAATTGGATCTATTAGATTATGAAATCTATTCCGTGGAATTTTTTAAAACTCTGATGCCAGCTTCAAACCAGGGAACTTTTGAATAGCAGCCAAATGTACTACTGTTGAGCCTTCTAGCCTGCATAAAAAGACGTAAATTAAGGTTATTTTTTAATCTAATGTCAAAAATGGTCAGATGTCATTAAAATAATTTATTTAATTAAAATAATATAAAACTTTTTTTCAAAATTTTATGATTTGTCATATGAGTAGAGGTATTCCGCTAAAAGTATGCAAAATTTCAAGTTTCTAACATATACCGTTTACGAGAACGAACTCTGTGACAGACAGAGGGATGGTAAGAATAAGAGTTCTGTAGATTGATGAAACCTTGAAAAAAACTCATAATGTCTTTTAAAACTATCACATTTTCAAAATTTTGGAACATAAATTAAGAGGCCGGTGAAGCTTAAATACAGATCTAAATTTAAACCATCCTCTTTGCATAAATCGGCAAAACTTTTACTTTTAAATGATGATCCTTTTCTGTAATAAAAACCAATCGAAGTAGGTTACATTTTAGTAGTTCTAATTTTTAAAAGATAAAAATGACAGTGTCTTTCCAGATAATCAAATATCCATCTAGTTAGAATATTTTATCTTTGAAAAATCCAATAATTAGGTTTGAATAATAATACTCACAAAATAACTCATGCATATTATACCTCTTTAATTTTATTTTTATCAAAAAGGATAAAAGATCTATAAGTAATAAAAATTGAAACATAGTTTGGTAAAATCCTAACAGCTTTGTAACAATATTTTGGACGTGATTGTAGTTCTACTAATTGTAGAAATAAAGGTAAAAAATATTATTTAATGATTATTTTTATTTTATTATTCACATTGAAATAGATTTTTCCTTATGAACTTTTAAATTTTCATAATTATGTGGTATATGCACACTTTCATTTATATTTCAGGTGCAGATGTTTGTGAAATCTATTCTGAACATACACTGAAACGATTTATGAAAATAAATCACGCCCTAAGTCCATATATTTTTTCGCTTTGGTAAATTCTCTCATGATCAAAACTTGTTCAATAAGGATCTTTTAAGTTTTTGCAAGTGCGAATTAGTATGATTTTCTCCATTTTTACAGGCAAACTACAGTATAAAATTAAAGTAATTATTGTTGATGAACTTAAAAAAAATAGTATACTGAAAAAAGTTCATGCATGATATATTTTTTCAGCATGTTTTTTCTTAAGTGAAAGATTCTTTCTTAAAATACCAATAAAAATAATTTCATAACACTACTTCTTTTTTATATGTTAAACTCAAGTGTTCTCCAAATAAAAAGTTCTGCTGACACAGCCTTATTGTAATGTCTAATATAGATTCATTAAAGTAGCAAACTCAATCCATTAAATACGGCTGTATTTCTGTTAAACAGGAACGCAAATTAAATGTATACTTGTGTACACTTAAAAAAATCTACATAATACAATTACTGTTTATTTATAAATTTAGACTTTAGAAAATCCTTCGATTCATCCCTTTAACAAGCAGTTTTCATTTCATAGCCGAAAAAACGTAACTAATATTTCTGTTGGTTAATAATCTCTTCTACATATCAGATATAAAGTAAAGGCTATCTCTAAAATTAGTTCTGACTTTGAATCAAGAATGCAATTTGAAAGTTTTACACTAAAGGATTTGTACAGAAATTCAGTCTTAATATGCACGTTATACATGTGTTAAACAAAAACATGATTTCGCGTGTGAGATCTGCAATAAGAGACTTTCTAAAAATCAACTTTAAAATGGGTCTTCTATCACCTTTCTTTTGTGAAACAAACGGATTCTCAAAAATATTATTAAAATGTTTATCTATGTTATTCTAAAGAGTAGTCTTTTCCTTCTGAGGTCTTTAACAAAGATCCTCTTGCAAACGTAAATGACTTAGACAGCATTAGCTTCATACAAATCAGAAACCTTTCGCTTGTAAAATAGGTAGTAAAGGATTTTCTCACAAAATTAATGTAATGAACTGTGAGTCGATACCACGGAGAAAGCATTCATATGTGATGTGTGTAAAAGAATGTTTTCTTATAAAGCTGCCTTAAAAGTCCACTTGAGTGTTCATAGAAATCTTCCTTTTGTGAGGTGTGTAGAAAAGGATTTTCTCAAAAATGTCATTTAAATGTCCACCGCTAGTTCATACTAAAGAGAAACAATTCACTTGTGAGGTGTGTAACAAAGGATTTTCTAATAAATATACTTTAATTTCTCACCTGCGCGTTCATACTAATGAGAGACCTTTCACTTGTAATGTGTGTCACAAAGGATTTTCTCAAAAATCTAATTTAAAGGCCCACGTGCGTTTGCATACGAATGAGAAGCCTTTTTCTTGTCAGGTGTGCAACAAAGGGTTTTTCTATAAACACAATTTAAATACCCATCTGCGTGTTCATACTAATGAGAAACCCTTTTCTTGCGAGTTGTGCAACAGAGGGTTTTTGCATAAATCTGATTTAAAAAGCCACCTGCGTGTTCATACTTTAGAGAAACCTTACACTTGTGAGGTGTGTAACAAAGGATTTTCTAAAAAATGCAATTTAAATGCCCACTTGCATGTGCATACTAAGGAGACACCTTTTTCTTGTCTTGTGCCAAACAAACAGTTTTCCCATAAGAAGATTAATACCCATCAGCGTGTTCATACTAAAGAGAAAACTTTCTCTTGTGAGATCTGCAACAAGGCATTTTCCAGCAAATGTGATTTAAGAAGACACCTGCTTGTTCATACTAAAGAGAAACCTTTTAGTTGTGAGGTGTGTAACAAAGTGTTTTCTCGAAAGTATCATTTAAATAGACACCTGCGTGTGCATACTAAAGAGAAACCTTTTAGTTGTGAGGTGTGTAATAAAGGATTTTCCCAAAAAACTAATTTAAATGGCCACCTGCTTGTTCATACTAGAGAGAAACTTTTTTGTTGTGAGGTGTGTAACAAAGGGTTTTCTCTGAAATATCAGTTAAATAACCACCTGCGTGTTCATACTAAATAAGTTAGTTTTCTCTTATAAGATGTGTAACAAAGGATTTTCTTTAAAATCTGCTTTAAATGTCCACCTGCTTGTGCATACAAAAGAGAGAACTTTCTCTTGTGAGGTATGTACCAAAGCCTTTTCTCATCAATATAATTTAAATTAGCAAGATTGTATCCATTCTAAAGTGTGAGAATTATTTAACATATTTCACATACAGTTAATTTTACCTATCTTGTTTATGTTTGAGGAAAGTCTTAGAATGCCTTTCAGCTTTTGTATGTTTAATTTAAATTTAAACATGTATAGTCTTGATTAAAGAATTCTTTTTTATTTGTGAACTCTGTAATGCAGCACTTTCTTTAAAAATATTACTAGGTTTACGTTCCATGTAACTAGTTATTTACGAGGGTGAGTTGGAAAATAAGTTTCCCTGGCAACTGCGGACAGAGGTGTGCATGAAAGACAAAAAAAAGTAATGAAACATTAAAGATAAGACGTAACTTTATTTTTCTACTTAAGCGCCAAGTGAGTTAAGACATTTGTCATACCCTTTATAAGCTCCATAAAGCCCTCCAGGAAAAAAACAGGGCTCTGCATACAAAAGAAGCGTTGAACGGCTGGTGTGCCTTCAGCATTGCTTACAAACAAGTAGTCGAGCATTGCTTTCGTCTGTAGTTGCCGTGCACGTCCGTTCAGGTCTTGCTGGCGCCCCTCACTGAATTGGCGGCATCATCTCCGCAGCATTTGTTTCGAGATCACACCTGGCCCATAGACTCCCAAGTGGCGTTTATGGATTTCTGATCCCGATACTGCATGTGCCCATTCATAGCGGACAACCGCTCTCACTTCCTCCTTTGACCACGATTTCACAACGCACTTTCTCTCCATATCTACCGGGAACAGAATGATGCAAAGCCCTGATTTTTTCAAGGAGCGCTTTTTGAAGCTTATAAAAGGGCATGACAAATGTCTCAACTCACTTGGCGCTTATGTAGAAAAATAAATTTACGTCTTATCTTTCATGTTTCATTACATTTTTTGTCTTTCATGCACACATCTGTCCACAGTTGCCAGGGGAAACTTATTTTCCGACTCACCCTAGTATGTTGTTGGGATATTGATATAGATATTGCGCTCTGATATACTTTAACATTCTCAAAAAGAAAGCCAAGTCTGTAGTTTATAAATTACTGTTAGCACTAAATATCATCCTATGTTGATATAAGCTATTCTTCAATGTTAAACTTCTCTAAAATTCTAGAGCTGCTGGTGAAAATTACTTAATTATTGATAAAAGTTGAAGCTCTTTTAAAATTACTTTTCTTTTTTATCTGAAATATGCATGGGTGATTTGTCATTGGTCATATTTAGAAAATGTACGTTTAGCCCCACGGTTACACCCCACTGGAAAATGAAATTAATGCTATCTCAATTATGAATGTTAGTAAAAAAGTAATTTTCTAACTACTTGGGCAATCACCCCTAATCAAGTTAGTATTCATTTTCTTTTGCAGCAGACTCTGCAACATTGCTAAGCATATTTTTTAATTGCTGAGCAACCTACCAGATCATACATATCCTCTTCATCCCCGAAGAGCTGTAAGATTTTATAAAAAAGAAAATTATTATTTTATTTAGCTATTTTGATATAATATATTCGTATTTTTGTATGCATAATGTGTCCGAAAACTTTTGTTGCACATATGTGTACTATAGATGAGACGGACTCACCAACAGTGTTTTATCACCAGTCTTCAGGCTTAGGATAGTTTTTTTGGAAGCGGACACTTTTATTTATTCTTACGTAGAAAAAAAAACTCAAAGAAAAAGAAAAATTACTTCTTCCGTTTCATATCATTTAAATGCTATTTTGGTCAGAATAAAGGGAAAATAGAAATCTTGTTTTTTTTCCAGAATTAGAATTTCATTTAAAAAAATAAGTTCTGATATTTGCATATTTATGTCTGGCATTGACGGAGATGACCTGTTGATGTAGCGCCATTCGTAATAGGACGCCATTATTCTATTTTTTAAATTGGAACTTTATTTTTCAGAGATCTAACACGAAATTAAAATTTTC
This sequence comes from Maratus speciosus, assembly GCA_963932465.1. Lineage (NCBI taxonomy): Eukaryota > Metazoa > Arthropoda > Arachnida > Araneae > Salticidae > Maratus > Maratus speciosus. The sequence goes on along the minus strand of OZ010799.1, from coordinate 389,011,110 downwards.
TTTTGATTTTACTGAACAAGCATTAGCTTAAGATTTTCAAATTATTCTATTGGATATGAGTAAGATACATGAGCGTTCTTTATATGAAAATAACTTTAGTCATTCTATACCTTTTTCATCATGAACTATGCTTATGCTGCAGCTCTTCTCTTCACATTCATGGAGTCACTTTCATTAGTAAGTAAATATAATTGGAATGAATTGTTATTCGACAGAAAGCAGTCGAACAGCGTTTACTCTTTTCCAATAAAAGCATCGGATTTTTCACATAACGATGTCAAATTTTTAATTTTATTTTCAAGGACACGAGAATTGCGAATAATTGTTTTGTTGAAGGACTCTATTATAATTTAGGATTTACACCTTATATAATAAATGGAAAAATGTCCGATTCTTCGTCTTATAAATATATACTTTCTGCAAATCTCATGCATTTATTCATAAAATGCACTTTGTTACGTTTGTAATGTTCACCTGATCTGATTGTTAGGGAGAAAACTATGAGAATCCCTTTAAAAAAGTATACTTTTTTACACTAAACTTCTCTTTTGATGATATTGAATGAAATTTCCATAAAATTAACTGTGTGCGGTTATTTCGTGTAAGAAGTATTTAAAGAATGAGATATTATATTTAGAATATTTTTTAAATATTATGCAATTTCCTTTATTGCATACTTTCGGTATTGAGCTGGGAGTCTGATGACAGAAAATACAGGGTAAGTCAAAATGTATATAGCGATTACTAGCGATTATATAGCGGCTATAACTATTTAATGGAAAAGAATGTATCGATAAGATTAACATAAAATGTAGACGGAGCTTCAAAATTTCTTTACGTAAGACACAGATGCAGTGAAGCGGAAGCATACGCATGCGCGAGTTGAAACTTAGTAACGACAAGAAACCTGTTCATTGCAGGTGTCTCATTAGTATAAATGGCGAGTCCGTGTAGAAAGCATTAGAATTTAACAAATGTCATTCTGTTATCACAGTGCAGCAAGATGGCAGCATCCCCACATTGGAGTACGGAGGTTCGCACACTTTTGAACCAACATCTTCCAAAGCGTTGGATCGGTAGAAGTGGAGATGCCGACGACGACGATGTCTTCTACTGTTGGACACCAAGATCTCCGGACTTGACACCCTGCGATTTTGTACCTCCCATGACCAAAACAATTGAAGAACTCAAAGAACGAATTTGTAATGCGCTTTTGTCGGTGACTGAACAAATGCTTCAGAATGCATGGCGTGAAACGGACTACCGCTTAGATGTTGTTCGTGTGACCAAGGGATGTCAGATAGAACATCTATGACGTGTGTATACAAAATTTTGAAGTGCCGTCTACGTCCTGTGTTAATATTATCGATAAATGTTTTTCCATTAAATAGTTATAGCTGTTTGTAATCGCTATATTAATTTTGACTTACCCTGTATTTAAAACGATTTTCATTCCCGAAAATTTTAATGTTACGTGATATGATATAAAAGTAGTAGCTATAACTAGCAGATTTGTTTATATATTACATCACTTGATGCTGCACAAATACAAGTAAATGTAAGCGCAAAATACTTTCAATTTATTTTGTAGAAATTATTATTTGATAAATACATATTAGGAAATTCTGATATTCTTATTTATATAAACAATATATATTGTAAAAATAACATGAAAATATGCATGAGGGTGTACTAAAATAAATAAGAGAATTCGTGAATAAGCTATACCTGTTCCTGAAAATATCTAAAACTCGATCAAAACATAAAATGTAAACGTAACGTGGTTCTGTAAGCTATTCCCAAGCAGACGTAGTTTTTTTAACCGCGAACCTCAAGGAAGAATAATGCCCATAGCGTCGTTATAAGTCAGAAAGATAGCAACATTTACCCCCCCCCCCCTAACCCTTTTATACAAGCTGTTATACAAAATGTGTGATTGATCTTACTTATTAGTCCCAAAACAACCATCAATTGACAGCAAGGGATACGTGATGGTAACCGAAAAATGCCACTTTCGAACAGAAAAGCATGGCAACCCGATTACAGAAGATAGCCTCCGTTAAATTGATAATATCATTCAATCATCCATAACCTGGTAAAATTCTTTAAAAAGGGCACGTTACTATGTTTTTAGAGGCTGCGTAGTCTGAACGGGAGTTAGCGGGCGTAGCTCGCAGGGGCTGATCCCCCTAGCTATGGAATAATATCTTCTCCGTTTCTTTTTAAAAACTGGACAACAGGAAAGAAAAATGATATTTAAATTAATCTTTTAGGATTTCTTACTTGATTTCGCAATTTATAATTGTAAATTAATAAATATTAAACTATTAATTGATTAAACCTTATTTTTTTAATATTAAACATTTTATTTTTTTATTTCATTTTAAAATCGTTTATTACACTCAACCTGTTTTTTATGTATAGATGGAATTTTGTAACCAATTTTTAACAATTTCCGGATAGACTAGATTTATTTTTTAAAAAATGCCTTCACAGATATGTTTCCCATGACAATTTAAGATTTAAAAATTTTTAGAACTTAATTGTAATCTAATACAATAATTTTAAGTCATTTTTACGTAAAATCGCCACAGGTGATCAATATTCACTGTAGCACATACAACTTGTATGTGAGTTGAAAGAGCAATGGATTTAATATTGCGCCAAGAAACGTTCGACAAAACAGGCCAAATGATTCGGAAACTGCACTGTTGAAACATTTTAAAAGCTAAAACGTAGAAAATAAATTGTAAATAAAAAAATTATTGTTATTAACTCTCCAATCAAGTTACAGATAAAATTCATAAAAATAAAAATAAATTACATTCCTGCAGATAAAATATGTGCTTATTTTACCATTTCGGCAAAACATCCTGTTTTAATCGTAACAGTTTTTCCCTTTTGGCAAACACTATCCAAACCTGCTTTTGTTAGTATGGCAAGAAAGATTCTTACCGAAACTCCGTATAAAAGATACACACTGCATCTGCCATCCATGATTCGGTGTACACTGGGCTTTAGTAAGTGTTTCGATTTCCTCGATATCCGTAATGGGTGGAAGCAAACAGAGGGTATCGTTCTTTAGCCAAATAGATAGGATGACTATTTTTTCTTTGAAAATATCAGAATCTAACTGAACAACATAAAACATTTTCTGAAAAAAAATAGGAACAAAAGCTTTAGATTTAGACATCTATTTCGTAAAAATGTTTTAAAAATTAGATATAGGGCAGTTCCTGGGGTATGCGAATTGACTGAGATCTCTAGTTTGTAAGGGCGGTAATCGGATCCTTTATGTCAGATCACGTGATTCCCAGCTAAACCAAACGGCTGTGAATAAACGAATTTTTTTAGCTCCGCTTTAGAAAGCCTTTCTCGGCCGATTGGGATGGCAGAGAATGCACCGTCTCGCCATATAACAGGAGCTCTTGAACGTCCGGTCGTTTTTTCGGTATCACGTGCAAGCACGATTTGATAAAGCTTAAAGGATCATCTATCTTTTTTCTGATTTTCGAAGAGACTGATTCACATTTCATCAATTGTAAAAACTGTTTTTTATTAAGATTCTCTTTATCATAGGATAGACTATACAAATCCAGTCAGTTAATGAATATGGCCTTTTTTTAGCTACATCCAACAAGCCTATCCTTGTAAAAATTTGAATGGCAACCATGCCAATACGCCAGACGTCAAAACTATATCCATTCACCTTTATCATACTTCATCAATCAGTGCTTCTGGGGGTCCATAAAGACGAAGATACCCGTGATAGTTTACAGGTTTATCTCCAAAAGTCAGATATCCAAAATCGCAAACAACAGCCTTCTTAACAAAACATTATTTGGTTCTAAATCAGGGTACCAAGGTTTTCTGCTGTGTAAATAGAAAATAGCACCACAAATGATTGCAACATAAAGTTCCATAATTTTCGATATTTCTATTAATCTATCTTTCAAAGGGGTTGTAATTACAGGCATAAGAAAACTGAAAGACCCTATAGATGATATATATTCAGCCGAGACCAATTTTAAAATATTTTGATATTCTAATGTACGCCAAATATTCAGTTCGCCGAAAACAACTGGTTTCTTATGAAAGATTTTCACAGCTCTGCTAGATTTATCCTTACTGTTTTCCATTTTTACAACGAATCCAAGTGTCCAATGGCCCAAAATTTCTTTCAAATCAAATCCTTCTTTCTTCATATATTGGACCGTTGAAGTTATTTTACCATTAAATCTTCTATCCAAAACGTTTAATTTTTTCTCAACATCTCAGATAACACATTTATAAGTATTGCAACAACTTACAAAGGCAAAAATTTTTACATAAGTTTTATAAACTCGTTAATTATAACACAAACAATTCGTTTGATAACTTTAGCACCAATACACTGATTGCAACAGCAATAGCATTCACAATAAATATTTTTACATTGTTATAAGCATTGTTAAAATATCTGTTCAAATTATTAGATCACAACACTAGTAGCAACAATATTTTATCACTTTTGTTTGTTGTTATTTGTTGAGTTACAACAATAACAATGTATCGACAGTAAAAACTATAGATTTTCTAAATAATATTTTCGTTTGTCGAAAAAGCATTGTTGCTAAAAAATAAAAAAAAATACTTCGACTACTGAAGATACCTCGCTATAAAAGAGCTAAACAGTACTATACTACTGCAGCTTATTATAACATTAGTACTACACCACTATTATATACCAATACTATACCTAAAAATAGAAATAGTCTTTATAGAATTTCAGTTTAATCGGAATTTTTTTAAATAAACTAATCTACATTTTTAATTACAAACTAATCTAATAAAATGAAAATGAATAATTTGAATAAAAGATCCGTCATATCATTCTTGCAATTATGTTTGAAAGATTTTGAATTTTTTTTATAAAAAAGATATAGATTGTCTGTCTCTGTATCAAACGCATAATAACTCTGAACATGAAAAATTATTATTTTTTTTATTTACGATTCTTCAAAAGAAAAGGGAGGTTAAATATATTAGTTGCTCCTTAATTTTCAAACCAGTTTATTTTCTAGTTATGTTTTATAAATAAAATAAATATATTGTATATAATTAGGTGATCTAACTAAACTTAACCGTGTTATGGATATCCGCGAAAACAATTTTTCCCTTGAAAGCTCTGATATTTTTTTACATTTAATGTATTTTTTTAGATTACCTTCTAACAACAGCAAATGCATTTTTTATATAAAAGATATTTATATTGTATTGAAATAAAGTTTTGGAATTTATTAAAAGGAATACTTTTGTATTGTATTTCATATTACTTTCGTTTTAACTGCATGCAAGCAGATAATATCTGAAGATTTCGCTACGTACAGCAACCTTTTCGATTATGATCATTTCAGTGGCTCATAGTTAATTGTATATCTGTTAAATTTGTGTATTTTTATATAATTTTACTATTTTACAAATTAAATTTTAAATTAGTTATGGAATATTAGCCGGAAAAAATTAATAAAAAGAATTAAAACACGTATATTACGTGAATAATTTCTAATTTTAAATTCATGATTTTAATAATTGACGAAGTGCAGTTGCTTCCCTGCAAAAATGACATTTTTGTAAACATGATACAGTCCAAAATATTTGTCGCATCGACACAAAAAATGAGCTGAATGTCGGCAGTGCCAAAATCTCCTCGACTATTCAAAATCATAAATATTCGTCAATCCTAACGCCCGAAAAAGTCGGCTCAAGATATTTCAATTTTCCCATAGAGATGACATTGCTATTGTTTAAATTATTAATTCAAACATTAGCTTCATTGTTGTAAATTATGTACTTTAACCTCGTCGGTATTGTTATGACGTCAACATTTGTGTCATGTGATACAAATTGATTTTTAGAAGTTTTACTTTCTACGTAAGTAACTACCAACTGTTTTTTCTTTTTTTAGTGCAAACCTTACATTCTCCGTATTCTGCAAAATCGATGGAAATTAGTTTCAATTTTAAAATAAGAGAAAAGAAAAGAAATCGAATACAAATATGGAGAATACGGTTTTGGGTACTACCCACGTGCTAACGGATCATAAACAAAGAAATCGGGAAATATATAATGTTATGTATGTATTACTTACAAGCATGTATGTATTCAAATGTATTTATGTATTAATATGTATGTATTCATATGCATGTAAGTATTCTTATGTATGTATGTTCGTATTGCGAAATTTCCGCAATCGAGTTCGCAGACAATGGGCATAATTTAGTGAGCGTTGTTTGACGTGCAAATTTAACAATTTGGTAGCGGTCCGAATTACAGAAGGTAACTCAATTTTTTTAATTACACCATAAGTGAACGTGTTGCAACTGAAATGCAAGTAAGTATTCTGAAGTGAATGAGATAATCCGTTTTTGTCATGATGTACACTTGAAAACGGAAATATGTAGAATACAAGATAAAAAAATTGTAAACCGGGAGGAAAGGTTTCTTCCTTATTCTTGGTTTTAAGATTTTAGCAAATTTTACTGGGAAACACAAAGTTAAAATGCGAAGAATCCGATTACAGAAGATTCATCAGTACTGAATTTAAATGGGAATTTCGCCAAATTAGTCAGCCATAGCTTCATTTATGGTGACTTATTTTTGTTCGCCAAATGTAGTCAAGCTTGGCGATAATATGACGTTAACGTATATAGTTTTATACTTATGATTGGGAAAGTGGTTACAACAATGAAAGATAATCCTTAGAGCAGTTTTCGATATATAGCAGCATTTCCAGTGCTGACTTTGTTTTAACCTATCTAAGCGAACTTTTCTGAATTCAAAACATATCTACTTGCGTTTCTCGTGCTCGAATTAGTATACAAAGCACGTTTCGGGTAAATCGCATGAGCATTTTTCGAATTATAGCAAGCCAAATTTTTGGCGCTGAGTTTGTTTTATGCTGTCAAATCAAATTTACTTGAATCCTGAACATAGCTAGTCCTTTTTCTTCTGCTTGATTTAGTATAGGACGCATGTTTCATGAAAATAGGTCCTATCGTTCAAGCTATCATCCGTAAACGGGAAAATCGCTTGTTCGTTTAATGCGTTTAATAAAATAACCGCAATGTCTGGATGAAAACTATAATTTTCTAAAACTATTCTATGAAGTTTTAGAAAAGGAAGTATATTGTTTTCAGTCAAGCAAATAGTCTTGATTTTACATTCAAAAATGAGTCAGAAAATTTCGCGTTGTTGAGTGAAGAAGGTTAATTTTTAGAACACCTTTAAAAGTAGCTGCGAGATACCAAATTTTGAGGAAAAAAAAATAACATTTTTACTTAAAAAAATATTCCACAGCCTAAATAACAAAATGAAGGAAACCACATGTCAATACGATAATCCGATCATAAGATATAATGCTTTTCATACTGTAATCTACGAGTTTACAGCTACTTCTTGCAGAATTTAGACGTATTTATCTCAGAATGTATTTTTTCCCTATTCGTCATATTTAAATGTACATTTGAATTTCTATGAAAGAAATTACATGCCATTTTATATAATCAATGTTTTCATATATATATTTATTCTTTAAATTTTCTTCGCCTTCGGGATTTTAATTCAGAGTTAAAATTTTCAAAATAAAATTCGCGTTGTAGTACTCATAAAACGAATTTGTTTTTTAAATAACTTTTAATTTTTTAAATAAAACATTTTTGCAAACCAGATTACAGGCAAATTAACACATTCATCTTCTCTACTGAAAAATGAGAAGACTGTGCAGATATAATTATTCTTTCAGAACGTAGATCACTGGTTTTATCTGCTTACAATTTTAAATAATTTTTGTTGAAAATTAAATTTTAATCCTTTAAAAGACATTCACATTTGAAAATAGACGGGACGAAAAGTAGTCGGATTAGGGCACATGGCGGAAGCTCGATCAGGGATTTTTTGCTACTTGGGTAGTGAAATCAAACCAATCCCGTCGCGTTTTCAGATTACATGGTATTGTTTTGCTTTTTTAAAAGATTAAAACTAATATAACTAATTTAAATTATTTCACGATTATGAGTTAATTTTTGAGAAATGTAAGGACATCTTCAAATTTATCAATAAAACATAAAAGAAAGAATAATCTAAGATGAGGGCATCTTTGCCTTATTTAATTCTGTTCTTTATAAGTGCCTTATTTAATCCTGTGATTAAATAAGGCAACGTTTTCTATACTAACAAAGTGGTCACTCTGCAAAAAAATGCAAAGAATACCTCTGATATAAATTTAATAATATTTCCTATAATAAATTATATAGTATCAGGATTTAGTTCGACGGTTTCATAAGCTTTCCTCTAATGGAAATGATTTTATTAAATGGAATGATTTTATTTATATACTTCTTTAAATGGTGCAAAATAGGGGTCTTTAGGCTTTCACGCTTGAGGGCCACATTTGTAAAGTCTTCAAGTCTTGTGGGCAAACATCATAATTCACTTAAATAGCATACACAAGAACTGTATACACCCCAAGGTTCCAAGGCCAGAAACGAATTGTACATGAGCACTGTGGAACCTACAGAAGTTTTATTTTCTTTATGATTCATAAAAGAGCATTATACTTAATTTGATTTGCTCTCAATATTTAATTTTAAACTTTAGAAATGCAACACAGTTACTTGGCTTATTAGGAATCTAGGAATACATAGCGATGATCGGTTTGTTATTACTCAAAAAAAGCAAAAGATGCTAGAGCGAACATGTTGCTACATTAGAAAGAATATGCTATAGCCATCTGGAGCTGTTACCATAGAATGTCAGTTCTGTGTAATATAGTATCAGTCGCATAAAGTTCGACCTTTTTTAAGGCACGAAAGGAGCAAATTCATTTCATGAGCATTTGAATTGATGTAGCAGTAAAAATAAATTTACAGTGTAGTTTTTCCTGCTTCTTGATCTTTTAAAAATTGAAATAAGAAATTAATTTGTCATGGCTACCAATTTTTAAGATCTTCTCAAACTTCAAAGAAAGATTACCAGAAATTTACTTAATAAATGAAATCAAACAGATGGTACATAGAAACAAGAACTAAATGAAAATACCATAATAATCATAAAAATGTGATACATTTTCACTAAATTATTCAATGAAACTTTCCTTATAAAGGTACCCTACTAACTCAAACAAAATCATAAAATAAGGAAGTTTTATTTCAGATTTAGCCGGACTTAATAACCAAAAAGCTTGATTAATATATAAATATATTGGGTAAAAAGATTGTGATGACCAGTGATAGCAATATTTTTAATTTTTCAAAAATAATTTTATATTTTATAAAAAAGCATTAGTTCAGTAATATTAACAAGAATTACATATTAAAAGACATATAGAATTGATATGAAAATATGAAAGTTTAATTTTGTCCCTACATCTGAACGGAAAGTTTCATTGTTTACATCTGCGATGATGTGCAGATGTTAGGCTTCGCAGATTTTTGGGCTGTGGATTTAAGGGAGTATACTGTTTTATGCTATTAGAAAACTGCAATTGATTTTGTTTGATTAAAAAAACAAATAACTGAGGCTAACCAGTAAAATGCGTTTGATAAGATATTTATTAAAAACATATTAATACACAAATTACATGTTGATGACAAACAAATGTTACAAAAAGTAGTATAATAACAAAATATAAGGAGAAAACGTCTTAAAACATCGTAAAAATAAGTGAAATAAACAATAGGTAAATAAAGGAGTACATAAAACAGCATTTTTTGTGCGTATGCTTTAAGATCTATTTTCTTTATATTACATGAAAAGTTATATTAAAAGCCGAATTTGTAATTAATTTTATAGAATATTGTGTAATGAAAGCAGTTATTCTTTGTTTTAATACTTTTATATACATATGCAATCATTAGAGGGATGAAAACATCCAAAGTGAAAAAAATGAGAAATGTTTTTGCCCCTTATTTCTAAATATTGACGATTTGGTTTTCGTTTTTCATAAATATTTGCATTCAAAACTTATAATATAAATTAATAAAACAAACCAAAGGTTTCAATAAACAATCAATACTCTTATCCATTAGATAACAATAAAATAATTGAATATACTTTGTGTATGCCATGAAGTTATCGACCCAAAATTTATTAAAAATAGCTAACTTGACAGATGCTGTCCAGGCCGTGATAATAATCTTAAATAAACTTTAAACATTTAAAATTTTATATATTTAATTCGATTTTGTTTGAAATACATGGCTGCTGGTTGTGTGAAAAATCGATTAAAGAAAAAAGAGAACCTGATGTTTACCAGTAAAAAGACTCGATATAACTGCCACGTGAAACGAAGGGAGGGGGGGGGGACAATATATTTACGATGAATGCGAAATTTGCGTGCTAAAACTTTAAAAATCTCTGACTTTGCCAGAATTTTTTTTTACATCGAAATCCTAAGTGAATTTTTCGATATACAAACTAATTATTGCCGCCGGGCTTCGCCGCGCCTGTCAGCTGGATGAAATAAACAAAAATAGTTGGATATAAACATATAGGAACATCCCCTTCTCCCTATCTTTCAACATCTCCTGAGTACAAAGCTTCTACATTTTTTCAAAAGGTTAATTTTAGTAATTTTTAAAAAATGTTTTGCAATGTTCCAAAAAAAGTTGAAATTATATGCTATCTGGTACCTTCCTTTCTGCGTAATTCGATTTTTGGAATACATGCATAATTTTGAAATATACCGGAAAAGGGAGGTAGGGGCCAAGTTCTTCCAGTATTTTAAATGCTTAAAAAATTGTCGTTATCATCCAAACTATTTCAAATTTTTAGGAGTTAAAAACAAGTTTTCGTAGCCGGAGTAAAAAAAAATATTAATATTTAGTAGAAAGTAGAAAAGTTCTCGTAAGGAGACTTTTTTCTTTACCACGACGAAACACTCAGGTTTTTACTGATTTAGTCGAAAATTTCACAGATTTCATTTTTTTTAAATAGTTCTATTTGTTCGATCGTTTCAAAATTTTTATAGGTGATGTAAATTTGGCCTATTGAGATGCTCTGTAACGATCGTGTTAAAATTCAGACGTTTAGTTACTTTTATCGTAATAATTCATATTTTTTTGCACCATCGATTAGAAGAAAGTTTTCGCTTTAAAAAGTATATATTTGGTTAGCCTGTGTCAGAGTTGTGAATGCAGCGGACAAACTCAATCTCCTAGAATGGATTTTTTTCTTAACCCAACGTCTGCCGCCGAACTTTAGGTAATAGAAACTGGCAACGATAGGAGAACGATTATCAGAAGAGCTGGAAATGACAGAACGTGGTGGAAGGTAAAAACATGATGCGTGGAAGTGTAGATTTTATATTTGTGAAATATGGATAGTAAATTTTAGTGGTAATTTATATGTGTTGTGTTTTAGATAAATAAAATCTGTTAAAGTTAGATCCGCCTGTTCTGGGAAATTTTCTTAAGTTGTAATTTGAAAGTCTACATGTACATGATGGCTATGAGCTCAATGCAATCACGATTCGTGATGAATACACTAGATTAAAGAACATACGTTAAGCCGAAACCTTACTGTCGGTACCTTTAAATTTGCATCCTGGAGAGGTCTTGCCATAAGGGAGAATAACTTTTTTTTGAAAAACGACTCTTTTTGAAATTTTTTCAAGGGATTGACTGCGACATTATTTAGAATTGATTACGGCATTAATGACCTAAGCATACGATCTATCGGAATACGTCTTTCAATTTAACTGTACCGATCGGTTTGGTCAATTTGGATTATAACATAACTATCAATGAACATAAATAAAGTCGAAAAACTGTTCTTTGATACTTTCCGATGCATAAACGGGTTTGTGCGCATGCGCAAGGGTTTTCCTCCGACTGGGATCAAATGGATGACTTTTTTATGAGAGTAAGTAGTTTTATTTATCAATAACTCCGCTAGTTTTTAGAAATCTAAAATTCTGAGTCTCAGGTGCATCACGAAGCATTTTGGGCTGAGAAAAATCTCCGAAAAAATTTCAATCTCATACGTCCCGTAGATTTTGCTAGCCATCACACACAGACAGAGCGAAACTTTCTTTTTATTACAGTACATATTGAGGATTATGTGAAACATGATTATTTTAACTCTGTTCATATGCTCATAGGTAATTAGGTAAAATTGTTTGGCTCCAAATTTTGTGCTTATATTTTCAAAACCATGAAACAAAATATTGAGAACCATTTTAACAATTTTAGAAGTAACGATTAGATTTTAATCAAATAAGTTCTGTTTGAAATACTTTTCTTCGATTTTTTTTCTTAAATGTGGTAATGAACTATCATGAAACACATCTTACACTAAGAATACACACAATAGATAAAAAAGAATTATGTTATATATTTTTTAATTTTTTTCACAGTTATAAAACTCTACTTGAAACTAAAAAAAACGGTTGCATGTTAAATTCTATAACCATTTGCAAAAATAAAAGCAAGAGTGGTTAATTGTAAAAAAATTAATAATGTCAAATATATATATATATATATATATACCGGGTGTCCCAAAAATGACTGATGGATTTTAAAATTCAATAACTTGCAAACGGTGACAGATATTTAAAAAATCCTTGCAGGAGGGTTATGTATGATGTCAGGAGTTTTTTTTACAGTGATTCTTGACTTTAGTTCGAATTTCGAACAATAGATGGCGCTGACAGCGACTGACGCTCAGTTGAGGCCTAAACTGACGTCACTCAGCACTGATGCGAAGGAAGGAGATTAAGGCTATGGAGTTGGTCTCATTCGCCAGCACAATCTTGCTCTTAGGGCCCGATTCTGAACTCATTCGATATGATTTCAATGGAGTGCATTGTTGCCATGGAAACAACAAATTCTTCGATAGTGGAACACAGCGTTTAGAACTGGGCATGAATTTAAGAAGAAGTATTCGAGTTTGCAGGCGATTTTACATTGATTAAGTTTATTTTCCCGGATTAAATTACTTTTTATGGTCTGATTTAAAGAATACTTTATGAATCGTATTTTAAAACTAGGTGAAGAGATTTAGTATTTTTGTTGTTATTAAAAATTTCATAACTTTTATTACATTCTAAAAAATTTTAGATCTTTTAAGGAAGTCCGTTAGTAGGTTTTTATGAATGTTGGATAATAATCGTGAAAATGGATAATAATATATTGTTGTTCAAAATAACTACTTAAAAACAAATATTAGAAGTTACCTTGTTTAATCCTTTTAAATAGGGGTATTATATCGTTGCAATAAAATTAAAAAAATAAAATGAATGCTAGTTAATTAAAATTTTTTTCGACAGTTTGATATTAAAATATTGTACTACATGCAGCTTCATCTTGATGGTTGATAAAATAAAACTAGTAAATATTTTTTATCTACATCTACTATTTAAACTGTAAAAATTTGTTAAAAGAATTCTGGAGTTTGAATTTTTACGCTTTGGCAAGTCTTTCTACACACAAACGCTAATATGCATATATTTTTTTAATAATAAATATACCAATGATATCTAATGTGATAAACTAAGTTTAAATTAAACTTGACAAGAGTCTAAAACTTAGTAGTACTTATTGAAGGCCACAAACAAATTTTTATTGAAATTTTTATCTTGATATAAATTAAGACCGTATTTCTATTAGCACTTTTTGTTGGAATGCAATTGTAATTTTAAAACTTTTAGTTTATATATTTAAAAAAAATCATGAATCGTAATAATCAGGGCTTGGGAAATGCGGTCGCCACTTGCAACCAATATTTTTTACTCGAAGACCAAGATTTTTAAACTGGCGGTTTTTGTAGTGCTAAAGAAAGAACAAAGTGTAAACGTCATTTCCCATATCATGCACAGAAAACGACATACTCTGCTGCTGTAGCCAGCTAGCATGTCATGTCATGTGATTAGAATGTGGGGAGAGGGTGGGTCGTTCTTACGGGTTGTTTACCAATGTTTTTTGCAAGAGGGTTCGGTTTACAGTTTTTCAGAGAAATTTATTAGTAGTGGCCCGGGGGGGGGGGTGATTGAGAGAGAATTTTAAGTATTAGAATAATAACTTTATTTAATGAAGTATATTCTGTAATTATACGCGTTTAGTGTTTGAATTATCATCCGTAGTAAATGGAAAAAAATTTCACTGAAAATCAGGACATTTTTTTGGATGGGGAGGTATTTATCCTTAGCGATTCCATTGTTGTTTTAAATCAATCCTTAGATTATTGTATTAAATCAATCCTTTGATTGTTGTATCAACCCGTAAGAACGACCCACATTCTAATCACATGACATGACATGCTAGCTGGCTAGAGCAGCAGAGAATGTCGTTTTCTGTGGATGATATGGAAAATGCCGTTTACGCTTTGTTCTTTCGTTAACACTACAAAAACCGCCAGATTAAAAATCTTGATCGTGAAGTAAAAAATACTGGTTGCTAGTGGCGATCGCATTTGCCAAGCCCTGATTATTACGATTTATGAATTTTTTAAAAATATATACAAACTAAAGAGCTTTAAAATTACAATTGCATTCGAACAAATGTGCTATTAGAAATACGTCTTAATTTATATCAAGATAAAAATTTCAATAAAAATTTGTTTGTGGCTTTCAATAATTTAAGTACTACTAAGTTTTAGACACTTGCCAAATTTAATTTGAACTTAGTTTATCACATTAGATATCATTGATATCTTTATTATTAAAATATATGCATATTAGCGTTTGTGTGCAGAAAAAGTTATCAAAGCGTAAAAATTCAAACTCCAAGAATTCTTTTAACATATTTTTACAATTTAAAACGGATGTAGATAAAAAATATTTACTAGTTTTATTTTATCAAACATGAAGATGAAGCGGCATGTAGTACAATAATTTAATATCCAACTGTGAAACAAAATTTTAATTAACTAGCGTTCATTTTATTTTTTAATTTTAATGTGACGATATAATACCACTATTCAAAAGGGTTAAACAAGGTAACTTCTAATATTTGTTTTTAAGTATGTTATTTTGAACAACAATATACTAATAACCATTTTCACGATTATTATCCAACATCCATAAAAACCTACTGACGAACTTCCTTAAGGGGGCTCAGGACTCTTAAAGCTTCAAATTTTCGAAATTTTAATTTTTTTTAGATGTTAAACTACTATCTTTTCTGAACATTTTGATATAATTATTTCCATGAAATTCCCGGCATTTCCGAAGTTTTGAAGTCATTTTTCTCCAAATGACGTTTTTGAGCATAACGCGCAGGATATCTCAAAAACTTACGAATATTTTTATATGAAATTAAAAAAAAAAATATGTTTCATGTCAGTCTGTATAAACTGACCTTAAAATTTCCTTTTTATTGTTCAAGAAATATTTTTTTAGGTGTTATACTGTTAATAATTTCAAAATTTTGTATTAGCTAAATACAACTTGTTATTAAAAATATAAAAATGCTTTAAAACAAATTTGTTTAGGTTCAAGGTAATTATTCTAATCTAAAGTATAATTAGGCGCAAAAAAAGTAATTCTAGTGAAAAAATTTATTTTGTAATCCTGCGCGTAAGCTGTCATACCAATTTTCTGCTGGATAAATATCTGACAGTTTTGAGCACCCTATAAATATTAATTCTGCAAATTGAATTTTTTTTTAAATACATGAAAGGAAAGAACATACTTATATCTTTCATCCCAATTAAAATTGTGTTTTTAAATCATATGCATTTTAAAGCATTAAATGTTGAAAAGGATATTTTTTTTTTTTTCCAATTTTAAGAGTCCTGAGACCCTTTAAAATATCTAAAATTTATTAGAATGTAACAAATGTTCTGAAATCTTTAACAACAACAAAAAATACTAAATCTCTTCACCTAGTTTTAAAATACGATTCATAAAGTATTCTTTAAATCAGACCATAAAAAGTAATTTAATCCGGGAAAATCAATGTAAAATCGCCTGCAAACTCGAATACTACTTCTTAAATTCATGCCCAGTTCTTAACGCTGTATTACACTATCGAAGAATTTGTTGTTTCTATGGCAACAACGCACTCCATTGAAATCATATCGAATGAGTTCAGAATCGGGCCCTAAGAGGAAGATTATAGTGGCGAATGAAACCCACTCCATAGCATTAATCTCCTTCCTTCGCATCAATGTTGATTGACGTCAGTTTCGGCCTCGACTGAGCGTCAATCGTTGTCAGCGCCATCTATTGTTTGAAATTCGAACTAAAATCACGAATTACAGTAAAAAAACTCCTGACATCATACATAACCTTCCTGCAAATTTTATTTTAAATATCTGTCACCGTTTGCAAGTTATTGAATTTTAAAATCCATCAGTCATTTTTGGGACATCCGGTATATATATCAATCAACTTTTGAACGAAGGGTGATTTCGGCGTCTGGGGGTCATGATCGATGAAAATATACCAAAATTTTTTTAAATTGCTTTCCTCCGTACGGCTGCAATAGGTAGCTTTTTGCAATGAAAGCTACCTAAAATGATTGAATTATAGCATTTTGAATTTCTATTGTGGCTGACATTTTGAAACGACCTGATATTTGTCACGCGATAACAGGCGTATTTATGAACCGATTTGGATGTAACTTGGTGTGTACATAGTGCATACCAATGTCTCGACCGAGTTCGTAGGCAATCTTCATTCGCCATCTTGTTTCAAAAGGGTACATTAAAAAAAAAATTTAAATTTAAAATGAGGTATCAAAAAATTAGAAAATGAAAAAGGTTTTTTTATGTGTTTGACCTTGATACAATGTTTTCCGGGCAGATTTTTTTCGTCTACATCTTAAAAAATGGTTGAGTTGTAGCACTTTGAAATTTCTAGCATGGCTGACAGTTTGAAACGATCTGTTATTTGTCACGCGATAACACACGTATTTATCAACCTATTTGAATGTAAGAAGGCATTTGGATATTATATAGCAATGTCTCGACCAAGGTCACTGGCCAGCTTTATCCGCCATCTTGAATCAAAATGGCGGCCATTAAATAAAAATAATTATATTTAAAGTGAGTCGCAAAAAATTTAGAAATTGAAAAGGTTCCTTTATTAAGTATTTGACTTTGATATAAGGATTCCGAAGCATTTTTTGTTTTGTCTTTATCTTAAAAAATGGCTCAGATACATCAGTTTGAATTTCATTATGTGGGTGACATTTTGAAGAATCTGATTTTCTGCCTGCAACAGCACTCATGTATATCAACCGATTCCGATGTGAGTGAGTGTGTGCACAGGAATTATTAAGGTCTCGACCAAATTCACTGGTTAGTCTCATTCACCATGTTGTCTTAAAAGGTCAGGCGCCTCAAGATATCGCCGAATTTAGAAACCAAATATAGCTCTAAATAAAATCAGCTTGGATAAAGCTGACTAATTTCGCGAAATTCTCATTCATAAGGATCTAGTATTGATAAAAATTAGTATTGAATCTTCTATAATCGGTTTCCACCAAATTGAGCTTTGTGTGTTTGAATAACATAAGCTAGCTTTTTAAAAATAAGGAACTTGAAAGCTACCTCTTCCTCCCGGCACTGGCCGGAAGGACTTTTTAAATGCTTTTCTCAAATCCAAATTTCCCTTTTATAACGCATTCATAGAACCATTTTTAATTCTTACAGCATAAAATGTACAGCTATTTTTATTGAGACACTAAACAATCAAATTCAATTTTTCAGTGTGAGACCATTTTAAGAAACCATAATCTTCATATTTGTCATACATTTTTATAATGCGGCGCCTAAAACATTACCTATCGGTGAGAATTTCAACTATTTTTTTTTCTTTTTGCACAAAAATATTATTTGATAAACATTATACTACAAACAACGTTCCGATACGACGGTTTTTTGAATTTTTATGGTTTTTTGAAAAATAAACGAACATGAGCGATTGGCATTTAAACGAAAAATATTTTATGAACTCAGATAAGGATTATTACTACTGCAATTTGTTTCTGTAGAAAAATATATGTCATATACACAAAATTCTTTAACAAATAATAAACTCTTTACTTTGTTTCAATCTACTGTATTATATTAAATGTGTAAAAGAGTAACACATATAAATAACGAAATCTATATCCTTTTAAAAATAAAAAACAAATTGTGAGGTATGAATTATTTGCTTGCTTTGTTCCAATTTCCTACGTTACATCTGAATTTCATACAATGCAATTTTATGACACTAGCTGACCCACAAGCGTTGCCCAGGCCCATCATAATAACCTTAAATAAAACTCTAGTTTATCTGATTTTATATCCTTTGAAAATCTTTTAAATGAACCTTGTTTCGGAAGTCCCATTGCTTTCCACAGCGTCTCGTATGTTCTGAACAAATCTCTTTCCGAACGAACCTGTGATCTGGGTCTCCGCTGCCTAAGGCAGTATGTACCGGAAGTGCTCCGCACGTGCCGCAGGTAATCGAAAACCAAGTTGTGTGAGCCAAACTTCGTAGTAATCAAGTCCATAGAACCCGAAAAAAGAATGCATCATTAATGTTCGAAAATGTTGGTAACTGAAGTCTAAGATAAACTTTCATAATACAGAAAGTAGCTAAATTGTAATCTAACTTAAATGAACCAATTCCCTTTGAAATTGGGCCCCTATAACCCGAGGAAAGAATACACCCCTAAGCGGTGGAAAGTTCCCCCCCCCCCACCTCTGTAAGTTTCACGGACTACTTTTAAAACTAACACAATATTATTTAATAAACGGGTGATATCCCTTATATAAAGTTACCTTTAAAGTAACGCGTGACGCAATTTATAATTTACGGCTGTAATGAGTAAACGTAAGTTGTTGCCGAAAAAGGAGATTAACATTAAATAATCGTAACTCAGGTATAAACGAGGGCAGGGACCAGGAGGCGGGATCTTAACCGGAATGTAGTTGAATATAGGAAAAAATTTTAATAGTTTTAAAGAAGCTGTAGGACGCAAGACCTATGTTGAAGAAAATTGCAATACAATCGAATTATTTTTAAAGAAGATGCAACAAACACTCCGAGAAGGAGATTAATATTCAAAATTGGTGGTAGCTGAAGTCCGAGAAATTTTTTTGTCGAAAATGTAGTTGCTGAATGACTTAAGAAGTTGTCTGATAAAAAAAACTAAAAAACTAGTGAATTGGGCCATTTTTAAAAGGGAGCCACAAAAAAGGGCTCAAAAAGACCAACTGATAGTTAAGAGCAGGGCTAGAGTCCTGAGCGGGTCGGGTTCTACCCGACCCGAACCCGCAAAAATAATTTTCGGCAACCCACAACCCAACCCGAACCCGCAAAAATAATTTCAGGCAATTCGCAACCCAACCCGAACCCGAAGTATATCAACCTGCACCCGACCCGAACCCGCAATATTTCAACCCGCAACCCGACTCGAACCCGCAATGTAAGGAAAGCAAATCATGGTTTAACACAATTATGAAAAATAATCTACAATCGTATCTCTAATAGAGGTCTGCACCGGTCCCGCCCGCGGCGGGACGGCAAAATTTGAAACTGGCCAGGCCTCTTTATTAGGTCAGTTTTTCAACGGGCCGGGCTGATAAACAAAATAAACGGGTCGGGCCAATATCTACAATTAAGCCGGTCTACCAGCCCGATATAAATATTTAGGCGAAGTCGATAAAATTATAAACGAGTCATGCCGGGCTAGGGCCGAACTTTTAAGTTTTACACGGGATGGGACGGGGCAGGCCTGAAAATTCCGGCCCATGCAGACCTCTAATTCTCTAATAGCATTTTTATGTTTTACATGGAAGAATGAACAAATTTATATTCTTTAGTATTCAACTATAATAAAACCTCCGACCCAACCCGATGCAAGTCTCTAAATGGTATAAAACAAAAAATCTAATCTTTAAATATGCTTTAAAATTAGTTGCGGTTTCAAAAGTTCCACTTATAACGATACACCATGTTTTACACAAGTGGCCATCTGCCTTTAGTTTATCAGCGGTTATTATTTTGAAAAATTTTCCGTCTAACATAGTGCATCGCGTATCACCACAATTAAATTATTCACTTGATACATTAGACAGGAAGGACCATTTAGCGTTTTGCTGCGTATTGTATTTTTAAAATACGATAAAAATATAATGCAGTTTGTTATTTGGAAGACTGGTGTGAAAGGAGGACTAAAGACAAAACAGGCCGGCACAAATTTTCTTTTGTGAAACTTTGATCTGCGGTTTATATAGGCATTTAACAGGAAAAAATATTTTCCACATTCTTTTAAAAAAGCGGATCAAACCGAACCCGACCCGCAAGAGTAAAAAAGCCAATCCGGAACCGACCCGAACCCGAAACAATGAAAGTCAACCCGACCCGCACCAAAAAAAATTTAAGTCAACCTGACCGATGCAAGACTCTAAGCAGGGCCCTAACATGAAAATAAGTTAAAAAGGCTTACTTCTTAGCACTTTAGATATTCAATTATTCAAAATTAACAACAGAGGTATGAATTATTCGCTAGAATAATAATTTAAAAGAATGCGCAAAAAATTGGATAAATGCTTAAAAAAGAGCCCTAGAGCCCGAATAAAAATTTGAGGGTTTTGATCCGGGGAGAAGAGTCCAATACTCAACTTTAAAATTGTGCAGTGAGAAGGTGAGAAAATTAGGGGGTGTAAAATGCATAGTGCAAAAAAAATTCAAGGGCCCCCGAAACGGACTCTACGGGACCCTAGGGGTCCCAGGGTCTTAAGTGGGAAGTAGAAACTGGAGAATAAGGGAGCCAATTCTCAAGTCATACTTAACTTTAAAATTATGCACCGAGAAGGTGAGAAAATTAGGGGGTGAAAAATGCATGGCGCGCAAAACGTTCAAGGGGCCCTAGACCGGGACCCTATGAGGGGGACAAGGGTCTTAACTGTAATGTAGAAATTAGAGAAAAGCTAAACGGAAAAACGATCACAAAAATGGAGATCTGATTAAAAGTAAGCAATTTATTAACAATTTACGGCGCAAAAACTTCAAGGGGTACTGTACCGGGCACCAGTTTGGCAGGATCTTAACTGAATGTAGAAATGGGGGAATAAGAATTGGCCCCAAAAACGAAGAAGAACGGATGAAAAGGTAGATAGTTATTAAAAATTTATAGCATAAAAACTTAAAGAGGCACAAGGGCCCCACTCTTAAAAAAAGGAAAATCTGAGGCTCAGGTGCATCAGGACATGTCTTGGATTGTTCTCACCTAAATTTTCAGACTTGTACGTGTGGTAGATTTTGCTAGCCATTGCACGCAGACACACACATACACACTCACATACACACAGACAGAGTGAAACTTTCTTTTATTAGTATGGATTTTATTCATTTTTCCTCGCTAAAAACTTAGTTATCGTTAAATCCAATCTTGCTGAAAACTTATTCTACAGTTAAATACGAACACACTTTTAGTAGCTGACAAGTTATTGAGGTTTTAATGCATATGTATAAACAATTAATGATGATTCAGTAAAAACACTGATTTATGAAGTTGATGAGCTATCGATATGCCCCCATATCAGTAACATATAAATATTACTTCTTTCAATAAAAACAAACATTTATAAGGCTGGCGAATTGCTGATCTTTTAATATATAAATTAAATAAATTCGATGTGGAAAAAGACGGATTTGTGAGAATGTCAAGTAATCAAGATTGGATATATATAATTCATTCATGACATTTGATTAAATTAAAAACACACATGATTAAAGATGGCGACTTTTCGAGGTTTTTTGGAAATTCATACAGAATTCATATCCAACTGAATCAAACGTAAGTTTAGAGAGATGGCGAAGTAATTGGGTTTTTGCATTATTTTGATTTTATTGCCGATGTAAAGAAAATTAATTATCTTCTATTGCATAGAAGCACTGTTTTATAAGGATATCAAGTTATCAAGGTTTTAGTGTATAACCACATATACTAATTATAATTGTTTAAAAAACATAGATTTACAAGCTTGTCATCAATGTTTAAGCGCATAACTTGTATTCGATATATAATAAAACAGAATAATGAATCTGAAATTTAACTAGTTTTTAGAGCATATGAATAAACAATAATATTTGATTAACTAAATACACTTATTTAGGGGAATGTCGCGTTATCGAAGTTTTAGCACATAACTGTAATAATTAGTAACATTTTATTGAACTAGTTGACTTCGCTCCTTAGCGCGCCCATAATTACATCGGGGCCTCTAATTTATGCGAACCTCGAATAAAACGAATGTCGAAGTCATACGAAAATTTCCGAAATAACGAACCTCGGGTCCCCGCTATCTACGGTACCATATACTGGGTGTACTGCGCAGGAAAATCTTGAATTTCCACGTTCTACTGCTGGGAGGCACAATATGTTTCAAATGAACCTCCGGCACCGTATAGCAGGAGTGCTGTGCACTCACTGCAAAATAACTTAATTTCACTTCCAACCACAAGTTGGTGCAGTATGTTCTAAACAATCCACCTTCCAAACGAAACACCGACACTGTGTTCTCGTTGCCTCGTATACCATATAGAAGGCATGATGCGCACGCACGACAAACCAATACGTTCTGTACGATCATCCGACACGGTTTCCGCTGCCTGCGGCAACGTATAATAGGCCCGGTAATCTAATTGTAAAGTAACCGTAACCTAACTGTACCATAAATATTACCTAACTGTAACCTAGCTGTAACATTTTACCTAACCGTAACCTAACGGTAACCTAACCGCAACATAACTTCAACCTAACTATAAACAAATTATCACTTAACCATAACCTAACTGTAACCTAATTGCAAACTAACCTTAACCTAATTATAACATAACCGTAATCTAACTGTAACGTAAATCTAAACTGTCGGTAACTTAACCGTAATATAAACTAATTATAAGCTAAATGTAACGTAACAGTAACCTAACTGTAACTTATCCATAATCTAATCGTAACCTATCTGTAAAGGAAATGGAACATAACCGTAACCTAACCACAATCTAATTGTAACCTAACCGCAAAGTAACCATAACCTACTTATAACCTAACTGTAACCTAACAGTAATCTATCTGTAAAATAAACGTAACATGACGGTACGCTAACCGTAACCTAATTATAACCTAACCGTATCCTAACTGTGATGTAACTATAACCTAACTGTAATCTATCCGTAACCTACTGTAACCTATCTGTAACCTAACCGTAATCTAACTGTAACCTACCCGTAATCCAAATTGTAACCAAACTGTAACGTAACTGTATCCTATCCGTAACCTAATCGTAGCAGAAACGTAATCTAACTGTAACCTATCCATAACTTAACCGTAATCTAATTGTAACCTATCCATAACATAATCTTAACCTATCTGTAACTTAAACGTAACCTAATTGTTACCTAAAAGTAACTTGACTGTGACGTAACCGTAACCTAACTGTAGCCTGGCGATAACCTAACCGTAACCTAATTGTAATCTATCCGTAACCTACTGTAACCTATCCAGAACATAACCGTAATCTAACTGTAACCTATCCGTAAACCTAATTGTAACCAAACTGTAACGTAATTGTATCCTATCCGGAAACTAATCGTAGCAGAAACGTAATCTAACTGTAACCTATCCATAACTTAACCGTAATCTAATTGTAACCTATCCATAACATAACATTAACCTATCTGTAACTTAAACGTAACCTAATTGTTACCCAAAAGTAACCTAACTGTGACATAACCGTAATCTAATTGTAACCTAACCGTAACGTAAGCGTAACCGTAAACTAATTATAATCTATCCGTAACCTAAAAGTATCCTAACCATAATCTAACTAGGCTAATCGTCCTCTTGGCTAAATATCCTGTCGTCTAATTTTTTCTTGTCGGCTAACTGCCCTGTAGGCTAAATGTCCTGTCGGCTAAATGACTTGCCGGCTAATTGTCTTGTGGGCTAAATGTCCTGTCGGCTAATTGTCTTGTCGGCTAATTGTCCTGTCGGCTAAATGTCCTTTCGGCTAATTGTCTTGTCGGCTAATTGTCTTGTCGGCTAACTGTCCCGTCGTCTAAATGTCCTGTTGGCTAATTGATAACGTTTTTGAATCCTGTGGATTTTGACAGTAGTATTGCATCTTCTTGGATTTAAATCTGCAATTATTTGAGAATTATAGTGTTTTTGGACTGAAAAATTTTGCTGAATGCTGGAAAACATCCAGGTGCTTTTACAGTAAATGAATGGTTTAATTTTTATTTTACTATTGTAGGGGGAAAAAAAGTCATAGAGCTTATTTTGTCTTGTAATTTAAAGTTTTATTTCTTATTTTATATACTGTGTGTAAACTGATATATGTATACTTGAGCATAAGAGTTAAGCACTGTTTAATTTAATAGTTCTCAACTTAATACTGGGTTCAACTTAATAGTGTTTTAAGATTGAATATTTTACTGAATGATTTCTACTCTAAAAAAACCTCCAGAAGTGAATGAATGCTTTATGTCCACTTTACTATTGTGAGAAGAAAAAAAAAGCTCATAAAGCTGAGCACTGATCAACTTGATAGCTCCCTGCGGTGCTCAATTTGAAAGAAAGTTACTGTCACCTTTGCTGAAATGTAAGGATTTTAGACTTAAAACTGTTTTTAGCTAGCTGATTTAGTGTGACTGTTAAGTATCGTTTCGACTACTTATGGAAACTGTGTTTAAACGATTCCTTCAGTCACTTTTCCGTGTTTTCATTGTTTTTAATGACATTTCATGCTTTTCATTTTAGCTGTTTTTATTTATTGTCTGTATTTTTCTTGTATTTTAATGTTTCTTTTTCTTGTTTTAAATGTTAGCTATATGCTGTTCCTTTATATGTAATGTTAGCAGATATGCTGATGATCCCTGAGGTACGTGGCCTTTTAAATATTTCAATTTAAGTTGTCCATGTGAGTGCGCGATTTAAAACTCAATTTTTACGTTGATTCATAAGATCATGGTTTAATGCTGCACATTATTAAAATATTTTTTAAGACATATTGCTTGTTCAGCGATAATTTATGACTTATTTATATTCTGACAATGAGTTGTTACTTGTTAATCTTTTAAAACGGAATTGTCACACTGCCTTGTTTGGTGTTTAATAGTGTATTATACTGTTACCGTTATACTTCGGTTGTGAATTCATTATCGCCAAGTATTGATCTTAGTGTTTACAATCTGTTTATACAGCAGAATTTTAATTTGTCTGTGAATCTGTTTTTAAATATTTTTATTATTCATCATATATTATCATATATTTTACTTTTTACTGTCTGGTTATGCAACAGACTTTTAATTCATATCATATTACTATTGGTTTTATTCTTTACTTACTGTCATTTACAACAGGATTTTAGTTATGTGCTTAATTTAATGATTGTATGTATAAGTGGTACGGCTAAGAGGAGTGAGGCTTCTGGTACCTCCAAAGGTCTCTCGGGTGGTGATGAAGATGATGTATTCGTCCCTCCTAGGATGCGTGGTGGAAATCTTACTTTTAGCTTTCCTTTGCTGGTCCCTATGAGATATGTTGCTGGTAACTGTCGGACAGAGATTAAAGCCGGTACTTCGACCTCAGCAGTTAATAGTTATACACGTCACCTTCGAGATATACATAAAATAGTCCCTGTTCGCAAAATTAACTGGAGCTCAGTCTGTCACAGTGACATTGGGCGCCAGGTTGCAAACCATGCTTGCTTCAGGGGGCCGAATGGCCGTCCTACGCTTGTAAAATCAACTGACAGGTGTCCTTATCAATGTTCCGAATGTGTTGAATCCTTCCTTAACTGGAGAGGTCTGGGTAACCATAGAGAAGCGCACAAAGCTAAAAAGCTCCAGAATGATTACAACCAACGAAATCGACTCAATGTGACAGGTCCGACTTCTATCAACTATGGTGAGGTTAATGATGCTGATACCCAAGATATATCCGAGGATGAAATTGATGTGAGATTTGCATCGTTAGGTGTAGTTGTTGATGACAATGACATTAATAACCTTATTGAAGTTATGTCAAACCCTGCTAATATTAATCAAAATGATGTGCAATTGGCATCGCATGATTTTATTTATACATTTGCCCCCTCTACAGGCAGTTTTAATTTAAATAGTGATGTTGATGTTAGTACCAACATAAATGAGTTAAAGAACGATAATGCATCGTCACAATATTCTCCTCAGCTATGTCATAATAATAATCATGGTGCTCTGCCAGTAGCTGAGGTCAATGTCTCTCCGCGGCCGGATCCGTCAAATCGTAGAAGTTTTTCTTTTGACGTGGCTGACATCCCACCGCTCAGAACCACATTTCAGAGCCCAGCTGTTTTTGATGATAATACTTCGATCAGTAGTTCAATCAATGATGTCAATGACTCTGAAACTTTAATATCGCAACAGAAAGTCACTCTTCCAAATATACCTAATTCTACTGTTAGGAGCAATTTGAATAAGGAAGATAAGGTGGGGGATAGCTTGATTGATTTTAGTCACGAAGTTTTTAATCGTAATGATATTTCTAATCCTTCATCCTCGTCTACTCCTCATAGTCATAATCAGGTTTATCAAATCACTGTACATCCGCTTTTAATGAATTAGTTGGTATTAACTCTGCTATGCCTCTACAAAGTGTGAATGATGTCATAGTGAATGGACGTCGGTTATTTGAGGGCGGTGATGACAGCTTCAAACTATATCCCACTGATGCGAATTTGAATAACAATTGCAGCCATCATCAAATGAATCAAAATAGCCCTGAACATAATCATGAAAACAATAGTAGAGCTGCTACTTCGGTACTCCAAAATAATGTAATCCCAGCTGTTGTTGTTGAAGATCCGGCTGTTCAGAATTATGATCAGGTAATTATGCATAATCTTGTTTGTCACCCTGCGTCTGAAGATCATGTCGTCGGCGTCGGCGTGCAGCAAGTCCCTAACAATCTTCAAGATAATAACTCGCAAAATAGAAATGAAGATGACGTCAGAATTGCATCCGAGACGTCCCTAAACAATATCAAAATTATCAGTCAGTTGGATGCAGAAGACGGTGAGGAAAATCTCATTGCGGAAGACAATGCTGACGACTATGACACTGGTGGTATAGTATAGGCGCTGGCACTCCAATACCCAGGGATATTCCGGCGAAGCCTGGGTTCCTCGTTCGTTTTCAACCACACTACGGAATTTATTAAGTGATGAAAATCCTAACTTCAGCGAATTCGAAGCTATTGCTGAGGATTTTTATAATAAGTATGAAGAAGGAATTAAATTTTAAAGGGTCTCCAGGTCACGGGGCGGTCCGTTCTCATAGACCCGTTGACCCAGAAAATCATACTGAGATTCAGAAGTTGTACAGAAAGTATAGGAAAAAAGCTTTACGCTCCATATTAAAAGATGAATCCGATTTCTGCTGTTTGGACCCGGAAGTAGTTGCCGACCATTATGCAACAAGTCCCACTGAGAAACCTAATAATACAGATTTTATGAAAGAAGCATCTTCAGCTAATATCCCGGTGAACACAGACATATTTACTCCGATTGAAATCATTAGAAAATTGAAAAAATTCGAAAATACGGCTTTGGGTCCGGATGGCATAACATATAATCATTTAAAGAAAATAGATCCAAATGCAGTTGTTTGAACACCACTTTATAATTTATGCCTCAGATTCAAAGCCGTCCCGGAAGCCTGGAAGAAAACTACGACAATTTGCATATAAAAGAAGCAAGATAAGCAGGACCCAGGTAATTGGCGACGCATTGCCCTGGGTAATACAGTTTATAAGTTATACGCCAGCTGCCTATCCATTCGACTCAATAAATGGTTGGAGGAGCACAAGACCTTTTCCTTCAACCAAAAAGGATTTCTGCCACATGATGGGGTCTTTGAAAATAATTATGTATTGAGCCAAATTATCAGAAAAAGTAAAATAAAAAAGAAAAATATTTTTTTAGCGTCCCTTGATGTTTC
The DNA here is from genome assembly GCA_963932465.1 of Maratus speciosus. Lineage (NCBI taxonomy): Eukaryota > Metazoa > Arthropoda > Arachnida > Araneae > Salticidae > Maratus > Maratus speciosus. The sequence goes on along the minus strand of OZ010799.1, from coordinate 388,983,146 downwards.
AAACGCATTTGGCTCCCTTCCGTACTGGGTCATATTTGAAGCCTTAAAGTTATGTGGTGCGGGAGGGGAGTTCATAGACATCATAAAGAATCTTTATTACAATGCTATTACACAATACAAGACGTCAGAAGCTCTATCGACCCCACGTGTGGCCACCACCGGCGTCAAGCAGGGTGACTAGAGTTGCAAAAAACTCGCAGATTTTGAGGAGCGGGAATAAACCCGGAAATTTTGGGGAATAAACCCGGAATTTTGGAGAATATTGGAAATTTTGAAGGAGTTTTGAAAGTAAACAAAACCAATCATTTTTTTTTCAATTTGAAATTTTTATTTTTAAGAAATTTCAGTTACCGTTCAGTGAAGTTTAAGACGGATTTATCATTATTAATTCACGAAACATGATCTTCAGCTCTAAGTTTTATAATTTCTTAAAACTGATTTTATTTACATTAATAACGGTTAAAAATTGGTGATGATTGGATTGTTTCTTTAAAAATTAAAATTATTTAATTTCTTTTTGCTGGCATATCTATTATTCAGGCATACTCTGTATTTGTTTTCTTGTGAGGTACATTGTATTTTTTCATTAATTTCTCTCCCCTTTTTTATTTTCTTTTTTGTTTACATTGGGTAATTTGGCGAAATGTTTATTTTCATATCAGGCAAGATGAATCTGTTATCTAGATCTCTCACTTTCTACTTATCAACTATTAAAATATTAAATAACTTATGATATTTTAATAACTCTTACTTAATATTGCAGCTATAAGTATCTATTTCGTTAGTTTTCATGTAAACTGTGCTATTTTTGTATAGCTATTTTATTGGTTTTATTTGCATTTCTAAAAAAAATATTTTGCTTACATTGAAATCATTAAAAAAGTTAAAAATAATAAATAAAAAAATTCCGTGCCTGAAATTTTCTGAAAACTCCCGGAATTTTCAAAATTTCCCTCCCAAAAAACCTGGTTTATTCCCGGGAATAAACCCGGTTTTTTCCACCCTTTGCAACTCTAAGGGTGACCCGCTCAGTGGGATACACTTTATTCTTGCAATACACTTTCTTCTCCGTAAGATTCAAAAGGCAGGGTCTTCTAGGGATCCGTCTAATAGAAATTTATTCCATTACATAATGGCGTATGCAGACGACATGATATTAATGGCTAAAGATGCCATGACCCTGCAGGCCCTGCTCAACCTCATAAATGAACTGGCCATGAAAACTGGACTTCAATTCAATCCGAAAAAATGTGTTACTATGCGCTATTGCAGTAAGGCCCCTGCTGGGTGCAGGGAAACTATATTTAATATTGATGGTAATGCACTTCCCTGCATCCGTGACAGTTGTCCCGCAAAAGCTTAAGCAGAGGGCTCTTAATATAATAAATTCCAAGCTCGGACCGTGGCAGAGACTTGACTGCATGAACACATTCTTTTATCTTTCTCTGCTATTCCTCATGAGAACTGACCAGCTATCTAAAACTGAATGGCAGAGTATTGATGATTCTATTCGTCCTTTAATTAAGCGTGCACTTGGACTCCCTCCCAACGCGGCCAATGAGTACTTCTTTGGTGCGAAAGAAGATGGTTTATTTGGGATACCATTGGCCGCCGAGGATTCAGATATTGCCATTTTAGACGGAGGATTCAAGCTGCTTACTTCTAAAGATGTTATAATTAAAGATATGGCTTGGGCAGAGCTGAGGGATAATGCAGACTTTAGGCAGATGTCCACCACAGTTGAAAATGCGCAAGATTTTCTCAATTCTGCCCCATCAGACAGGAGTACAAATCGTTATACGTCCCGCTGGACTAGAGCGCGCCAGGCTGCGAAGCGCCTGGGTGTTAAGTGGCGCTATGACGAAAATTCTGATGTTGAGCTTGTAGCTAAAACGGAGGTGATCAGCAATAGAAGTAAGGTGTTTTAAACACTGAGAAAAAAATTTAGGAAAGACCGTACTACAAGCCTGAGAGACCTCCATACACATCAAGTCAAGACCAACTACTGTGTTGCTGCGACCAGGGAGAGTCCACATTTTTTACTGATGGTATGTTTACGAGTTTTAAGGACAGGCGATTTATTCATCGCGCGCGTCTGGGTCTATTTGATCTAAACGGTTATAGAAAACCGACCCGGTGCAACCCTGGTCCAGTAAAGAACAAATGCCGGAGGTGCCAGCGTATTGAAACCCTTCCGCACGTCATTGACCATTGTATGGTTCACTCAACCTTATACAAGAGAAGACATAACGCAATTGTTAGTCGTGTGAAAAAAGCTGCTAGTGAAAGGTTGACCATCGTGGGAGAGGATCGTGTGGTTGGGACTGAAAATCTCAGACCGGATCTGATCGTCCAAAAAGGTAACGATATTATCATCTTTGACGTTACTGTCCCGTTCGAGTATGGCCCCAGTGCTTTTGATGAGGCAAGAAAAAGAAAACTCAGAAAAATGCTAATCATGCTAATGAATTATCTGTCAATAATAAAACTTCTGTCGTTGAGGCTATTGTCGTCGGGGCACTTGGCTCCTGGGACCCAAATAATGATAGGTCTCTTAGAAGGATATGCACAAAATCTTACTTAAAGATAATGAAGAAGATAGTGGTTTCAGAGACTATTGCATACTCTAGAGACATTTATGATGAGCATATTCGTCGGGTTCTCCAGGATGTCATTGGGCACCAGATCTGAAGCCCACTCTCCTATGTGATTTTAAACTATTCTTACGTGATTTTAAACTTCTTATCTTAACTATGTATATTTTTATGTTTGATGTTTTTAAATAAAGTTTGTTTGACTTGCTATAAATAAAGTTTAAATCACAAAACCCATGAAATAAATGGGATGACAAGGTGCTTGCACCACAGTTTATGCCACATACTTTTAGTAGTGGCAATTAATGTTAATTGTCTTGGCCACTTTTTATATCATTGTACTGTAGGGATACGTACGTTTCGTCTACATGTCCTGTCTGCTAAATGTACTTGTCGGCTAAATGTCCTGTCGTCTAAGTGCTGTCTGCTAAATGTCTTGTCGACTATTTGGTTTTCGGCTAATCGTCTGAGACCGCAATGAATTTATTATTTAAAATTTTTCTTTCTAATATTCACGTGTAAATATAATTTTTATGACGTAATTTTCAATATTTTCCTGCTTTTAGTACGTAATCATTTAATTATAACTTGAAAATAATTGATTATTTTATAATTTTCTTTCAATTTAAATATGCATGTGTAAAAACAATTTTTATGACGTAATGTTCAATATTTTCCTGCTTTTAACACGTTATCATTTAATTCTAATTTAAAAGAATTTTTTTTTGTTTATAATAGTCACGTGTGAATAAATTTTTAATTTAAAGGATATATTAATCTTTGCGCTGTTTTAACAATTGACAACAATTTAAAATAATAACCTTTTCAAAAATATGTAAAAAATAGCTCTGGAAATTCTGAAAATTTTAATTTAAAATTGAAAGAAACTGTCAAAAAATTAGGCAAGTTAAAAAAAAAATAAATGCACTCTGCCAACCTCCAGTTTCTATTCAATGAAAATGATTAAATCCCCATGTATAGTTTATGCTCCTGTAAAACTTTTTTAATGGAACAATTTTATCCAGCTTTAACATTAAAAATCTCTTAAAATAATTCTTCGATTTAAAAACTGTCTACTTCAACGTATTTATCAAACATTTCTCTATAATACTACGCATTTTAATATTTTTGTATGCAGTAATTTTCTTAATATTTGCGAGATAGACCTCCGGCCACAAAAGATTCCTTGAAAGCGACGGTGACTAGTTATTTTTTTTCCGAATAGGGACAAAATGTAGTACGCGATCGGGTCAAAAGATGGCGACACCACAATTCTGATATGGTCGTTATGCAAACTATAAATATTGCAAGGCTAAATAAAAATAATTGTCTTGGGGTTATCAAACTTCATTATTATTTCTAAATAAAACATTTAACTAAATTATTTATTATAAAAGAATTATTACATTACAATAGTTTTTATGCTAGGAAAATAATAATAATAAAAATATTATGGATGTCAGTGATTATATATTGATTGAGCCTCATAATAGTAATAAATGACATAAAAAAAAGTAGAACTGAAAGGAATTATTTTTTTACGTTTCTGATCGTGTAATTTATATTCAAATAATAATTACTAATGTATATTTCTTGTAAAGTGATTGAAATTAAATATATTTATAAAATTTATGGTAATATTTTTATTTTTGAAAAATTGCCAAGAAATAAACACCATCAAATTGGTATCATTATAATTGTAATTTTATTTAACTAAATAACAAATAAAAATTACAAAGGAGATGAGAATAATGGTCAACTAACAGACTTTAAAAAAAGCAGATTTACATGTGAAAACGAGCACCAACGAGTATCACACTGCCGATCACGAGATTAGTAGACGATTGCCCTCAACCGCTCAGCCAGTGTGAGGACAAGATTTTTCTCCCCAAAAGTGGTTAAAAAGAAAGCATATGTATGAACACAGTGTCATGCATTGTCGGTGAAATTTCCATAAAATGGCGAAGAAATATAGTCCGATTTTTCATGCGCATTATAAAACGAACAAAAGTCTTGCTGGAAACAAGTAAATTGTTATTTCCTTTATCTGAAACATATTTATTTGATTTTTAAAAAATCGCCCGCGTCATTTTCGAGAGAAAAAAAATCGAATTATTTAACGAACGAGAGTTTTCGCAAAACAACCAATATGTTATTCCCTTCATATAAAACAAATTCATATTATATATCAATTTATAGAAAATCGCTCGGATCATTTTCCAGCAATACAAATTAGAAATTTGATCGATCGAATTTAGTTTAAAAATGGGTTTCGAGATCTCAAAATATGCTGCACGTAGAAATGTAAAAATTTCAGTATAAGATTAGACAGCATGTAGAAGATTGTCTTTAAATAATCAGAACAATATGCACTATATTTGCTGAGTTATGAAGTGGCGGCTTTTCGCTTTTTCTTTCATCTTGAGTTAGGTGTATATATGAGTTCCGCCATTCTTACGATTTTAGACTTAAGGCTGCGTCACTCTGGAATACTTCCGTTTTCCATGATATTTTCGTTTTATAATATTATTATCACATATCAAAACTGTTTTTCATATGAATATAGCCGTCTAATAGTTATTTACAAGATAAACACAACATTTATTTCTAATGAATGCAGAAACACATTAAAATTTTCTTGATAAATTCTTCAACTTTTATTATGGTCAAAGTTTACATTATCTGTTTAAAAAAATATTTAATTGTTTATTTACATGTTTATTTACATCTGAAATATAGCAAGTATTATAGGCGTTTGTGGATTAGAGGGAGTGAACTGCATACTAAAACCTTCCTTGAAATAATATCTATCTGACAGTGCAAGTTTCCTCAAAATACATTTGGTAAAACTCGAGTTATAAACAGTCAGGACGAGTTTTCCGTTTGTATTATACATATATAAGTAGAAGTAGATAAACAATGGGCGTCATCACCTTAAAAGGAACCATTTTGCTTCTTCATGATGAGAGCCAATAAATGTATTGGAAATGATATGCAATGTGGAGAGGTGGAAAACTTATTTGGAATTGCTGGTTTGTATATTTTCTTTCTTTTTTAATGATTCAAACCATTTTATAAATGGCTAAAATTAGTAATAAAAATTTAAATTTGTTTAATTAAGTTTTAAAATGTACTGAATTGCTTTACAAAACTTAAATAATTATTAATCTTTTCTTCAGCAATTGCCAATGTTTCTTTTTATTATTATTATTTTTTAATTTATTTGCAAAAAGCATAAGAAAAATAGCTAATACTTTTTATAATATTCTTTTAAATTATTTTTAAATTTTATTATTGCCAGATAAATGTTCTTTTCTTTAATAGAAAAATTGTTTTTTTAAACACAATAAATATTATAACCTCTTTAAATATCGTGTGATTGTAACAAATGCAAAACAAATTTTGGAGTAGTTAAGAACTTTAATTATGATCAATTAAACATTAAAAAATGATCTAAAGGGGATCCCTCCTCCCAAAATACAAACCTCATTTAAAACCTTGGCATATCCATGTACTCTCAGACATACGTGAAAGGTAATTGACATTTAAAATGCCAAGTCGCAATATTTAAATTATGCCAATTGGCTGCAAGCCCAATTACTCTAGTTTATACCATACATTCTTAGGAGGAAATGAAAGGCTTGGAGGTAGATAATATATATAAGCTCTTAAAATTTCTACCATAATGCTAAAGATTTGGACAAAACAGTTCCCCAAAACAATATATTTAACAAAATGAACTTATTTTTTTCATGAGAACAGCTTTTAAATGCATGTTGAAGAAGTACTACTTAAAGAAATTCAATACAGACACTCATATTATAGCAGCATTCAAAATTTCCCGAGCCAGATTTTACAAAACATTTATATCTATCGATGCGAAAAGTGAAGGTGCTTTTTGTGTGGTGAATCGTGTTTCAAGTTGATCTAATCTTCTTATCTCGTTTCCATTGTTGAATCTTCCCACGCTTTTGTGAATAAACCACAAAAGGTTGGAGAAGAATAGGTGTTAATGTCTTTTCCTAGAAAAGTGTGGAAGGAAGGCAAAATAATCGTTTAAATGCAATTTGAGTCAGAGAAGCAGTTAGGGCTGCTATCCGGTTTCCTCAAATTATATAACATTAACTAATCGAAAAAGAAATTTTTTTACTCCATGCATAAAAAAAACTTGTTAAATCCATATGCAAAATATTATAGACCGAGAGACAGTAAACAAATTTATTAAAATGTTAGATAAAGGATGAGAGCTGTATAAAATGAGTTTTCCTGCTTATCTCAAATAGATATGGATGATCTGTCACCGGTTTAAAATTACATTTAGCAATGAGACACAGTCTGCTAATTGCTACCGGAACTAGTGTCAAACTATTTTACTAACATTCATAATTCGAATACCATTTGTTTCATTTTGCAGTGGTGGTGTGCCATTACATTACAGATTTTACAAATGAAAATGTCCTTTTCATATGACTATACATGCTTAAATTTAAAATGGACTTACATAAGAAAAAACACACCACAAAACTTCTTTAAACATAAAAATGATTGATTAAATGATGTGCATGTGAAATATGTTAAAGAAGAAACGCTTGTATGCCTATTTAAAACAGATTTAGAAGAAAATACTCTGTTACTACAATTCACACAAAAAAAGGTTTCTCTTTAGTATGAACATGCAAATGAACATTCAAATAGGATTTTGGAGAATATTCTTTGTGATACACTTAAACAAAGAAAGATTTCTCTTTAGTATGAACATGCAGGTGGTTATTTAAATCAAATTTCTGCAAAAATCAAGTAAAAGATTTCTATTTAGTATGGCCATGCATGTGGACATTTAAAGCAGACTAACGAGTAAATTCTTTGGTGCACACATCACAACAGAAATGTTCCTCTTCAGTATGAACACGCAGGTGGACATTTAAATCAGATTTAGAAGAAAATCCTGTGTTACACACCCAACAAGAGAAAAGTTTCTCCTCAGTACGGTCACGCAGGTGATCATTTAAAGAAGATTTATGAGAAAATGCTTTGTTACATACTTCACAAGAGAAAGGTTTCTCTTTAGTATGGACACGCAGGTGGTCATTTAAAATAGATTTACGAGAAAATCCTTTGTTACACACCTCACAAGAAAAAGGTTTCTCTTCAGTATGGACACGCAGGTGGTAATTTAAATGAGATTTTTCAGAAAATGCTTTGTTACACGTCTCACAAGAGAAAAGCTTCTCTTCCATGTGGACATGCATGTGGATATTTAAATTAGATTTTTTAGAAAATGCTTTATTACACACCTCACAAGAGTAAGGTTTCCCTTTAGTATGGACACGCAGGTGGTCATTCAAAAGAGATTTACGAGAAAATCCTTTGTTACACAACTCACAAAAGAAAGGCTTCTCTTCAGCGTGATCATGCATGTGGACATTTAAATTAGATTTTTGAGAAAATGCTTAGGTGCACACCTCTCAAGAGAAGGGTTTCTCTTTAGTATGAATTTGCAGGTGCCTATTAAAATTACATTTTTGAGAAAACACTTTGTTACACACCTCACAAGAAAAAGGTTTCTCTTTAGTATGGACACGCATGTGGTCATTTAAAATAGATTTACGAGAAAATCCTTTGTTACACACCTCACAAGAGAAAGGTTTCTCTTCAGCATGGACACGCAGGTGGACATTTAAAATAGATTTACGAGAAAATGCTTTGTTACACACCTCACAAGAGAAAGGTTTCTTGTTAGTATGGACACGCAGGTGCTCAGTTAAAATACATTTACGAGAAAATATTTTGTTACACACCTCACAAGAAAAAGGTTTCTCTTCAGTATGGACACGCAAGTGGTTATTTAAATGAGATTTTTGAGAAAATGCTTTGTTACACACCTCACAAGAGAAAGGCTTCTCTTCGGTGTGGACACGCATGTGGACATTTAAATTAGATTTTTTAGAAAATGCTTTATTACACACTTCACAAGAGTAAGGTTTCTCTTTAGTATGGACGCGCAGATGGTGAATTAAATCAGATTTACGAGAAAATCCTTTGTTACACACCTCACAAGACAAAGGCTTCTCTTCAGCGTGATCATGCATGTGGACGTTTAAATTAAATTTTTGAGAAAATGCTTCGGGGCACATATCACAAGAGAAGGGTTTCTCTTTAGTATGAATTCTGAGGTGCCTATTATAAAATTACAGTTTTGAGAAAACACTTTGTTACACACCTCACAAGGGGGAGGTTTTCTCGTCAGTATGAACACATATAGGTGGACATTTAAAGCATATATGTAAGAAAATCTTCTGCTGCATTCAACAAAAGCGAAAGGTTTTTCATTAGTAAGCACACGATGATGCCTATATTATGCTTTGGAGAGAATCCTTTGGTAAACAATACCCAAGAAATAGACTTTTTTGCTAGAATAATAAAGATGGACGTTTAAGTAACATTTTTGAAGAAATGTTTGTTATACACCGCCACAAGTGACAGGTGATGAAAGAGGACTATTCAATGCAGATTTATGTTCTTATTACTGTTATCTCACATGTGAAAATTTTCTCTTTACCACCAGTATGACGGTTCATTTAAAAATTAAATGTCTGTGCAGATGCTTTATTGTAAAATTATCCAATGACGCCTTTGGTTCAAAGTTAAATTAGACTTTTAAAGATGTCCTTTATCTTATATCTCATACATAGAAGAACTTTTTAATGAATGAAAATAAAAGTATTTTATAGTAATAAGATGAGAGACAGTTAAAATGATGTATAAAAATAATTTAAAGTCTAAATCCAGAAATGAAGAGTAACTTGCTTAAAAATGTCGATTTTTAAAAATATACACAAATATATATACATAAGTCTACAGAAATATAACCACATTTAATGTAATAATATGTAATAAATGTTCCAATAAGGATTGGCACGTAGAAACTTTGCTATACAGGAGATTGCAGTTATCAAATAAATTTCGAAATATCAACAATGATATAATTCCAGAAAGTTATTTAATTCTTTATTGAGGCTTTCAGAAGTGATTTTTGACTTAAGAGGAAAAAATTTAAGATAGATATCTTATATGAACGTTTCTCTGTAATATATATATATATATTTAATTTCAACAAATTGATAACTTTCAATGAATAGTTGTCTAAATTCTAGCCTATAATTTGTATGTGGAAATGAAGAAAATCGGGCTATTGCGTATTAGCTCAGAAACTTAAAAAGATCCTGATAGGACAAGTTTTGGTTTTGTGGGGGAGGAGGGGTATTTATATAATTAGATATATAATGTCTTTGGGTATGCTTCCTTTTCATAAGTTCTTTCAATATACTAAGAATAGACCACAAATATCTGCACCTGAAATATAAATGAAAATGTATACATACCACATAATTAATTCTTCATGAATTTTCAAATGTTTACATAAGAAATTCCATAAGAACATCATTAATGAAATGAGAATATTTAGTAAATAGGTATTAACTATTTTGTACATTTAATTAAATTACTACAATTAGCATAACTACAAACACAAACAATATTTTTATAAAACTGTTAGGGGCATGTCAAACTTTGTTTACATCTTTATTTCGTATAGTTCTTTTACCATTTTTCGTAAAACGAATTTAGAAATTTGTAAAGCGTATGAAAGATTTCGTGAGCATTAATAAATTTTTTTATTAATGAATTTTCCAAAGATAAAATGTTCTGATTAGGTGGGTATTAGAGTATTACAGTGCTGGTATCACAGTGATTTTTATTTTCCAAAAGTCACAATTATTAAAATGTAAAATATTTTGAAACTTTTATATTATATAAAGATTATTAAAAATGCTAAGTACATTTTTTATCGATTTATGTAAATTTGTGTTTGTACAGATTTAGATATCTATTTAAGATTCACCAGTTTCGTAAATAGCACCTTGAAAGTTTCAAAATGTGTTTATTTTAAAATATTTTACGAGTTTCCTTTTTTAACTGTTAAACTTTTTTTAAAAGGTATAATTTTTTAGGAACTATAAGAAATAAAGATCTAAACATTGTTTGGTATTCCTCTGACATCTTTGTAAAATCACGTTGCATATGATTGTGGTTATGGTAATTGTATTAATTATAGAAATTTCACAATCTCGTGATTGCGGGGTGGCGCATGTTTATTGACATACTACAAGAAATTTTGAAATATGAGGGGTATCAATAAGTTTTTGCCCTCATATAGAAATAATTAAGTAAAATCTATGAAATTGCTACATTGTATTAGTCCTTTTCTATATAGTCACCGTGCACAGTAACACCTTTCTGCAAACTGTATTTCAAAAAGGGAGGGGAGGATGTATTCCAGGTGTGATAGCAGACCCAAAATGGGGGTGTTTTTCAAACTTTTTCTGACCCGCACATGTGACATATTGTTGGAAAGGCCTGTGACCTCGGGTGTGATTCATGTTATGCACACCCGACCCCCTTCCCCCCCAAAATCCCCCCCGGGGCATGAATGGTGTCCGCAAAATTTAGAAAAGAACCCCCCAATGGCAAATTGGGGGAGAGCCTCGGGATGTGCATAACATGAATACAGTTGTCACAGGTGTTTCCAACAATATGTCACAGCTGGGAGTCATCAAAAGTTAGAAAAATACCCCCCTTTGGGTCTACTATTGCGCCTCCTGGAATACATCCTCCCCCGTTTTTTGAAATACTGTTTGCAGAAATGTGTTACTGTGCACGGTGACTACGCAGAAAAGGACTAATACAATGTAGCACTTTCACAAATTTTACTCAATTATTTCAATTATTGCGAGAGCAAAAGTTCATTAATACCCCCTCGTATATAGTAATTTTAAAAGACTTTATGAATTTACATTTTCAATCTTTAAATATGTTTAAACAGGCACAATGTAACAGAAATTTTCTACATTAATATTTTTTAAGTTACATGTATTTGTAAACAGGACAGCATTTATATTTATTAGTTGAAAGGTCAATAAAAATGAAACTGAACAAAAAAATAGATATTACAAACAGATATTAAGTCGGATATTAGATATTAAGTCATATATTACAAACATTTGATTTTGCTTAAATAAACATTTTGAACAAATGCACTATTTTTTCTGTTTTATCTAACCGAATATCTGTTCCAAAAATTTTGATTTTAAATTAAAAGTTGTTAAATACATCATTTTTTTAATTTTTTACTTTCGTCTTTTTAACTTTCTGACCATTCATAAAATTTTATTTCACTTAGAGTTGCAAGTTTTACAAGAAATTTTTTTAAAAGTCAGACTTTTTGATTTATTTTCATTATTAGGAGAATTAAAAAATGTTCAATACCGTAAATTGAGATTACTTAGACCCTCCCCCCCCACCCCCACCCCCAAAAAAGAGTTTTAAATCAGTCCTGGATGTACTGCGTTACCAGTCAGTGCTGAAGTGTACCTGTAGATTTACCTGTAGAGTATAGTGAATCATGTCGGTGAACTGAATACAGTAGATCCAGAACTAATTTAAAACACTTTCCTTTGAGAAGGGGGCAAATAACATCTCAGTCGCCAAGTAAACCTAATTTGTGGTGCATTTTTAGAACAATTAATAGAATAACCAGCAAATTACTACAACTATACAACTGTGTATTATAATCTAGTGCTCTCCATACTGTAGAATTTATTACATTAAAAAATAATTATTACACTTTATTACTAATCTATACCAGGCTCGACGAATTTTTTCACATGCGCCTGCCGAAAATTCGCAAACAATATCTATAAATAATGTAACATGCCAAACGTATACAAAAATAATTTTGAAGCATACGATATGTATACGAAACACTGGTTATAAAATCAGTTGCTTTCATGCATTAATAATTAAAAAAACTGTTAAAAATCAAATTGCAATTTTTCTGTATACTGGAATCAACCATTAAATGAATAAATTTTTAATTCGTAAATAGGATTCATTTATACGGTATATATTGTAATAAAGGAAAAAGAAATACGAGTTTTTATTTCAGTAATTTTTAACTTAGTATTAATGCAACATCTCGGTTATAATTTTCCAAATTGCATTAATGTTCTAAGAATGAACTGATGAGATTTTTGCTATCGTACGTCATTGAAAAATACTTTATATTTAGTTCATATTTTATTATTGTCACAAATATATATAGCTAAATTAAATCCTTTCGCCATTTTACTGCAATGATTGTCAAACGAAATTCAGTTGAAAATTAGTTTTTTAAATTCATATAGAAAACCAAAATAGATGTCGAAAATGCTACATAGCATCACAGTAATAGAAAATTATTATGATGTTGTTACTTCATGCAAAAAATAATTGCCTTATTTGTCATAGTCTATCCGTATGGAACAAAGCTTTATTGATTATAAAAGAAATAAAAAATGGATTTTAATTTTTTATTTAATGGATTTTAAATGACCAAATTAAAAATTTCCCGTGCCATAAAAATTACTTTACGTGACAACTCTGGCACGCGTGTCATAGGTTCACCAACACTGATCTATACTAAAGACTAAATAACAAATGTATTTCTGTATAAAAATACAAGTTCTTCCATTTCCCAAACCAGAAAGGTACTTACATTATAATAAATAAAAAAATGCACACAACCTTTTCATGAAACAAATGACAGAAAGGCAAAATAAGATACTGTGTTTTAAATTTCATTTATTTACTTATTGAAAGTCATTATTTGAATTTTAATGGCACATCACTAATTTTCCTTACATTAATTTGAATAAAATATAACAAGAATGCAGAGATCCATACCCATTAGGATATCAAAATTATTACACATTTAGGAAATGTAGATATTTGCTATTACATTCCTTATAGATTTACAGATATAATGCTGAAAAAAACTTCAATAATAGTAATAAAATAATGCCCACAAAAAATAAATGAAGGGTAGCCCCCGTTCCTCCACATTAAACTTAACCATTGAACCTCCATATCTAATCAGGGAAGCACCTTAACATAATAAACCGGTATACAAAATTTGAAACAAATCGGATAATTCTGCATGAAAAAAACAATTTCGCTAAATTAAGGGGGGGGGTCTAATCCCCCTTTATACTTAACTAATGAACCTCCAAATCTAATTAGGAAAGCTCCTTATTAGAATGAACATAGAAAAAAAATTAAAGTAAATTGGATAATTCGGCATGAAAATCCATTTATCTAAATTAAAGGAGGGGTTTTGCCCCCCTTTCCCCTTTTTATACTTAACCAATGAACCTCCAAATCTAATAAAGGAAGTAACATATCGGAATAATCCGGCATATCAAATTTGAAGTAAATCGATTAATTCTGCATGAAAAATCCAATTATCTAAATTAAGGGGTGGTCTAGCCCCAGCCCCCCCCCTTTCAAATTTAACCAATAAACTTCCAAAATTAATCAAGGATGTTCATTAACATAATAAACGGGTATACCAAAATATAGCAAATCGAATAACTCTGCATGAAGAACTCATTTATCTAAATTAAGGGGGGTGTCTAGCCCCCCTTTATACTTAACTAATGAACCTCCAAATCTAATCAAGACAGCTTCTTAACAGAATAAACCAGTATACCAAATTTGGAGCAAATTGAATAATTCTGCATGAAAAACCCATTTATCTAAATTAAGGGGGGGGGGGGACTAGCTCCGTTTCCCTTTGTTCATTCAGCTGTTCAAATTCACTTTGATAGCCTGCGAGCTAAAAAAGCATTAATTATTTAATAATATTAAAGACTTTTTCATGGGATTCAGTTACAAAGTGAGAAAATATTTGGTTAAATGAAAAAATTCATTTTATAATCTTTTTTATACTAATTTATAGCCTGGTTACCAAACATTCTACGATTTAAATGTAATAAAAATTTATGGAAGTATATTACAAATATTTATACATGAATTAGTTTAATTAATGTCATTGTATTTAATTCAGTGTTGATTAATAACACTCAACCTTTGAATGACGTAAATAACTTTATACATATATATGTTATATAAAAATTTTACCTTTTACTATTCATTTAAATTATTCTAAATTGCCGGCCTATTCATTATTTCCCTTTTTTTTTTAATAAGCTCTATTATTTATTTCTAGCTAAATTCCTATATTTTTAAAACGCGTATCTTAATAATAGATTTATTCCAAAACGTAATCTAAACTTTTAATCCCTTCATTAATTTTTATCGTCTACCAAACTGTAAAGTTCTGAAAGCAGTTACTTATTTTTCGAATATTTATCAAAGCCATTTTTACTTTTTTATTCTATTTAATCTCATTTTCCTGCCCGCGAGGCACTAGCCTTTTCACATCGAAATCATTCCATTAGCGGCGCTGGGATTCTTTCCTGTGACGTTTCTTGATCGCTCTCCATTGGCTGAGTGTCGGATCCCAGTTTCACTTCGAGGCTCGTTCGTGATTTTCGTTGGTTTAGCTTGAAGTTGTCATTTCAATCGGAATTCCTCCGCGCATTCTCATAAATAGCGAGAGCACGAACTCAGAACGAGAGATTTTTGTGCTGTGATTGTTTACAAAACATGTTACCCGGTGTCCTTAGCCATGTGGAATATTCATTTCGTAAATTAACATCTATTTTGCATGAGTAATTAGTTTATGCTCGAGTGAAATGCTCTGATTTCTCATCTGCGGGAATTGTTCAGTGTTGGTATGTTCTGATGGAATAAACAGTTGTTCTATGACTACGTTTCCATGTGTTTAATTGGGAAAACCCCATATTTCTTCATCGCCTTTTTTCGCCACTCAAGCTGCCTTGTTTTCATAATGAAATAATAAGTGTTTGATTGGACTATACCAATATTATCATCGCTCTACAGCTGCTATATTTTCAGAGTTGATACCTCCGCTAGCAATGCTTGTGCTAAGTGGTAGGATTGCTTACAACATCACCAACGGCTGATTAAAATGTGGTATGACTCCAGTAATACGTAATAAGCACGATTTCAACTACACCCATTAAATTGTTTCGTAACAAGAAGCCGGCGTAGGATAATGGCGACCTACTCTACTCTACACTTCTAAAAAGAGACCTTCAAATAAAAAAAAAAAAAAAAGGAAGTGTCCCTGGGATTGTGAAATCAGTCGAAAACTTCGATGACACCTGGTAACGACGATTTGATATTCTGCATCTTTACCTGAATGTGCGTCTATAAAGAAAAAAAAATCATTCCAAGGTCGTAAGTTTTGAAAGATTTATTTATTTATTTATTTGTTTATTTTATATTTCACCATATTTCCTTATTTACATTTGATGTATTTCTGTTATTATTTATTAGAAAAGAAAATATTTACATTTGTTATTTTATTTAAAGTTTATTTACAGTATTTATTATGATTATACAATGAATCCATGTATTAAGGAATTGTCCCTCCTCTTTTATGTTATTGCGATCGGGATTTGTTAAATACTCTAGTGATAAAATGAGTGATAGTGAAGTAAATATCGTCTCTTTTGACCCAGGGTCAGAGATGGATATACAATCCTGGCTGAAACATTTTGACCAAGCATGCAGTTCTGATAAAAAAGATGAAACATGGAAAATGCAAAATATCTCTAAATTTTTGAAGGGAGAAGCTTTAAAAGTGTTCATTAATGAGTGTCTAGAGTGTACTACTTTCAGTAAGATAGTTGAAATCCTTTCAGAAAAATTTATAAAAGTACAAGTTCCTAGATTTTCTGATTTTGCTTCTGTGAAGCTAAATGATCTTAATGAATTAGAGAGTTATTTCAGAAAAAAGATTGAGATTGGTAGATAACTTCCTTTATGTGAAACCATCATAGTCCAAGGTTTGACGGATGGTTTGAAGCCAGAATATCAGAATTATATGATTATTAACCCTGCAGAGAGCACCATAAATTGGTACAGAATGGCTAAACAACTAGTAGTCATTCCCACCTCTCATGTAAACAACCATAATGTTAGGAATAATTCTCAAAATCATGGATCTTTCCAGTTTAATAACCAGGCTCCTAGACATTGGGTTCGCCCAAACCAGAATTTTCAAAGAACAAATTCTAATTTTCGGCCACAAAACCCTCTTAATGCTCAAAATTCTAGATTTGTTAGCCCTAAATTACCTACTATTCATTTTCAAAATAAGTATCCTAGTCGACCATGTCGAATGTGTATGAACAGGGGTATACAGGATGCTTTCCACTGGGAGAGGACTTGTATTTTTAATGTTGAACCTATGCAATCTTACGTTCCTCCTCCTAGTGAACAACAACAACCTAGTCATAATATTTGACATTTAATTGTTAATGGATTGAGTGCTTATTTTAAATAGTGTAAATTTCATTTATTGTTTAAAGCTGTATATTTTAAAGATAAATTAAAAAATTATAGTTTTGTTTGATAGAATTTCTGGTTGCAGTTAATGTTAATTCTCAGTTTCTTATAATTTACATAATTCAGTAAGAAAGGATGGAATTTGCGAAACTTGTGCTAGAATTTTCTCAGATAAATTATAATTTAAAACTTCATTAAATTTTGTAAATTAAATTAAGGTAGCATACAATTAAAATTTTTTAAATATATTTATGAATTATAAAAGAATTGAATATTATAATTTTAAAAAATTATAAGTGTGATATACTTAAGTTTCTATGTTTTTATTGAGTAGAATTTCTGGTTAAGGTTAGTTTTCCCCAATTTCTTATAATTTAACTAAATTCAGTGGGAAAAATGGGATTGAGCGAATCTTTCACTGGGATTTTGACAAAAAAAAAAAAAAAAAAAGTATATAATTTTAATTATTCTTAAGGACCAGTAAAAACTTGTTTCCCTATCAAATTCTTAACAAATTATCTCCTGTAAATGTTCGAATTGATAGGCAAAGTCAAAATAGAAATACAGATGTTGTCCATGTATCTAAATTACACCCCTATTTTTCACCAGATCAATTAAAATTATCCCATGAGAATTCAGAACAAACTAATGTTAAACCCCTAGCCTAATATTAAATAGTCATAAATTAATAAAAAGTAACTAAATAAATTATAAATTAATCAATCAATGCATTTCTATATAACAGTGTGTTCTCGAAGGATCCACGAGAACATTGCTGCTGAAGTTTTACCTGAATGAGTTGTTTACGCGGACGTAAATGAGTTGATTTGAGTTAAAGATTTCTTATATTGAATTGAATTAGATTAGAATATTAAATAAATTTTAAATTTATATTGTAAACTATGAATAAATGTTAACTGGATAAAAAAAAATTAAAAATTTAACTATAATTATTAATACTAAAACATTATAGAATTTATGCGAATAATTGTTGATTATGCAAGTGCCTGGATTTCAAACCCAATTGTTTTTCTCTTGCTTCCTTATTTATTTATTTTTTACTGATTGCGTAACCATGTAGGAAATGAACGAAATATTTCGACACATATCGAAAAACACCTGTTAAGATTTTGTTTCAATGATATTGCTGGAGAATTTCAGAATTTTTTTAATTTTTATTTTGACTTGGTATAATTTCATTTCTTATTGAATCTGTATTGATAGGAGATTACTTTTTATGCTATGTAACTTTTTACCCAGCCAATGTCATTGAGTGCAATAATCTCTTATTATTATTTACTGAAGTGATGAATTAAAATATGACTTTGAAATTATTAATGAAAATTTGAGTTATTGTTATTATTGTTTTACTATTGCTAGATCCTGTATGATAGAAAGTATAGATAATTTATTATTGAATATTGAAATAAAAGAGAGGTAATAAAGAAAAATAAGTGTTGTGATAAATGAAGTCAATATATGAGATATCTGAGAATACTCATAAATTAAATATTGTGATAACATCTGAACATAATGAAAGTAAAATACTTACTAGAGAATTTATGGAAAAATGGTAATAGTATGGTACCGCTATTATCATAACAATACAATACTATAGAGTGCATATGGCACTAGATTTTTTGACAGTTTTTCTTGTGTCAAAAATGAGCAATAATTGAATTTCAATGGACTATAGCATAGTATCAGGACAATATAATCATCCCAGTTAAAAAACTGTAGGAGATTGATACTCAGTTGAAATTTTTGTACATAAATTTTAAATTTATTATATTCATGTTTTTCCTTTTATTTATATGACTTGTGAATTGTATGGAAAATTTCTACGTTATGGAGTTTAACTTATAGAGATTAAACTAATGTTTAATCGTGAAGTGGAAAGAATGTAAATTCCTAAGAAAACTCCTAAACAATTCTAATATTGTCAATATCTGTTAATATTGTAAGTAATGAGTTGTTAGTAAAACAAGAGGAGATTATTTAGAATATAATTTACTCCATGTTGGAGAAATATTTATATTATCTTTGTAATTAAAAAAAAAACAATTCCCACAGTTTCGCGTTTAAGCAGTAACTTATTGATTTGGTTTTTGACAGAATTGGAGAAAAATTTCAGACTACCGGGTAACACTATTGTAATCCGAGTTCAAGCTTTTTCCCAATGAACTTGTGGGTCACGGAGCCACCAGTTCACCGGTTTTTAGGGGGGGGGGGGGATATTGTTACATAAAAATTTTACCTTTTACTATTCATTTAAATTATTCTAAATTGCCGGCCTATTCATTATTTCCTTTTTTTTTAATATGCTCTATTATTTATTTCTAGCTAAATTCCTATATTTTTAAAACGCATATCTTAATAATAGATTTATTCCAAAACGTAATCTAAACTTTTAATACCTTCATTAATTTTTATCGTCTATCAAACTGTAAAGTTCTGAACGCAGTTACTTATTTTTCGAATATTTATCAAAGCCATTTTTACTTTTTTATTCTATTTCATCTCATTTTCCCGCCCGCGAAGCACCAGCCTTTTCACATCGAAATCATTCCATTAGCGGCGCTGAGATTCTTTCCTGTGACGTTTCTTGATCGCTCTCCATTGGCTGAATGTCGGATCCCAGTTTCACTTCGAGGCTCGTTCGTGATTTTCGTTGGTTTAGCTTGAAGTTGTCATTTCAATCGGAATTCCTCCGCGCATTCTCATAAATAGCGAGAGCATGAACTCAGAACGAGAGATTTTTGTGCTGTGATTGTTTACAAAACCTATTACCCGGTGTCCTTAGCCATGTGGAATTTTCATTTCGTAAATTAACATCTATTTAGCACGAGTAATTAGTTTATGCTCAAGTGAAATGCTCTGATTTCTCATCTGCGGGAATTGTTCAGTGTTGGTATGTTCTGATGGAATAAACAGTTGTTCTATGACTACGTTTCCATGTGTTTAATTGGGAAAACCCCATATTTCTTCATACGCCTTTTTTCGCCACTCAAGCTGACTTGTTTTCATAATGAAATAATAAGTGTTTGATTGGACTATACCAATATTATCATCGCTCTACAGCTGCTATATTTTCAGAGTTGATACCTCCGCTAGCAATGCTTGTGCTAAGTGGTAGGATTGCTTACATCACCAACGGCTGATTAAAATGTGGTATGACTCCAGTAATACGTAATAAGCACGATTTCAACTACACCCATTAAATTGTTTCATAACATATATACTGACAAACAAACAAAAACTACACTTTTGAGGTAGTTCTTTTAGTATGGTTACGTTATGTAGACGATATTTTTATTTTTTCGCGAGGTAATATAGATGAGTTAACGATTTTCATACAAGAGTTAAATGAACTTGACAATAATATTAAGTTTACTTTTGAACTAGAAACAGGGGGGAAAATTACCTTTTTTAGATGTTGAGTTACAGAGAAAGGGAAAGGAATTAATTAGTTCAGTTTACCGAAAACCTATCGCAGATTTAAACATTATACCTTCTGATGCATGCACCCCGATGCCTTATAAATTATCCACCTGCAGGTTCCTAATTAATCGTGCTTTCAAGATTTCTTCCGATATATATCTATGGGATGAACTGGAGAAAATTAAACGTATTGCTATTGATAATGGATATCAGGAAAAATTAATTAAATTGATTCAGAGCTCTTTTGATACTTCTAAAAATAAAACTATTAATGAAGTTAATATGAAAAGGGTTGTAGCAAATTATTTTCCGGGTTTCTTTGAACATATAAAAAATCATTTAAGAAATTTTGGCTTATGTTTGATCGCGAAGCCGCCTCTGAAATTAAAGATGCTTTTAAATACTAAAATTGATCCTATTAATAGAGATGACCTCTCAAGAGTTTATATAATTCCATTTATTAGGGAGGGAGGAATCAAAAATCATTATATAGGTACAACCCAACGAAAATTCAATATCAGATGTAAAGACCATATAGCGGACATAAAATACAATAGAGGTAATTCTGCTTTATCCCGGCTAAATGAAATAGAGAACATTAACATACTACTTTTTAACGAGAGTAAAATAATCTACAGGTCTAGTTTTTATTTACAATTATTCATAAGAAAGTCCATTGAAATTTATTTATGAGGTTCAGGAGTTTGTAACGATACATTATCTTTTCGTATCCCGAAATTATGGGTTGAATGGTTGGACAAATTACGGCATCGCGACATAGAGTGAACACAAGCAATCGCGAAAATGTAGGGCGTGTTATATGATTACTTGTTTATTTTCGATGATTTTTTCCATTTTTCATATGCATTTGTAATTTTCTGTTATACATTCTGACAACGACTCAGAAAATGAGTTGAAACATGTAAATATAGATTTTTAATTTACTTTAATGTGTTTTTATAATGTCTTTTAAGCAAATAAATATTTTAATATTATGAATAATTTATGATATAAAAAGAGAATGTTTTTAAATTATTTGATGTTTATTAAGTATCACTTAAGAAAATTAACCATTAATGAGGATTTTCATAGGAATTAATCATGTACTAATGCAAGTTCCTGAACAATGTCTAGTACATTATCTGTTTCTTGCTTTTTAACAAAACAGGGCATTTCTAAACAAAATAGAAAATCATTCAGTGCTAAGAATAGACATCAAGACGAGCAATTATAGTCGAGGAAAACATAATTGCAATCCACTTATTCAGCCATAAATACGGTGTATCTCATCTCACTCGAGGACAAACTTGGATTTTCATTTGTTACTTTTTTAACAATAACAAAGATATCACAACTATATTTTCAACAGACTTGCTTTGATTTCTGTGAAATGAGATATGATGAGAAGTTCTGGAAATTGAGACCATTCATATCTAAACAACTATGAGCCCCAGTAGCAAAAAATTACCCAAGAGTCTGCGACAGATATTTCAGGGACAAGAAATAATCTGCAGATAAAATATTTTTACAATTGAAGCGTTAATTAATCAATCAATGACTTACCTGTAGCGTTTTTCTGCATTTTATAATTTATTATTAATAATAATCTTAAGTTTTTGTATTAAGTAATAAAAAACTAAACATAATATAAGGCAAAGTAAAGGTCTGAAGAAAAAAAAAATCTGCAAAAGCGAAAAGAAAATCTGCGACACACGTCACCCGTCTCGAACTTTCTGCTACCGGGCTATGAGCTAGACATTCCTTTATTCAGAATGCAGCTGACAGTATTTATACGGTGTCAGTGGCCAAAATTCAGTCATTTTCAATGATACAGTAGACTCCCTTAAATCCGCGTATTTTTTCAGATGTAAGCAATGAAATTTACAGTTAAGTTGCAGGAACAAAATTCAAGATGGTGCCGAAATCAGCGACTACCGCAGTGTTTTTTTTACTAAATTTTTTGTTAATCATTCTCTTTTGGCTATTACAGCTTGTTTATTACTAAATAAATTTACATTACTTTTGATTTTGATATAAATTAGCATATCTATATCAAAACTTCCAGGGTTCGAAATGGAAAAATCCACGAACCGGAATGCTATTTTAAAATTATTTTTCGAGGATTTTTTTTTTTTTTAATTATAGACAAATTGATTTCTAAACATACAAAGCAGTATAAGAAAAGCATTCAAGACTCTAAATAACAATGAAAAAAGTTACAGTGAGTGCAATAAGCTATATATACTGATAATAGCATTAACACTGTTCTCCTTGCTATCACTAGATGGCAGCATAGGACTTTTGGAATCGAATTTAATCGATTTCATTCGTAATAATTTAATATTTTTCTAAATTTTTATTAATTACTTACTTTTAAACTAATAAATTATTTTATTATTTTACTTATTTGAATATTTCACTTTATTTTAAGCATTCAATATAATTTCTCTTGTTTAACTACCAATGAAATTAATGTTTCAAAAATGTAAACAAATCAATGACCAGAAATCCGCAAAATTCTAAAATCCGCACAACCTCTGGTCCCAAGCTGTGCGGATTTGAGGGAGTCTACTGTATCACATTTAATACAAGCAAAATGAATCTGAAACAAATCTCGATAAAATATCTTTATTATTAATAAAGTTGTAAATGAAAATTTATTTTCGGCTTCTAGTTACACAACCAGTGTTTTTGATTGAATGCATTATAATTTCGATGGAATAAATGGGCTAAGGTGTTGTTTCTTGTTCAAAAAATGTTTGTCTTGACCATATTATGCCTGCCAAAAGTTTGTTGCAAGATTTTAAAAATAATCTTTATGTTTACAATCTCTGAAAATGATTGCCCACTCCAGACGCTGATCTAGGATGCATTTAAAAACTTCCTTGCTAAATCAAAGGAATAGAAAAGTTATTCTTTCTGAGTTTTATAACTATATCCTCTTCTTTAATAACTCAAAGCAGATTTTTTTTTTTAGTATAAAGTTTACTTGTAAACAGTTCCTATTTAACAAAATGTAAGTTTTTGTAATGTAAATTTGTTTTAAAATTTAACATTTTAATGCCTTTAAAATTTGAAATATTCGATCAGATGAATATTTGGTATTCGGTCTAGCAGTTGCTATCTGGCTAGCCAAATATTCAGTTCACCTGTAGGCTGAATATTCGGGCAAAAGCAGTCAATATTCAGTGCATCCCTACAACTTTGCATATCTGATATCCTACAATCTGCAATTTAATTATTTTAAGTTGCATATATTTATGAGCATTAAAATTTCGCCAAGACTCACTCAGAGAATATAACTTTTAAAAACTGTTAACCCATTAACCGCTGGTGTTGCGTTCACGCAACAATCAAAGTAAATGCGTATAAAAAATTAGCTATCAAATGAATTTTATATTAATAGTAATTTTTAAGTAGGGTATATTACGGTAACTAATTCAATAGAAAAATATTTTCTTTCAACATTTTTTTTCTATTTAAAAAAAAGTTTGAAACTTAAAGCATTTTAAAACGAAATCTTCCACGTTGACGTTTTCGCAGAAGAAATATAGTCAGACAAACGTAAGCTTTAGAGTAAATCTATTTTTAGACAAGGTCAAAGTACATCAGAACATTCAACGAATAAGTTGCTTTTATTTTAGTGAGGGAGGAAGAGAAAGTAGGTGTTGCATTTACGCAACGTCAGCGGAAAAGGGGTAGTTCCAATACTTACTCATATCGTTCGACTCTGTGGATTTTGTTCTTATTCTGTGCTCACAGAAATGCTTCAAATAGATATCTTACGTTCGAGGAAGGTATTCAAAGAATTTTTAATAAAGATTCATATAATGATGGCGGGAACGAAACAGATATTACCATTATTTCATCAGAAATTATTGGTGAGGAAGGAAATGATAATATATCAAAAAGTGATAATGATATTTTATCTTTCGATACTGCTGGCGAAATTGACGTGTCCGTGAAAAAGAAGTTTGTACCCTATAAAATTAATGCAAGTCACGCATACAAATAAGAAAAAACTGGAGACTTGAAGAGGATAAAGGTAGAAAAATTGAATATGACTCAGCCAAAAAATGAAGAAAAAATAAAACCTTGACCAATGCGAGAAGGTATAAAGATTATGTTCGAAAATAAAACTCTCACTTAGATTGCAGACATGAAGTTGCATTGTACCTTTTGTAAACAACCTTTGACAGTAAAGAGTTAGCCATAAACAAATCAGCCAAAAGAAGGCATAGTAAGTTCTCCATGCAAAAATCATTACAGACATAATGCGGAAATTTAACCCTTTCCGGGCCAAAGTACTTAAATTTCTGAAATGTTGAAATGAATGAATGACACCGGTATTTACGAACAATTACATAATAAAGGACAATTACTTTACCACCATTCTGGTGTCATCGTGGCATTTGGGAAATAAAATTAATTGGTTTCATAAACATACTACCGCCCCTGAAAGGGTTAATTGTCATCTCCGATGACAGCAGAAGACTGCATTGTAAGCAATGCCATAGCCAGAATGCTTATCGCTGCAGTACATTTGTGATGTTGATTTACATCATAAGTGTAGCGAATATTTTGATACTTGAAACTGTTTTCAGGATATGATCAGTAATTTAGAATAAAAAAATAAATTAAATTTTAATAATAAATTAATTACATTAAAGTGATTGTTTGCTGTCTAAATTGTAAAAAAGGTAAAAAAAAAATCTTACAGTGCCCAAATATGCAAGAAAACCGTGCTGATGCTCACTTGAACTCAATAAACATCAGTACTCTTATTCCGCTGACGTTGCGTGAACGCAACACTTCATTTTTCATAAGCTAACACAAATTTTGTTTTTTCCTCTATAAATTAATATTATATATGTTCAAAAGAATAACCAATATCATTTGTATAAAATTTTTTTAACCCCTTATAGTTTTGGCAGTTAATGGGTTAAAATGTGTTAAACATTCAACACTATTTCATGCAATGATGTTCTTGAAACTCCTCTTTAAGAAATTATTTTTAAGTAAAAAGTAAATTATTGAGAAACTCTGTCTCTTGAACCGTGTATTCTTGCTAATTTTCGTTAATTGTACAATTTCCCGATTGAATGAAAATGAAGGAATGGAGATTGGGAAGTGAAACCGAAGAAACATAAACTAGTTTTCCTAGTATCATACATCAAAAAATTTTCGTGTATAATAGAATCTCTTGTGTGAGAATACTTTCTCACGGAGGTAGGAGTAATATAAAATATTTATTTTTCTATAATTAAACATTCAGATAACTTGAACGAAAAAAACTATATATTTTCCGTTGCATGTAATTTCAATGTAACGTGTTTTTAAGCACGTATTAAAAATCATATAGATTTCAAATTTGTGTTGTTGACAGGTATGTGATAAATAAACTTACCTTAAACAACTTTTTTGATAAAAAGTATCAGATAAGATACGGCAACAATCTATTACACTGCTTTTAAGAGACGCCAAATGAATGACTCAAGGTGAATGAATCATATTAAATGAGCATAGGATTTACTTGAAGCGCATGCGCCGTTTTAAAAATCAATAACAAACTGATTTTGTTGTTTTGTTTTTGCAGTGTGCAAAGGACAGGTTAGAAGCCAGAAATAAAAAAAATATTTTTGAATAAAAATTACAGCATAAAAAATAAATCGTTTATTTAATTTAGTTAAATAATCGAATATTTTTAATTATGTTTGTCCAGGGCCACTTTCTCCAGCTGAATCATATGGGCAAATCTTCATGACTGATTCATTCAAATTGAATCAATCTTTTGGTTTCTCTTAAAAATAGATTATTGCAGTATTTGATGCTTTTATCAAAATATCTTTTTAAGGTAAGATTATTTATCACGCCAACATGTCAAATTTGGAAAACTGTGCAATTTGTACGATGCATTTTTATATGATACTTTAAAACACCTAACATTAAAAATATGTGCAACGAAAAATGTACAGTGAGTGGGCAAAAAAAGTATTTGCACATCAGGTGAATTTGTTATACCACAAATAATCCTAAAATGAATTACGAAGAAAAAATATTAATCAATAAATAAACATATTTTATTTTTTTAGTTATATTTAAAAAAGCAACATTTGTGGTTAAAAAAAAGTATTTGCACATTAAGAATAAGAATAACAATATAGTAAATATTTAAGAGTAAAAAAGCAGTACTAGTATTTCGTATGCATGCCCTTTGCTTCAATTATAGAATGTAAACGTTTGGGCATTGATTCGATCAATTTGTGACACGTTTTGCGATGATTTTCAGTCAGTCTTCTGTTGTGTGATTTTCCAATAATATTTTCTACTATTCTAGTTCGCGGGTTGATAAATAACAATGAGGTTGAATCCCAGAACAAGCAAGACACTTAGAGCATTAATTTGGCAAGGCTATAAATCGTTTCTTCTGGTAGTATTGCTTTTTTCGTATTTTTGGTTACGCCTTCCTGAAAACATTGTTTTATTGACATCACTGATGATGTATTCTGAAATTCGAGATTGAAAAATTAGCTCAGCGGTGTTTTGTAAACTCAACTCCGCATATTTTGTAATTTGTACTAAGGAAATTTCTGGAGAAGGGAGACATTTTGTATTGTTTTTTTAATTATAAAATTAAAAGGACGGCAAGGTAAAGTTTGATATTGTTAATATTTGTTCAATTTTTTTTTGCTATTTTTAGAAAAACATTCATTTAAGCCTCTCTTCCCAGTAACAAAGTTACGTTAAAATTTATATCCATAAAGCAAAGTTAATTATAAAAATAGCAGTGTACAAAAATTGAAAAAATATGTGTTAATTTCGAAATCGCAGAGGAACTTTAATCGTTCATCCCGTATGTCAGTGGTACCAATATGGGTACTTGTATGGGTCCATGGGCACCGAACCCAGCCAATAATTTGCTCGCATCCCACCAGTTTTCCATTATTCTATTTTGTTACTTGTTTATTATTTAATCGCTGAAAACTAATTCCTCCATTCAAAATCATTTTGTTTGAAAACATAGAAAGGATAGCTGTAAAAGGCACACAGGACCTTAACCCAACCCATTTTACATAACCCAAATAATCTAGTTAAAATATTAGTCTCTATATCATAAGGATGGTATGAATGGTTACAATGTATAGATGTACTTCACAAAGAAATTCTCTGAGAATACATTCAGACTCATCCTTTTTATGTGTTATAATCTAACTTTATAATCAAAATTAGCAAATAAATGCATACAAAAGTAGCAATGCTAGACTGTTTTTAAATGGAGATCAGCTATTGTCTGACTCATTTCCGAATGCATTTTTCATCCTAAATGCATGGAAATCGCAAGTGTTCAGAAAACAAGAAATCAAATAGTTTCCATTAAAAAAAGATTAAATGTTTTGGCTTAGATGCTGTACATTCCCGTGGCCGCCATCTTGGATTTCTTGGCGTTAATTGATAAGGCAACCCTGAACAGTGATGTGTTCTGGCCATCCCTTTAAGCCTAACATGTGCATAAATCACTACTTGGCGGAAAAGGGGTTTTCGCGGCAAGAAAAAAATCCAAGATGGCAGCCGCGGGAATATACAGCATCTGCTCCAATGTTTTTTCAGAACATGCTGTCAAAGACTTTTAAAATGATTTTTGACATGCATCATTTTTTAGTCCTTTGAGTTTTAGCTTGTAGTCATACTCATAGTATAATAGTAAATATCAGAGTGCATAAAATGAAGACCTCATATGAAAATGTAATTTAATAAAATCACAACTTTACATTCTGTTTAAAGAAATTGTGACTTCACTGTTGTAATTTTCACATCTATCCCCTTATCTTCAAAGAAAACAAAATGCCCATCTCATTTTATCCTAAAATGGTTGAGCCCACCAAATATTTTTCAAAAGTTGGTGCCACTGCCGTATGTGACTATTTTTTAGGAAGTTTTTAGACTTGAAGATGTGAATCCTGTGGTGATTTTGCAGGTAGTGTTTCTTTAGTTGTTTTGTAGCAAAGTTTGATGTTTGCAAGAAGTATGTTGACTTTAATCTATCAACAGACACAGTGAAAATTTTGTCTGGTTTTAAATGTTGCCAATTCAGAAAAGCAATGTTATAGTACTAGGAAACATAAGTTTCAGCTTTCAGATGAAATAAAATAAAAAATAAGAAATCTTAAGAAAAACCACTGATAAAAAGGATGAAATAATATCCTCTAAAATGGTGGAAAGAGATCATTGTAGACTTTATAAAGCTCACAATTAATAAAAACATTTTTATCATTATTTTTTTTTTCTTTGCTATCAGCAGATAGCACTATTAAGAAGTGTATAGTGAATGTTTTCAGATTCAGAGGAAGGAAATATCTGTAAGGAAAAGCAAATTACATTCATTGCATTTAACAGTATCTGATGCTCTAACATAGCAAAGATCAATAAATGATTTAATTGTAGTAGGTAAAATAAAATCATGTACACATTTTAATCATTCGCCATTAGCATGTTCAAGATTAACTGATATGCAAAATAATGAGTTAAAAATTCATAGGAAGAAATTAGTTCAAAGTGTGGCAACACGCTGGAATAGCACCTATTATATATGTTGGAGAAGTTACTGGAACAAAAAAAAAAATTGTACTTTCTCTATATGCAGCTAAATTTGGAGAAATAAATAATCTGACAGCAAACCAGTGGACTATTATAGAAAAATTGCTCAATCTATTACAACCATTTGAAGAAATAACAAAACAAATTGCCTCATCGAGATAATTAATTTCTGAAGTCATTCCAATAGTTACAGCATTAAAATCATATTTATTTAAATCTGGAGATTTTTTTTGGTGTAGGCACCATGAAAGACACTCGTCTACAAAATTTGGAGAAGCTTTTTGCATCGATTCAAGACAACAAATACTATTCCATTGCAACGGTTTTGGACCTCAGATTTAAAGTGTTCTTTTTCTACAAAGATGAAGCAAAGGATGTAGGAGTAAAGTCCAAATTAACTGCTTTAGTAAGACTAATAAAGGCTAGTATGAAACCAGTAACAGAATGTCAACAAAATATTTCCAACATAACCTAACCATTCCATCTTCACAAGTTCCAAATTCTTTGTGGGCATGCTTTAATGAAATTGCAAGCCAATCGCAGGGTGAAGCTCTATAGAAAGTTCCTTTCAATATGAAGAAGTAAAAGAAATTAGTAATTTTCTTTCCCAGCCACTACTAGAAAGGCAACAGTGTCATTTGGAGTGGTGGGCGAAAAATTCAGAAGACTTTCCAAACCTTTCGCAATTAGCCAAAAAATAACTTTCTGCACCAGGAAGTACCAGTTTATATAGTGAGACATTATTTTCAGAAGCAGGTAGCATTTACGAAAACACCTGAGAATGCTGAATTATTATTTCTGCATCACAATCTACATTTATTGAAAACATTTTAACTGTTTTTTAAGGCAAATATAAACAGTACAATGCTATTCTTGAAAAAAATATGTAAAACGTAAATGCATACTAATTAAAAGAATTTAGTACTTACATTTTTTTCATTATTTAATAAGAAATAGTAACACACTTAAAAAAATCCCTTAAATTATATTTAACTTTTAAGTGTATTTTACTAAAAAAACCCCTTAAGTATTGCAACACATACGACTTAAATATCTTATACACATAATACATCTATATCTAATCAATCATATATTTATGTTCTTTATAGGTATAATTCAAAATATTATTGAAAGAAATATTTTTTTTATGTAACAAGGGATAAATGTTAAACTTCCCATTATGATAAAAAAAAAAAAAAAAATTGAATTAGCTTGTTACAGCTGTATTAAAACAATTTTGAATAGATTAATTTTAAATTTAACAGATTATGTTAGCTTATACAGATACTTTTTGTACTTACTGATACAGCATAAAATTTTTTTTACGTGATTCCTAAATTAGTCTCTTATATAAAAATGGGTAGATAAAACCCATTCGGGGTATGAAAGTTAATGGGAAAAAAAAGTGTTAGTTAATTTCAAATAAAATTATCATTATGCATGATGAATATAAATTGTCAAATTAAAATTTTTACTGTGTAAAATATAAAAACATTTATTGCAGTATTATTCGGCCAAGGCCGAATAATAGACGATATTCGGCCGAAGCCGAATATTCGTTGCATCTCTAATTTTGACTCTAAATCTGAACTGAAAGTTTCATTGTTTACTTCTGAGGTGATGTGTGCATTTTAGGTGTTTGCGGATTTGAGGGAGCCTTGTATTAGGCTGCTTTCAGGATTTTTTCTGATATATAAATCTGGGGGATGAATTAGAGAAAATTAAACATATTGCAATTGATAA
This sequence comes from Maratus speciosus, assembly GCA_963932465.1. Classification (NCBI taxonomy): domain Eukaryota; kingdom Metazoa; phylum Arthropoda; class Arachnida; order Araneae; family Salticidae; genus Maratus; species Maratus speciosus. The sequence continues at coordinate 388,952,460 of OZ010799.1, read as the reverse complement.
TGGGTATCAGGTAAAGTTAATTAACAAATTAATTCAGCGCTCTTTTGATAAAATGTACATGGATACTTCTAAAAATAAAATGTTAATGATGTTAATATTAAAATAGTTGTGGCAAATTATTTCACGAGTTTCTTTGAATATATAAAAAATCATCTAAGGAATTTTATTTTATGTTTGATTGTGAAGCCTCCTTTGAAATTAAAAATGCTTTTAAACACTAAATTTGATCCTGATGACGTCTCAGGAGTTTATATAATTCCATTTATTAGGGAGGGGGAATCAGAAATCATTATATAGATATGACCCCAAAAAAATTCAATGCCATATGTAAAGAACATATGGCAGACATAAAATATAATAGAGGTAATAGGGTCAGGTGGGGGAAAGTGGTGGTAAAATCAAGCTTTTTTTAGAAAAGGCCCTAAAATCAAACTATTAAATTTATTTTAATGAAACTTTTGATGCATTTTATATACATTGGATTCATACAGATTAAACATGAAGCATAACCACTCAATTTTATTCGATTGTTTTCTCACAGTGATACATTTAAAAGAGCATGTTTTGATAGCACCACTTTATCCCGTGGTGGGGGAAAGTGAGGGTAGTTCCAAAATTAGTGTATATTTAAATAAAAATGTGTAAATATTGTTTTTTAAATAAAAATACACTGAAATAAATGTATCTTAATTATTTTTAAAGGTACAAATGCACAAAAAAAATATTTTTCAGATATTATTTAATTAAAGAAATAATGTCCATGGCTATCAAAATTAGGTTCACTTAGTATGTAGCATATATTGCTGAACTCTATATAATCTTCACCATCAAATAGCAAGAAAAGTCTAATAGTTCCCCAATGGTGACTTATTCAAATGCTTTATGTGATATAATGTATTAATTTTTATCACTTGGGCGATTATTTTAGCTGATCGACTTTTTGATAATATCCAATGAGCATAAACAAGATAGTTTGTAAACATTAAATTTGTTTCCAGTTTCTAAAACTAAAATAAGAATAGTTGCCATAATCTCAGTATATGTCTCTAAAAAAGAATTAACAAAATATCTTAATTTAAAAGAGAAAATAGGTTTTTTTCAATATACCCCCACTTTACCCCATGGTCCCACTTTCCCCTACCTGACCCTATGTAAAAAATAACTTTTAATTTAATTGTATTATCATATTAAGATTAAAATTTATAAATAAAGCATATTTTTTTAGATTAATACTTTTATTACAGCCCATTTTTAAAAATTAATCACATCTGCAGTCTAAAATTGAATCATCATACAACATTGAGCTAAGCCTAACTATACCACCACTTTCCCCCACCTCAGGAAAAAAATCATAAAAAATTCAAATAATAAAATAATTCTTACCTTGATGCATGAATCTGTTTTTAAGAAGTTCTTCTACTGAAATGTATCAAAATATACTAATTTTTTCAAGTGAGAAAGGATCAAGAACAAAGTTTATCAATACCATGTGTTAAGAACAAACTGCACGTATATGTAAACAAGAAGATAAACAACAGTAAACTTGTTGCCAGATTTACAAATCTTAATAGAAATATTTGTCACAAACTCCAATTATGTATTAATTTTAAAAGAAGTAAAAATATGTACATTTATTGTGAAAAAAGTGCATTTTTTTAGATTACCACCACTTTCTCCCATCCCACCACTTTCCCCCACCTGACCCTACTGCTTTATCTCGGCTGTATCAAATAGAGAGCATTAACATTCTTTTTAATGACAGTAGATTAATTTACAGGTCTAATTTTTATTTACAATTATTTATAAGAGAGTCCATTGAAATTTATGGTACAGCTTAGTTATCCCGTCGACCAAAAATCTATCGCCAAACTATAAGAATAAATGTCAATAATGGTTGATCATAAATGTCACATTCACTTGACTTAAAGCAAGTTACACGTGCTTACGTCATCAAGTGATTTTTTTTCGATGTTTTATTTATATTTTTATTAATGTTATACTAGTGTATTTGTTCTTTCATTATTTAAAATACAAATTATGTCAATTTGTATAATTTGGCGGAATCGATCGACGGGATAACTAAGTAGTACAAAATTTATTTAAGAGGTTCAGGGGTTTGTAACGATACGTTATCTTTTTGCATCCTGAATATATGGATTGAATGGTTGGACAACTTGCGGAGTCACGACATAGAGGGAACACGTGCAATAGCGAAAATGTAGGGGGGTGTTATATGTTTACTTTTTTATATTCGAGGATTTTTTCCAGTTTTCATATGCATTTTATTTGTAATATTCTGTTATACATTCAGATGATGGTTCAGTGAAAGAATTGAAACATGTGAATATATAGGTTTTTAATATATTTTTAAGTTTTAAGTAACATTTTTTAAGCAAAGAAATATTATAATATATGTTTCACTTTTCTATTTGGAAAATATATTGTGATATGGTTATTAGTGGACGTAACGAAGACTTATTACTCTTATACTTCCATTTGCAGAATTGACATTTCTAAATTCATTAGATTTTGTGTATCAGAAGGTTTATTAAAATAAACATCTTAAGCGTTGGTCTTCAAATGATTAACCACTGAATAAACTACAACTTTCTGCCTGATTAGTGATTTTTAATTATTTAAAAATTAAATATTTCGCATAAAAAATATGTTATTTGTTATGATTCGCAAATTATTAAAATGCAATAAAAGTTTAGCAATAATAAAAAATTCTTCTATATTTTTAATAATAAAGCCTTATAATTTAAAAATAATTTTTAATATTTCATGATCCCTTGATTGGTTTTCAGCTTTACAAATCTTACTAAAGTATGGAATGATTTTTATAAAAATTATCCAATTCATGTAAAACACTAATAATAATTTTAATCTAGGTTCTATATTTTGTTAAGAAAATTCTGGATTTAAACTTCAGCATTGAAAAGCTTACAAAATCAAATGAATGATTTTTATAAAAGTAATGCAATCAGTGGCGCCAACTTATATGGGCCTGTGGGATGGGAGCTCACCCAATAATTTGATCTCTCCGTCCACACAATTTTCATTGATTTATTTCGTTACTTATTTATTTATTTAATCGCTGAAATAAAATTAAATTTTATTGAAGCTCTCAACATAATTTTGTTTGTGAAAGAAAGTAGGGACATCAGTTAGACTTACAGGGGCAGTGAAAGCCCCACTGGAGGTAAAAATAAATTTCTCTGAAAACAAATTTCCTGCATATTTTGCCATCAGTTTTAATGTCTTGCTGAATCGATGAAGGTGGCTAAAATGACATTTAGTTTTTCTTGATATTTAGTTTTTTGCATTTTTAATAGTTAGCCATTTTTGTCTTATTTATCAGAAATATTAATATATTTATAAGGAAGATAACTTGTACGAATATAATTTAATAAATTATTTGTTAAATTATAATTAAATTACAATAATTTTACATTTTACTCGAAAAAACCATAATTTGACTTTGAATTATCACATTTAGTCATTAGCTTCTCTCCTCTCCCTGCCCTCTCTCCACACACATGCACCAGGGAAAAAATTGTATGTGTATTTTACTCAAAATTTTTTGAGCCCACCCAATATTTTTGAAAAGTTGGCGCTACTGAATGCAATTAATGCTATTCATTTAAAATATTTCTTATAAATAATCCACTGAGAAGAATCCACTGATATTACAAAATAAAAATATATATGCTTACTTAAGATACACATACATTTTTACATGTGATATTTTAATAAAAAAGTCATTTACTAATTTTTATTTTCTTTTACCACCAACAGATGACAGTACCAGTACATTTAGCTGGTAACCTGTTCCTTCCTATATGGCTGTTCGATTACAGTTGAGACTTCAACTTTTTTGCTCTTGCCGTATCTAGTTAGTTCGTTAATCTGAGGTAAAAACTGAAGATATGGTTGAAGTTAATGTAACATTCTTTGTTGCCATTTGAAAACCAATGGAACAAAAAAAAATGATTTGGCACAGGAGCACTGGATAAAAGTATGCGACATGCTACGTCACATATGTAAACACTTTGAATGCAATTGGTTGAAAAAAAAGAGGTAATTTAGGTTTTGGATTTTCAGAAGTGCTGTTCCGCAGGGCTCCAGAGTGCGGTATTTATAAGCTCTGCTGAATTAAAACCGAGATATTTAAATATTCGCAAAAAAACAAAAAATGCCCGGATCTGTGTTCCTGTGCAAATTAAGCATAGATTATATTGTAAAAATTTTTAAAAACATTTTAAGGAGGAGTTTTACTTCATGATCTTTTTTTTTTTTTTTTGGGAAATTTTTGTTCCAAATATAGACAAGCATTTTCTTGAAATGTAAATTAATGCTATTATAGAATTAAAAGTCACACCCCCTTTTTTAAAGCAAGATCAATGATATAACATAATATTGGAAGATTATAACAGATTAATTATGAAGATCATGATCTTTGTTTAATTTTACAAACAGCTAACTCAACATTTTTAATGATTTAAACAATAATGGATATCCTTCAGAATGATGTTATAGAATTTTTTCTGGAATTATTCTTGTCTATCCTTTGACTCCTCCACATTTTCAGAGGAATATTATCAATCAACTCATGTCCATACTGTATTACAAAAATCTATTGTAGATAATCGCACATCTTTTAAAATTATTTGGTATTTTTAGATATTATCTTCCAAAAAATCTGTATAAAACTCCTGTTATTTTAAGGACAAATACCCCATTCCTCAGCAGAAAGGTATAATCTGTGGTATCCCATGTCAATAGTGTTATGCAATATACATCACAGAGACTGGCCATATCTTCGAGATACAGTTAATAGAACACTAGAATGCTTTTCATTCAAGAAACTTAAACTCTAAAATTGTATAAGTTATAATTTTCCGTTTGGGCAAAGAATATCTATGCCAGGATTCAAACTAGGATCCTGTTTTGCAAACGAATTTAACATTAGGAGTTCCAACTTTTAAATCCTCATAATTGCTAAGCTATTATATCGAATGGATTCCTATTTGGTAGTCTAAGGTAAAATTTACAGACAAAGCTGAAAATGATGTCAAAATTAGGTGGACGTATAGAAAATTTCAGAGTTTGGTACAATTTTAGTATGAAGATGACCCTTAACTTATATATGTTGCATTATACAGGGTGATTCATAAATATCGAAACAATAGGCTATCTCCTTAAATATTGCCCCTAGGCACATACTTCCAATTGCAAAGTTTCATAAAAAAAGTGCAAAATTTGATGAGATAAGTTTCAACTCCATGGGTGGGTTTATATGAGAAAATACAAAAAATAAATCTTTATACGTCCCCCGTAGAGTAAATTCTCCTTATCCATTCCTGAATTAAACACAAAAAAATTCATCTCTATATCTTCAAAATTCGCAGAGATATAAAAATCCAAAATTCGTGACTTACACCATTTATCCATGCCTCTGAGCGATGAGTTTTTGACTCAATCTGAATGCAAGAAAGGGATCATTCACAAATTGTACATTATAAAAAGTCGATATAAGACGGTGCCTCTCCTTTGGACATAAAAAGGCAGCATATAGATTTTACGTTAAACCTATTTTCAAAGTATGCTGGTGGCCTGCACTAGAGATCTGCACGGGTCGAAATATCTAGGTCTGGTCCCAAACCGACCCATAGGAAAAAAAGTTTGGCCCTGCCTGGAAAAAAGTTCAAATCGTAGCCTGGCCCGGCTTGACTCAATTTCTTCATAGTTTTGTACATCGATATGGTTAAAAGTTGTTTCGTATGGAGGATTTCTGACCAAAAATACTTATTATATTTTTTCTTTTTTCATGATTATAATTTTTATTTTTAAAGAAGCGCCAAAAGCTGTGATTATTAGTTTTATTCATGAATCTCTATTTATATGTAAGTGATTCACTTCTCCTTTAATATCGTTAATCCATATTCCATGTGTTGGAGACAATGAAAAATGCTATAAAGTAAAATCTTTTAAGATAGAATCACATAGGAAATTAAAAAAAGCGTTATAGACAAGTTCCCTTTTTAGGCGTTGTAAATGTAGTCTATTTTTTCTCAGGTATTATTATATTCATTTTCCATGGATCAACAGATTTTTCGGTTTAAGGAAGAATTCCATCATAGGCAGATTTTTTTCCACTAGTTTTACTGTATTTTAATTTTTTTGCCTTAAAATCTACTATCCTTTAAAAATATGAATTTTAAAGTTTTATTGTAAAATAATGACCATTTAAAAATATATGCATTTGTTGTAAAATTTTTTGGGCTGAGCCAAATTTTAGTTATTCTTGCACGGATTAGGTCAGTCAGAGATAATGATTTTAATACGGGTTGTCTCTAGATCGGGACTGAAAATTTCGCCCGGTGGAGACTTAGGCATAAGGAAGCTAGTCTCGGTTCGCTATAACCAGTGGCTGAGATGTTCTGTTCTTAAAGCTGGTAGACGGGAGGTGCTGAGTTCGAACCCAATCGTTCGGAGTTTTCAGTTGTTTTCTTCGAATTTTGAATATCCTTGCATAAATACGGATTAGGTTCCCTTAGAAAGACCTCTACGGAAGGCACCCCTCCCCCTTCGGGTCCATATCGCTCGTGTAGATAATTGGTCGTCATAAATCACACCAACACCCGGTTCGATATAAAAAAATACATTAGGCCCGGCCTGGCCGAGTCTTTAGAAACGGCCGCCAATCCCAGGTCTGGCCCGGACCAGCCACTGAATAGAGACTGTTTTAACGGCCTCGCCGGGACGATAAAAAGCCTGAATTTGTAAGGGATAAAATATGAAAAACTCTTAATCGGCATGTTAGAAAAAGCAATGTTTGAAATTACACATTTAACATTTATTTATGGACATTTAAATAGTACAAAAAGGAGGTGGAAACGGCAAAAGTTAAACTGAATCGGAAGTTTAAGCTACAGAAAGAAGTTACTTTTTCACGTGCAATTTTTTAAAAAGCATTTAAACATTTTATTAAGAGCCAATCAATGTTTAAAACTTTAAATGTGTTTTTCTGCATGATGATTTTTTTTCTTTTTACCATTTCTCGCTTTAAATTATTATAAGTCAAGAATCATAAATAAAAAAGGTGCAAACTTCAAACATGTCTTTTTTTAGTATTTTACAATAATTTTGTTTCGGCAAATTTTAGAAAACATTTTACTTTTGAAAATATGATTTTTTAAAGAAATAAGTTACCTAATTCTTTAAATAAATAGTTTTAATATTTTTAAAATTAATATTTAAAAAATTCCTGAAACAAAACCAAAATTTAACTTTCATTTTTAATTAAATGAAAAAAAAAATCCGGTTTATTATGTTTCAAGTTATAACGATTTTAAATGAAATCCGCTTAAAAAATGTACTAAACATTTAAATTTTTTAAAAACTTTAGGAGAAATATTAGGATGTGATTTTGTTTGCAAATTATATGGTTAACCCTCACAAAAAAATCAAAATTCTAACTCAACAAATATATCTTTTACATGTTTCCTAGAACTCTTAAAGATTGTTTCTTGGATTGCACGCATTTCAATTTGTGTCTAATCCATTAAAACCTGATGAATTATTTAAACGGCCATAACTCTGCGAGTTTTTCAGATATGAAGATGCATTTTTTTTGTGTTTAATTCAGGAATGAATAAGGAAAGTTTTCCTGATTGGAATTTTTACACTACGGAGGCCGTATAAAAATTTAATTTTCGTATTTTTTCAAATAGGCACCCCATAGAGTTGCAACTTATGTCATTAAATTTTGCACCTTTTTTAAAGAAACTTTGCAATTGGAAGTATGGGACTAGGGGCAATATTTAAGGAAATAGCCTATTGTTTGGATATTTATGAATCACCCTGTATAGTCCGTCTCAAAAGTTTATGCACTCTTCAAATGTGGTTAAAAATAATTGAAGAAGATGATATATGAAGCCAATTTATAATAAATACTCCATATTTAATCAAAATTAAATAGAATAAGCAGTTTCTTTTGGCTAAAAAAAATTACTTTAATTTTTATTTAATTTACTTTTTTTCTTGAAGAAACACTGTCTCAAAAGTTTAAGCACTTTATGCAAATTTTTTTAGAAACACGGAAATGGATGGGTGTAATGAGGTTCTATGACGTCATTTTCCAATTTTATAAAAATATAAAAGTCAAAAAATCATTTCCATTCTTTTTAAAATTGCCAAAGTGTAAAGAATTCACAAATGTGAGCTTTTAAATATTTTAAAATTAAAATCACAAAATAAAACTGTTTCTTAAATTAAAAAAAAAAAAATTAAAGCAATGTATCTATATCAAGTACTCTCTAAAAATTATAATTTTAACTGGAAACCAAGATGTGGACGACCACATATGACGTTTGTTGAGACAAATAGGAGAATACGGAGGCTCCTGTTTAGGTAAAATATGCCCATACAGCAAATTAAAAATAATCTCGGTGTACAGATGTTCAAAGATATTGTACATAGACGTATTTAAGAATGTGATTACATCATACTAAAGAAAATGGCTTACAAACCATGTCTCAAACTACACCACTAACAAGCAAGAATGAACTGGGGTAAAAAGCACATGTCCCGCGGGGGACAAGTGGCTTACTGATTTATTCAGTGATTATAAAAAATGGAACTTAGATGGCCCTGATGGGTGGAACATGTATTGGAATGATTTCCGAAAGGAACCACAGAGTTTTTCAAGAGGCAGCAAGGCGGTAAGCCTGTTATGGTTTGGGGAGTATTCGATTTCAACAGTCTGACTTCTGAGGATTTTCTAAACGGAAAACAAAATCCCAAAAAATATCAAGAAACGCTGAACCAACATTTCCCTCCATTCGGTGACATTTTGGGTGGTCCTGAATGGATCTTTGAGCAAGTTAATGCCTCAGTGTATATATTAAATACAACATAACCGTGGCTTTCGCACGAAATTAAAAAAATTCTTGACGCACCAGCTTTAAGTCCTGACATAAACCCGATTGAGAATGTCTATGGCTCTTAACCCGTCATGTTTACAGCAATCGAAAACCATACGACTCTCTTGAAGAATTCAAAGGGGCCATAGTGAAAGCATGGTACTCTTTGCCACCAGAAACCCTAAAAAAAACTATTAATTTCGATGGACGCGTGTTTATTTGAACTAATCCGAAATCACGGAAGAATAATTTCCATGTAACAGTTTTTTAAAAATTATAAATGTAGTTGTTTTTGCCATTGTGCATAAACTTTTGAGACAGTTTTGTTGAAACAAATTTTAAATTATTTTTTTTACAAATTTGTTATTTAAATTTTTCTATTTTTGATATCATTTATTTTAATGAAGTTGCGAAATACACACATAAAAAATGCTATTTATTTTAATTTTTTATTATTCACTAAAAATCAACATTTTATGCTTGTGCTTAAACTTTTGAGACACACTATAGCAACATTGGATTACTTTATCGTTGAAATTGCAGTAGTGGTTGTCTCGATATCAGTTGTGGATCACATTCAGCAATAATACCGTAATAGAAGTGCAAGGTTGGGTTTTTGACGTCAAAAACTGGTTTTTGACATGACAAGCGTCAAAAACTGGTTTAAACTGTCATAAACTGGTTTAAAGCGTCAAAAACTGTCATAAACTGGTTTAAACCGTCAAAAACTGCCAAATGCATGTAACACACTAAAACATTTTAACAACAATAGGTAAACATTAAATAAGTCAATGATTTATGTGATCTTTTATTGTAATTTATTGTAATTTAATAATTTAAAAAAAATTAAATTATTAATTGCCATAAAATATTTTTATTTTTTTAAATTTTCAATCAGAAGAAAATCATTTCGTGCAATTAAATAATCTGGATCAATTTTACCCCCAGCATGCTGCAGCACACAATGTGTTCACATTTATTTACACCCAAATGATTCCTGAGTTTAGAGTGTATGAAGCATTAGAAAATAGCCTGTCTCTTAATTGATGCTGAACTAGTAAGACTTGATAGCAAAAACATTGCTAGTTGAGCAAGTTTTGAAGCAGGCTCAAAAAGCTATTGCATTTAATGATACCTTTCCACCAAGTAATGGGGTCCTCCCTATAGCACTGAAACAAGAAGACGGGAAAGGGGATTCTTTAGCTTCATACACAATCAGTTATGGGTAAGCATCCATAAATTCTCTCTGTAGCTCAAGCACGAGCTGAATCAACTGATACATCAGTCAACACTTGCCCTTGATGGATGGGATGCAAAATATAAGCCAAACAATGGTATGGCTTCATGATTTGATCCCTTCTATTATGCACTTTTTCAATATGGGGCTTAAGTGAATTTTCTTTTAGAAGACCGAGCCAGTTTTGTTCGGTTTTAAAATCGAAAACATATTTTTATACATTTAAGAGAAAGCTGTTTAAAAAGAATTTTGACTTTAAGCTTTTTTTTTATTTTTATTACTTCTCTTATTTTGTAAATGTTTAAGATTTATAATCCAATTTCAATTTTGAATGGAATGGTTACTGCTTAGACTAGAATAACATTGATGCACATTATCTTGTTATATATACAAAAAAATCTGCACTTTTCTAAGTTTTTATTTCTTAAAAAAAAAAAAAAAAATAAAAAAAAAATACCTAGCTAGTGCTTTAAGCTCTCAAAAGTAAGGAAAATTTGTATTTTATGGAAGAAACGCCGTGGCGTTTACGGTTTAAAAGTTAATTTTCTTTCAAGTGCGGCGTTTACACCATGTGCGGTGTTTACGATTTTTTTTTTCGCGTGCATAAAATTGGGATAAAAGTCCCCTGCCCAACAACTTTCTGACTTTGCTGATAATGAAAACTGTGACATTTCTGATGATGATATCGTACCATACAGCGTGGACGAAGAAAATTTACAACTCTTCGAATAGAAACTAAAGATTGCCTAAAGTAGATACGACCCACTCATAAAAAGCATGCCAAGTTGCGCCAACCACTTAAAAAAAACATGGAACGCCTAAGGAGAGAGTCTGAGTCCCGCGCTCTGGGTGGTTTAAATACCAACTGACGTCTCCTTAATTTAAAAATTACATAAAAATATTTTAAACACGATTTAAATATTTTAAGTAAAATTTTAGACAAGATATTAAAAATGAGGCACCCTACACTTACACTGTTCAGAAAACTTTGATTAAAGTTAGGTCAATGTGACGCTGTCGACAAAAGTAGCATTGTCACGGGTGCGGCGATTACGATATTTTTAATCTTATTCAGGCCAGTTTTGAGTAGTGCGGCGCGTACGACGGGTTCGGCGTTTCTTCCATAAAATGCGGTAAGAGAAAAAATTTAGAGCTCAGGTGAGCTTAATGTCTACTTTTTAGAAAAACACAATTTTACAAAAAAAAAAAAATTAAATGAAAATTTTACCTTGTTAAAAAATTACACGTAACAATAATACTTAACTATGTACTAATTATTGATATACAGTAATGTGAATTTAAAATATCACATGTAATGTGTGACATTTAATGTGTATTTTCACAGATGAATTTAGTATTTTAGGTTTTTGATGAGGTTTTTGACATGACGGTTTAAACCGTCATAAATAGACACATGTCAAAAACCTGCCAACCCTGTAGAAGTGATCAGAACAAGTAATTCGATCTTGTTATATTAAATTAACAGTTTGTTGTATTGCAATCGTCAAGTGAAGAATATGGAATGCATCTTTCTGTGAAGTTTCCCCAGAATAAATTGAAACAACACATAATATCAGATCAGCACTTTATTAGAACATCTTTCGGTGGCGCTGTTTCCACCAAGATTATTAGCCATCTCTCCGTAGTAGTAATTAGGGCTAAAACAAAGTTGTAAATAATCGATTAAAGGGACGGTGACCAGGGGATTGTATGTAAACTGGAAATACGACTCAAATCTTCTGAAACACAGCGAGCAGCGACTTTTTGTTCCTCAAGTGTGAGAATACAAATATGACGTAGATCGCGGTCTCAACCAATGAATAATTAAGAATATCACGTCATGAAAAAAGTGCGGATAGAGCAAGCGGATGAATTTGAAGGGGAAAAAGGATAACCTCAGAAATGTGCGGGAAAGTAAAAGTGGATGCTAAAAGAACATTCTAGAAAGAAAAAAGCGCGGAAATGGAACATTTAATTTAAGAATACTAAAAGCGTAATATTTAAGCAATTGAGACAAGTGAGACATCAAATTAAAGGGAATTTAACAAAGTTAACGATAGAGATTATTTAAGAATAAGGATTTAGTGAATATAAAGTAGTAATTTAGAATAAGATAAGGAAATCGTCGAATTAGATCTAATAATGTAACATGTATATGTTTTTGAAAACATAATTTGAAAATGTCATGTTTTTGAGCCGAATAGCTATTTCTGTTTTTTTCTTTGGCGGTTTGGACGTTAAAATCTTTCTTTTTTTTTTTGGCCAACTGCACCTCTTTGAATCATGGAGAAAACTAATGATTTTCCTCCCTGAATCAGTTTTTTTTCTTTTCAGAATACAGGAAGTGTTTATATAGATAATAAATTATGGTGTTAAGTTTTTCTTATACTAAATTAATCTGATATTTAATTGACTGAAAGGATTTAATTCTACAACAGCTTTAAAAGTGGAGTTTTTTTCTAATGGATTAATTCATGTTATTGGTTCTTTTGTGCTTGTTAATACATCTCAGCATTCCCACTCATTTGTCCATACGGCTTGGCAAATGGTATATTCTAGTTTTTTCGTCTACTAGTGGAGCACTCACCATTTCTCTCTTTATAGAGTTAATTGCTTTTTCCTCTTACAAAGTGATACAATTAATATGATGCACACGCTATTTGTATTACATATATTACAATAGAAAAATAAAACGAAAACTTTCTTTTACTTTTGTACTAGTTCGCGGGACAGCTTTTTTGTGACTGACATAAAGAAAGATTTTTCAGACACGTTACATTATCCTCTTTTTTTATTGTGTATTTAAGAAATGTCTTTGTTATTCGGAGACAAAAATTTAGAAGCTCTTTTTATGTTAAAAAATATTTAGAAAAACAATCTCAATTAAAAACAAACTTTAAAATAGCTTAAACATTAAAGGTTTAAGACCGTGCAAATAACTTCCTCAATCCCCATATAGTTCTTCGCAATTTGAAGAATTTTTTTTTTATCTTTTTCATCTTCAATTCGATTGAACATTGCATGTAAATGTTTACTTCATTTGATGATTCTCACTATATTAATTAGATTTGTTAAAAAAATATACCTAATTGACTAGTCTTAAAATATCAGAAAATACTGATTAGAAAATATTTGCAATGCCATTCAATTGGACAACATGCAATTATTTTTCTTTAAGTAAATTGAATGCTGCTATCATATATGATATTATATCATATACCTATCATTTTAAGAATTTTTTTCAAGATCCTGACATTTTACAATGAAATAAGAAACTATCCAGTTTTTGGGGTATTTACCCAGTCTTTGAGTATATATCTCAAAAATTAATATTTACTCTATGGGTATTTACCCTTACCTTATCACTGAGTAACCCCAGGACTGATTTAAAACCATTTTTATTTGGGTTAGCGTAACCTCAAGTTAAATGTATTGAAAATTTAATGATGCTTCTAATAATGAAAATAAATTAAAAAAGTCTGACTTTTCAAATGTTTTTTTAACGTACAACTCTAAGTGAAATAAAATTATATCACTGGTGACGAAGTTAAAAAATTAAAAATGATGCATTTAAACACTTGTAATTTACAATCTAAATATTTAGAAAGGGAATTTGATTAGATAATACAGAAAAATTGGTAGTTTTGTTCAAAATGTTTATTTAAGCAAAATAAAATGTTTGTAATATCTGACAAAACTATTTTTATTTATTAACAATGAAAATCGAAACATTTTCCACTTAGTGTTTTAATGAGCTAAGCGTTTTTTTCAGTTCATTGAAAAACCTTTGTTCAGTTTAATTTTTATTCACCTTTTAAATAATAAATATAAATGCTGTCCTGTCTACAAAAACATGCAACTAAACAGATATTAACGTAGAAAATTTCTATTACATTATGCCTGTTAACTACATTTAAAGATTGAAAATGGAAATTCGTAAAGTCTTTTAAAATTACTATTTTTCAAACTTTCTTATATTATGTCACTAAACGTGAGTTATGTCTCTAGTCAGGAGATTGTGAAATTGCTATAATTAATACAATTAGAATAACCAAAATCACATGCAAATAATTTTTACAAACCTGTCAAAGGAGCATCATATTATGTTTCGATCTATTTCTTATCTTTTCTGAAAAATCTAACATTGCAATATTGTACCTTTAAAAAATGATTTAACAGTTAAAGAAAAGAAACTCGTTAAATCTTTTTAAATTGCCAGATTTTCAAAATGCAATTTACGAAACTGGTTAATTTTGAACAGAGATCTAAATCTCTACGAACCTAAATTTACATAAATCGATAAAAAAAAATACTTGGCATTTTTAATCTGCTAAACTTTTTATTTAATACAAAACATTCAAAATATTTTACATCTTAATAATTGTGGCTTTTGGAAAATAAAAATCTCTGGGATACCAGGTACTCTAATATCCATAAAATTAGAATATTTTATCTTTGAAAAATCCATTAATTAATTTTTTTATTAATTTTTGCAAAATCTTTCATGCATTTTAGTAAGTTTCTAAATCCATTATATCAAAAATGTTAAAAGAACTATAAGAAATAAAGATGTAAACATAGTTTGGCCTGCCCCTAACAGCTTTCAAAAAATTTTGGTTGTGAAGTGATTGTTGTTATGCTAATTATAGAAATTTAAATAAAATGAACAAAATTGTTAATATGTATTTAATAAATATTCTTATTTTATTAATGACGTTCTTATGTTTCTTCTTGTGTAAACATCTGAAAATTCATGAAGAAATATGTGGTATGTATACATTTTAATTTATATTTCAGGTGCAGATATTTGTGGTCCATTCTGAATATATAGTGAAAGAACTTATGAAAAGGAATCACGCCCAAAGACTATATACATATATCTAATTCGATAAATTCTCCCATGAAAAAAAAACGTGTTCAGTAAGGATCTTTTTAAGGTTCTGGGCTAGTGCGCAATAACACGATTTTCTTCATTTCCGCATACAAATTACAGGATAGAATTTAGACAACTATTTATTAAAAGATATAAAATAAAATATTACAGAAAAACGCCCGTATATGATATATATATTCAGTGTCTTTTCTCTTGTGTCAAAGATCTTTTCTCAAAGCCTCAATAAAGAATAAAATAATTTTATGGCACTACATCATTGTTGATATTTCCAAATTTATTTGATAACTTCAATCTTCTCTATACAAAATGTTTCTACTGACAAAGCCTTATTGGAACATTTATTACATATTATTACAGCAAATGTATAGTATATATATATATATATATATATACTCTTATAGTCTTTTATGCTTTAATTAATAAAATAATAATTTACTATTCATTCTAGAAACAAAAAGGGGTGCTAGTTCCAAAAAAGGCACTAGTTCAGTAAAAAGAACTAGTGAACTTACTTCATGAGTAATTTTGTCTAGTAATGATACATGAAAAAAGTATATAATTTGTTAATATGATAAATAAAGCAACATTAATTTTTAAAGATTTAATTAATTACAAATTGAAAAATACAATTACATAACGACATGATTTAACAGTATCTTGTTTTTTCTAAAGTTATAAAGTTCTGTAATTTTTGGAAGGTCGTGGGCACATTGATTTAAAAAAACTGTGGTATGGGGCAGTTTTTTATAAGAAATCTCTGGTTACAACTAAAGGTGAATTTCACTAATTTAAAAAGCAGGGTTGTATTTCGCCAATTTTAAACAGAGCAGGGTGCTACAACCTTAAAAAATGGCCTACATGGAACAGTAAGTAATTGCAGAGTTACTAAAAACAGCAAATAAGTATAATTTCACTGGTTAGTAGCCGAAATAACAAAACACGCAAATATGATTTGCAGCTCATATTACGTTTGTACTTAGGAAAGTTAATATTTATTGCCTAAATCTAAACTTACACAAACGTATATGTAAATTAAGAAAATCTGATTTTTTTACACCCTATATTTTTCACATGTCACCGACTAACCAAAAAATGCCTTAAAATTGATTTATTTAAAAAAATTATGAAAATCAGTTACAGGTAATGAGTAAATATAAGAATAACCAATTGTATCTAAAATCCTCAAAACATTGAAAGCAGCATTCTTATTACTCATTAGGGATTATTACCATTCAGTGCTTCAAAAAAAAATGCTGCTATTTCAATCCCAACTGATTACTTTACTTGGTGTATATAAGTTCAAAAGTAAAAACATAAACATTTATTCAGCCTCAACCGAAGAAACTCTTTCTGAGCTTAAGAAACTCTTTCTGAGGTTAACATTTTATACCATTTAGTTCTTTTTCTCTTATACATTCTTTTTTAATAGTTGTTGAGCAGGTGTTATTCTTTCCTTTTTCCTTAGCTCCAATTTGCTATAAATTTATCATAGCATAATTTGGATAAGAAAACAACATACTGGCTACTTATTCTTTTACTTCCAGAAATTTAATATATTTGCTATGCTTATTTTATATATAAAAATAAATAGTTTGATTACTTAACGAAAGTAATGACATTGCAAATTACGTATATTAGATAAAATATCATTTTTAAATGAAATGCTTTTTATGACAGATAAAAATTTGCTTTTTACAGACTTACTTTACTAAATTTTTTATAAATCTAAGCTTAGAAACAATTATTTAAAGCTCCTATTTTTGGCTTCTGCATAAGGAAAAATACCAATAGAAACTTCCATAGTATGTTCATCTTAGATTTTAATACTTTTTACGTAATTTTAAACATTTAGAAAATTTATGATATTCATCAGATTTAAAAAAAAAATTAGTTGATTAAAATCACGATTTAATCACTGGTTTAGATCAATTAATTAACATCGTTGACACCATAATATGTATATTTGTGTATATTTTTAAAAAAATCTACATTATTAAACCAATTACTGTTTATTTGTGGATTTAGACTTTAAATTTTACTATTCATTACTTTAATAAATGCGTCTAATTTTAATACTAAAAAAACTTTTATTTTTATTGATTAAAAATTTCGTCTATGTATGAGATAAAAAAAAAGGATATCTTTAAAAGTCTAATTTAACATTGAACCAAAGACTTCATTGGATAATTTAGCAATAAAGCATCTGTACAGACATTTTGTTTTAAAATGAACCATTTTACTGATGGTAATGAAAAAAATTTCACTTGTGAGCTAAGATCAATAAGAGACTTTCTGTCAAATCTGCATTGAATAGTCCCGTTTCACAACCAGCTACTTGTTCCGGTGTAAAACAAACGTTTCTTCAAAGATGTTACTTTAACATCCATCTGTGGTATTCTTGCAAAAAGTCTATTCCTTAAGTAGTATTTGCCAACAGGTTCTCTCCAAAGCATAATATATACATCATTGTGCTTATTAATGAGAAACCTTTCGATTGTGACATTCATAGTAAAACAGTTTCTCAAAAAACTTATTTAAGTGATGATCTGCGAATCCATACCTATAAGAAACCATTAACTTGTGTTGGGTGCAACAGAAGATTTTCTTATATATATATATATATATTTATATATATGCTTTATGCGTCCATCTGCATAGTCATACTGAAAAGACACCCTTTTCCTTGTGAGGTGTGTAACAAAGTGTTTTCTAAAATTCCAATTTTAATAGACATCTGCGAATTCATACGAACGAGAAACCCATATCTTAGGCTGTATGTTAAAAAATTCTTATTCTAAATCTGCTTTAAATGACGACCTGCATATCCATACTAAAGAGAAACCTTTCTCTTGTGAGGTGTGCACCAAAGGATTTTCTAACAAATCTCATTTAAATGTCCAAATGAGTCTCCATACTGAAGAGAAACCTTTCTCTTGTGAGGTGTGTAACAAAAGATTTTCTCAAATATCTTTTTTAAATGTCCACCTGCGTGTCCATACTGAAGATAAACCTTTCTCTTGTGATGTGTGTAACAAAAGATTTTCTCGTAAATATGCTTTAAATGTCCACCTGCGTGTCCATACTGAAGAAAAACCTTTCTCTTGTGAGGTGTGTAACAAAAGATTTTCTCATAAATCTGCTTTAAATGTCCACCTGCGTGTCCATACTGAAGAAAAAGCTTTCTCTTGTGAGGTATGTAATAAAGGATTTTTTTCCAAATCTAATCTAAATGTCCACCTGCGTGTTCATACTAAAGAGAAACCTTTCTCTTGTGAGGTGTGTAACAAAAGATTTTCTCATAAATCTGCTTTAAATGTCCACCTGCGTGTCCATACTGAAGAAAAAGCTTTCTCTTGTGAGGTATGTAATAAAGAATTTTCTTCTAAATCGAATCTAAATGTCCACCTGCGTGTTCATACTAAGGAGAAACCTTTCTCTTGTGAGGTGTGTAACAAAAGATTTTCTCATAAACACGCTTTAAATGACCACTTGCGTGTTCATACTAAAGAGAAACCTTTCTCTTGTGAGGTGTGTAATAAAAGATTTGCTCATAAATCTACTTTAAATTATCACCTGCATGTCCACACTGAAGAGAAACCTTTCTCCTGTGAGGTGTGTAATAGAGGATTTTCTTCCAAATCCAACCTAAATGTCCATTTGCGTGTTCATACTAAAGAGAAACCTTTCTCTTGTGAAGTGTGCACCAAATAATTTTCTCGAAAATCTGCTTTAAACGTTCATGTTCGTGCCCATCTTAAAGAAACACCTGTGTGTAAAAAAAAATATTTTTCCATAAATCTGTTTTAAATGTTCACATGCAAGGCCACACTAAAAATAAAACTTTTAATTAATTTTTGCCGAAATTTGATTTAAATAACCACCTGCATATTCATGCTAAAGAGAAACCTTTCTTTTGGGAAGTGTGTCGCAAAGAATGTTTAAAAAATCTCATTTGAATGTTTATTAACGTGTTCATACTAAAGAGCAACCTTTTTCTTGTGAAGAGTTGTACCAGAGTGTTTTCTTCAAAAACTGTTTTAAATAGACATAAGACATCCATTCCAAAGGGTTCCCTCTTTAACATACTTCACATACAGTATATTTTAACAATCATTTTTATGCCTAAAGTAGCCTTGTGGTGTTTATGCTTTTGTAAGTGCAATTTAAATTTAAACATGTATAGCCATATTTAAAGGATATTTTCATGTGTTAAATCTGTAATATAATGGCACAGCTCCACTGCTAAATGAAGCAAATAGTATCCGTATATACTGTAGACCATCATCTGTAGCGAAAAACTGTTATTACTATATTGCAGTTTTTCTTAAAGTACCAATCGTGGGTAATCCAGGTTCGTAGGTTCTTGAATATTAAATATGAAAAAGAAAAGAAGAACACTGCAGATTTATCTTTTTTTATATATATTCGTTAACCGAAGGAAGATATGCTCGAACAGTTAATAATTCTAGGTTGAGAAAAAGATTTGTTTTTGATTTACTTTATTAACGGCTTTGGGTGAGCTTGGGAAACTTAAATAACTGAAAAATAATGCACAAGAGAAGAAGATAGATATTCTTTTCAGAAAAAAGAGGAAGTTTTGGTTCAGTTTATAATTATGAAAGGAGAAATTAAATTTTGAAATGGGGAATTTAATTTTACAAAGGAGATAAATAATGATATGTGATGATATGTTATTTTCAACATCACATATCTCTCCCCCTTTTCCACAAAAACTAGCATAACCCACTGGATTTCTGCTCGACACACCTACATGTAGTATACTAACAACACAATGGCACATACGAAATAGAAAAAAAAGTTGCAACTAAAATATATATCATATAGATAAATGAGATCATAAAAACATCCTAAGCATATGCATTTTGATCAATAAAAATATTGAGATTTAAATTCTCAAATATAAAATACATGGTATCCCATTATCAACATAATCGTTGATGAAAATATATATAAAATCTCTTTATTGCATTAGGGATCACAATCTAGAAGATTTGCTGTGCACAGAGTAAAAATATTTTAAATAGTTCCAGATCTTTCATCCTGCTTGATTTTCAAGTCCTCAAGCTACAAATTGGGCATGCCATAGAATGTTGGATATGTTCCAACCAAAATATTATGTTTAAATAGAAATCTCAACACAGAAATTTATATGTTATGCTAAAATTAAATTCGTAAATAAACAATATGTATATATACACATGGCATAACTAGGATAGTATAAACATGACAACACGTAAAATATCTAGTGTGGTTATAAACATCAATGATTTAAAAAAAATAAAAGTAAATACAATAAATGTGCATAATGTTTCAAAGTTTCACGAAGAAGTTTTTTTTTATCTTTAAGAAAAAATATAGAAAAAAATGATCAAAATCTGTTACAGGTAAAATATCTTGATGTAAAACTCTGAAGTATTCATTATAAAGAAATGCAGTGGTATTGATAATGGTAAAATTTATCTTGAATATACAGAAATGTGTAAGTGAAGAGAAGTGCATTTAAAGAGTAAGTTTGTACAGTTAGAATGTAACCATTAATTAGACTTCAACTGAAGATAAAGCTGGTATAAACACCAACAAGGTTGCAATTTCTTTACGACTGTGGATAAAATACTCTCAAAACCAAAAGATTAAAAAGTAAACTGTGAACTAATATTAACAAATAAAAAAATATGCCTTGAATAAGAGGAGTAATATTAAACTAAATGTATGCCATAAATGAAGTGGCAATTGCGCTTAAGTGTGGAATAGACATACAAGGGTGTAAATGAAGTATGTTGATCAGTTCTTGAGAAAAATTTAATCTCAGCAATTAAAATTTAATTTAAAATCCTAAAAAGGAGCAAGATTTGGGTTATATTGAAATATCTATAAGTGAGAGACTTGAAGAGGGACCAGTGACATGGAAAATGTTTTTCTTTTTTATATGAAATCAAGAAATATGTAAATGATACAATGTAGTGTTTACACTAGGAATGGTATCAAAATGTCTAAGATATTTGTGTCTATCTGCAGAACGAAATAATTACGCCTTAATCCTTGTAATTTCATTAAAGTAAATGTGCATTATCAGGAGTCTTGATAGATTCCTATTAAATCTTAATATTATAAATATAATATACTCACCATACGGCATGATTTATTTTTATTTCAACTGTAGACAAATTTAGGGAACTATGAGAAAAATATGATGCAAAATAATAATTGATGTGAAAAATGTAATTAAAATATGATATCCGTGGTATTTAAATAAAGAATATTATGTTTATGTGATAAATATGTATAACGTCAAAAAGGAACAGATTGGATAGTATGAAAACATTGAATGGTACAAAAACATAGATTGAAATAGTGTGTAATGAGTGTAGTGTGTTATATGCAAAACTCTAATATAATCTCGACAGAAATTACTCAAAATAGCATGCTCACCATATAAAAGTTTGCAAGTATCACGAAAGGAAAGAAAGGGGAAACATACTGTGTACCATACATTAAAATTAATTAAAAGAATATTGAAAAGAATGAGATAAACAAATATCATTTGAACTTGGCAAGAGTTTGGTGACCAGCGACACAAAGTAACAATCAAGCGCAAAAGATAAACACTTTCACAAAATCATTCCCGGCCGTGAAATAATCAAATGAAAGGGTTCACAACACTCTAAAACTATCATGGTTGAATTACTAATTTAAAAAAAACTTAAAAAATAATTTTAAATGTAAAAAGTGAATCTAAAATTTTAAAAACAATGTATATGTAATAAGGATGGTACATGAATGCTGAATTGTGTGAATGATAGTAAATAGTAAACAATTGTGTGCTGTACTGAAAGGAGGAAAGAAAATGCACGATGAAATGTGTACTAAGTCAACTGGTCCTGCAGTGATAGTATATTTAATAACCTTCAAAAGTATTTTTATAATATCATTTTTTTATTAAAAGGTAACACTGTATACTGAGAAGAAACTGGAAAATATATTAAATGTTAAATATCCATTTATATTAAGCTGAAATTAAACATAAGGTTTTTTAAATGATAAATATAATGTGGCTGATAGTGTTCCGTGTATGTATTTAAGATAATGAGAAAACTGAAAAAGAAGCTGGTAAACATTATAGAACCACGCATTTCTAAATGTTTATACCTAGCAAAATATTGTATAAAATTTCTCTAACGCACACTATATATTTAAAAACTTAAAAATTATGTACGAAAGGATTTTCAATTTCAGACCTATTCGTACAATGAATTGAAAATAAATGCGGAAGTGCAGTACATCAAATTACTAGCAAATTAAATTTAACTTTGAGAAATACGCATCTTAGAAAATATGGTAAACTAAAGTTTAAATTTATGAAGAATTATATGCCTTGTGAGTACAGATGTACGAAAAATAAACGTAAGATAGCAACAAGGGTGATCGTGAATTCAGAAACGAGAGATGTATTAATGAAAATTATCTTAACATTAACGTATCCAGTGTAAATAAATGAAAAAGAATGTCAGTAACTTATTGAAATGTCTGATTAAATAATAAAAGTGAAAATGAATGTGATTGGCATCAAATACACTAAATTAAAAGACCATGGAGAGAAAAGGAAAAAGAAAACCCTTACAATATACTAGACAGCCAGAAGGTCACAAACTGTACATGAGTATAAGTGTTATGTTATGAGTTTACCTAAGCGGTTTATAACTAAGTATGTGTACCATAAAATAAAAATTATTTTTTGGCAAAATGATATTGTTAGTGAGATACAAGAAAATATTGTTTCATAATAAGGCTCCAAAGCATATCTAGTAAGTGTGTACATATTATTAACGGAAAATGTAGAATGAATATTTAAAAATTAGAGAGAAAACATTTTACATAATCTTTGAAAGTATTTAAAAATGTTAAAGTTAGAAGATACAGCGACACGCGTGTAAAATTCTTGAACGTCAATAATAATGACTTCCAACTGTAAACATATGTGTATAAAGAAAGTAGGGCATCGCTGTATACAACTAACATACTATAATTAAAAGAAAAAAATATATGTGTGTGTTTATTTTGTAAAAAAAAAAAAAAAAAAAAAATCCCGAAAAGGATATTAGAAATGTGGCAAGCACGTTAATTTTATTTAAGGAGAAAAATGTTTTGAAAAATGAAAGTGAAAAAAAATCATTAACAATCTATACTTAAAAGTAAAACAATGAACCATTGTGTCTTAAAAAAATATTTAATTGGATAATTTAAAATGAAAAAAAAATTGCCTGTACTTTTTTTTTTTTGCACGCATCTCTGTCAAATTATTTCCGCACCAATAATTTGATAAATTAAATTTAGGTTCTTTTCTGATGCTGATAAAAATGTGAATATCAAGATTAAATAAATTATCATTGTTGTTAGTCAAGAAAATAACCTCGAATTAAAATAGGTGCTTGAGATGAAACGCAATTTATACATAAGGGCCAATATTATTTAAACTTGATGCATTTGTAAAACCCGCAAAATATTTAACTTACAACACAGATGTAAATGAAATATTATTTCCTTGAGTATTAAATTCTGCCAAGGAACACAAAAGAAATCTTTGTGTATCATTATAAAAATTAACACATCAGTTAATATATAAAATATATTAGTAAATGTTTCAGTTAGAATAATAATAGCACGCAAAAATAATTTCCAGTAAGTAGAAAAAATTCTAAAAATGCCAACATAAACATAAAATACATCATTTCTAAGTTGGGATTATATTGGAAATGAACCGTTAAAAAAATATATCGGTACTATCGTATTCTAAAGCATCCAACATTTAATTAAAAAAAAATCAGTACTAAAGTATTCGAAAGCATCCAACATTTGTCTCTTTATATCAATTGTAAGAAAGGCAGGGCAAATAATGTCCTGCGAAAATATTTATCCATATAATACAAAATTGTCCAGAAATATATTTTAATGTCTTGTAAGTCACCGTTCAATTATCTTAAGGTACTGAAAATAATATTTGTATCAAAATTATATGTGTACTAGACAAGAGAGACTGTATGTGCCTTTAAAAATAAAAAGAAGGATGTAGCAAAATTATTAAAAACCATTACTTACTATTTATAGTCATATAATTAAAACTAAAAACTTTTTTTTTTAAATATGATCAATAGGTATTAAAATATACACAAAAATCCTACAAATATAAAATGTTAGACTTCTTTTCATATAATTATACTACCATATTTATATTTAGTCTTTGTGATAAATATCAAAATTTATGCAAAGAAATTTATGTAAACCAACATAATATTTCATTAAAATATTTTACC
This sequence comes from Maratus speciosus, assembly GCA_963932465.1. Classification (NCBI taxonomy): domain Eukaryota; kingdom Metazoa; phylum Arthropoda; class Arachnida; order Araneae; family Salticidae; genus Maratus; species Maratus speciosus. Next base: position 388,928,073 of record OZ010799.1, on the reverse strand, counting down.
TAAGGGCAATTAATTATGTTTGACATTGTAACATGAATATTGCTATCTTACTTACCTCTGAAATCATATTATAGAGCTGTCGTTAGTTCAGCATCAGATCAAAATTGTGGCACAGACATCATTGAAAATTACGAAATGTGCTCAGGATGAGATAAAACAACAAATGCAAGAAAATTTTTTATATTTAATAATATTTAGCACGAATTGTATTAAAACAAAAGTATTAACTTAAGGACTTAGGAATATTTATGAACTTTAACACTGTAGTAATTTACTAAAATAAAAATAAAAATAACTTACACAAAATCTCTTCCTGTGCACATAGTATTTATCATCTTAAAAATTCCTAAAAATCATAATATTATGGACTAAAACTTCATAATATTTCGTGGTTCATTTCACGCATTTTTTTTTTTAAATCGTTGATATTTTTTTATAATACTCAGAAAAAATATCACTAAAATGTACTCTTGACAGTTCAATTTTTTTAAAAAATTTGACTGGTAGTAGCAATTTGTGATGTAACTGAGTAGTTTTTATTCATTTCTGTATCACGTATGAGTTTTCTGAGTAGTGCACGTTTGGAAGTAGTCTGGTGATCATAAAACATAATTTTCACACAAAGGTGACACTATTATTAAAAAACTACTTTTCAAACTTCAATCAAAAACTTCATTTTTTGGTGCATAAAAACACTTTTTTTTTTTTTTGAAGAGCTGTTGTCTTAAAACTGCTTTCGAGAAAGATGAAAAACAGTCATAGTTCTTGATTCATCGAAAATCCTCAAAATAAGAGGATGCGAAGTATGTGAACACTCATGTTAGAGTAAAATCATATTGAAATTAAACTCAGCGATGATCGTTTGAAAAATATAAAATCTTCGAAGTACGCACGGTGAGCAGAAATGCTTTGAACATAAACACTCGAGTTAGATAGAGGGAGAGGGGAGACAATGTTCATTATCTTCTTTGCAAAAATAGAATAAAAATAAAATCCACTATTGGAAAAACGTGAAATCAATCTGGTTTAATTTCGAAAAACTTTCTTTTCATTTTGGAGAATGCAGAAAGAGCAAAATCCAGTCTGGGTCATAACCGGGGCGAATGAGCAAAGATGAGCCAAATATCGGTAGGGTCGATGCGGTCAAAGTTTCCGAGATAAGCCTACTACGGGCAGAGGTGATCGGTAAAGTTGGGAACGAATCCTTGTTTTGAAAAAATGGTAGTTCATAGCAATATCCATATAACATCGTCGGTAGTTTGAAAATATGCATAAGCACATTATACGTAAGTCTCTGCAGCACAATATATTCAGTTCTCACTTTTGATGGGTACCGGATGCAAAAATATTGTTCGTAAGTTTCAGGAGAGTAGCGATTAGGCTTCGTTCACTTTAAAGTTATTGATTTTTTTTTTAATTTTAAATAGGCTGTTGTTAAACACAGGGATCCCTCTCTGACAAAATGGAAATTCTTAAGAATTCAAGGACTGGGATTCGGCACCATATTTTATATACTGTAGACCAGATCTGTAGCGAAAACGTTTTATTACTATATTGCTGTTTTTCCTTAAGTACCAATCGTTGGTAATCCAGGTTCGTAGATCCTTGAATATTAGGCGCGAAAAAAGAAAAGAAGAACACTGCAACTTTAAGACAGGTTGGCTTTATTAGCTGTAGACATGAATAATGTAAGTGCCAGAGAGGGACCCTTTCAGTTAGGTGTTCACAGTACGATGTATAGAGAAGGAATGAATAATTTGTCAGATATCGTTGGCAATGTGTCGAGCCAAAATCTTGGTACCCTGGACCATTATAACCCCAAAGATATATCACTTAATGCAACTTTGAATTAAAAAATAGCCAAAAGGACCGTTGATTGGTGTTTTAACATTTCAACGTACAAATACGAATGCCAAAGCTAAATGATGGAAAATATGCATTTAGAATCAGCAATGCAGATGTCGGGCGTCGGTTTTAATATAAACAGAGTATATATTTGCGGCCGAAAAGGCATTTGTATTTACTATCAAACTGAAAATTAAACTGAGTGTACAGGGTGATTCATAAAAGATGGGCAGAACTTTAAGGGGTTATAGTACACTTAAAGACAAATAATATTAAATAGGAGACTAAGGGTCCCAGACGTATTCCCAAGGAGATAGGGGGCATTAAAGTTTAGGGTCCGAAATTTCAAATGATTATAAAACATGGAAAAATTGGTCGATTCGTTTGCGGTTTTTGCAAAAAATTTTCTTTATGCCAGTATTTTCTTGAAATAAAATTTTAAAGTTCAATTTCAAAAAATGCCGATAGGGGGCGCTTTAGACTTTGGAGTAACAAACAACTATTTTTTAACGTTATTTTTTGTATTTCTTTAAATGATTTCGAAAGCTTAGACTTAAACTTAAATTTTGATCTAAAAATCTGAGTCCTAACGAGTAGTTAAGTAGCGTAAACTGAAATTTGAAATTTGAAACCCTTCTCCCCCCAGAACAAAAATCAGTTATTCCCGATCTTTGTGTCGTAGATTAGGCTCTAGCTACTGCCGCGTTTTGCTAAAATTATTCTTTATGTCAGTATTTTCTTGAAAATAAATTTTAAAGAAAATTTTCAAAAAATTCCGATAGAGGGCGCTTTAGACTTTGGAGTAACGAACAACTATTTTATACCGTTATTTTTTGTGTCTCATTAAATGCTTTCTAAAGCTTAGACTTAAATTTTCAGCCCAAAATCTGAATCGTTAGACGTGGTTAAGTTTCTGGGGAGAGGGGTTTGAAATTTCTACTCCTGAGCACAGTTCAGTTTACCATGTCCACACATTGTGTGCTGTGATACGAGGTAAAAAGACACAAATTAGGATTATGTTACCAAAGCATATTTATTAACATGTAATTACAATAAATGTTCAAAATTGTGACCACCAGAGGTTATGCATGCAGAACAACGGCGAAGAATGGAACGGCGAACATTCGCGAAAACATCAGGCTTTTCGAGCACTTCCCCTACAGCGGCGGAAAGTCTGGCGACCAGTTCCTCGGGGGATTCAATGGGTGTCTCATACATAAGAGCCTTCAATCGTCCCCAAAAAAAGAAATCGAGGGGTGAAAGATCTGGCGAGCGAGCAGGCCAAGCAACAGGACCACCTCGACCAATCCATCTGTTCGGAAATGTGATGTCCAGATAGTTGCGGACGTCTCGTACGTAATGGGCTAGCGCTCCATCGTGCTGGAACCACATGACCCGCCGGATGCGTGGAGGAACAACGTTTAACAGGTCTGGCAGCACATGTTGCAGAAATGTGAGGTATGTTTTACCGTTGAGGCGTTCAGGAAGAAGGTACGGTCCGATTAGGTGGTCTCCGAGGATTCCTGCCCAAACATTGATGGAAAAGCGTCTCTGATGAGCATGTGGATACGTAGCATGTGGATTGACATCCGCCCATACATGTGCATTGTGTGTGTTAAATGTACCTTCACGTGTGAAGGTACATTCATCGGTGAAAAGCACAGTTCGTCCAAAATGTGGATTTAGCGCGTTCTGCTGCAGAAACCAGCGGGCGAATTCAATACGATTTGGATAATCCCCTGGAGACAGTTTCTGGACTCGTTGCACATGAAACGGGAGCAAATGTTCATCCTTCAGTACCCTCCAAGTCATGGGCTGTGAGGTATCCACCTGCCTAGCCACTGTTCGTGTACTTGTACTTGGCTGCGCCGCTACTACATCCAGAATGGCTTCTGCAACAACTACTGATTCGTCCTTTTTTGCACGACCTGCATTCGACCGGGAAGCGAGAAATGATCCCGTCTCACACAACTGTCTGTGCAAGCGCTCGAAAGTTTTGCGGTTAGGCAACCGCCTGTTGGGAAATCGCTCTCCGTACATTCGTTGTGCCTCTGCACCATTTCCATCTGCCGCTCCGTAAATTAAATGCATCTCAGCCTTTTCCTTATTCGTGAAGGGCACCATCTTCCGATTCATTACTACAGCGACTTACACTTGACTCACCGTTCAGTGGTTTTTATGCCTGAATCGTGTCAAAATTTTGCATACGTGTTCTTCTTCTTCCCCATTTGACATTTGCATACTTTCTGTTTCCTTCTTCACCCGGTGACTAGCGTCAGGAATGGAGCTTTAACGTTTGCATGAGCGACGTTTCCAACTGTGCCAGTGCCTTTATGAGTGAATTCCGACTATGCAGTCCTTGACGAAAGTTGTATTTTTGCCTCGTATCACAGCACAGAATCGTTGGGCATGGTTAAGTAGTGCAAACTGAACTATGTTCAGAAGTTGAAATTTGAACCCCCTCCCCTCGCTACTGAACCACGCTCAGCGATTCAGATTTTGAGCTGAAAATTTAAGTTTAAGTCTAAGCTTTAGAAAGCATTTAATGAGACACAAAAAATAACGGCATAAAATAGTTGTTCGTTACTCCAAAGTCTAAAGCGCCCTCTATCGGAATTTTTTGAAAATTTTCTTTAAAATTTATTTTCAAGAAAATACTGACATAAAGAATAATTTTAGCAAAACGCGGCAGTAGTTAGAGCCTAATCTACGACACAAAGATCGGGAATAACTGATTTTTGTTCTGGGGGGAGAAGGGTTTCAAATTTCAAATTTCAGTTTATGCTACTTAACTACTCGTTAGGACTCAGATTTTTAGATCAAAATTTAAGTTTAAGTCTAAGCTTTCGAAATCATTTAAAGAAATACAAAAAATAACGTTAAAAAATAGTTGTTTGTTACTCCAAAGTCTAAAGCGCCCCCTATCGGCATTTTTTGAAATTGAACTTTAAAATTTTATTTCAAGAAAATACTGGCATAAAGAAAATTTTTTGCAAAAACCGCAAACGAATCGACCAATTTTTCCATGTTTTATAATCATTTGAAATTTCGGACCCTAAACTTTAATGCCCCCTATCTCCTTGGGAATACGTCTGGGACCCTTAGTCTCCTATTTAATATTATTTGTCTTTAAGTGTACTATAACCCCTTAAAGTTCTGCCCATCTTTTATGAATCACCCTGTATAAATAACTGCTACAACTGGAGCATATGGTCAAAGAATATCTTTTTTTATTTATATTCATTAACCGAAGAAAAATATGCTCGAACAGTTATTGATTCTAGGATGAGAAAAGATTTGTTTTTGATTTACTTTATTAACGGCTTTGGGTGAACTTGGGAAACTTAAGTAACTAAAAAATAATGCGCAAGAGAAGAAGAAATAGATATATTCTTATTAGAAAGGATTGGAAGTTTTGATTCAGTTTATAATTATGAAAGGAGAAATTAAATTTTAAAAAGGGGAATTTAATCTTACAAAGGAGATAAATAATGATATGTTATATCAACATCACACCTGACTCCTTTGAAAATGAAAAATAATAGCACACAAAATTCAAATTAATCTGGAGGTTGGTTGGTTAGTTGAATTTCGTGTTTCGTGGCCATTTTTTGACATTTGTAAAATGAATATGGTTGCAGTCTTTCAAGTCAATATACTAATTTTTTTCATCTGAAAATTTGTATACGATTTTTACAGTTTCTTATCGTTTCGCAGCTTCTTTTTGAAATTAGTAAAAGGAAACCGGTTTCAGTCTTTTAGCCCAGTGCAGTAAATATTGACGAAATTCGCGATTTTTTCTGCGATCATTTCATGATATTCACAATTTTTTCCCACAAATGTTTGACGAAATTCACGCCTTTCAACGCGATTTTTTTAAAAGAAATCCGCATTTTTTACCGATAACCTTTGACAAGATTCGTGATTTTAACGCGATCCTCTGATGAAATTCGGATTTTTTACCGCAAACCTTCGACGAAATTGGCATTTCTTTAGCGTGATCCGTCGATGAAATTCGTGTTTTCTTTCCAAGATCTTTTGACGAAATTAGCTTTTTCTTTCCGCAATTTTTTGACGAAATTCGCGTTTCCTTCCTGCGATCATTTGACGAAATGCGCGTTTTTACCGCGATCCTTTGACTAAATTTATTTTCTTTTGCGACCGATTGACGAAACTGATTTTTTTAAAGGGGCCATTTGTCGAAATTCCCGATAGTTTTGCGCGACAGATCGGGAAAATTCTCGATATATTTCCGTACTAATTAATAAAATTTTCCGCGACCTTTTAACAAAATTTGCATCATTTTTTCGTCAATCGTTTATCGAAATTCGTGATTTTTTTTGTGCAATCGTTTGACGGAATGTGCGATTTCTTCTGCAATTCTCAAATTTTCTCAGAAGAAATTCTCAAATTTGTATGAGACCGACTTGCGAATTGATTTTGAGAAATTCCATAAAAGAAATAAAAATCTAGGACTTCAAAGAAATTTTTAAATACTCACTGAAGAATCACAGATCTGTTAAAGAATTAGTTGGGAGAAAATACTGCATAGCATTTTTTATTATACGATACTTTGCTTTTCTGCGGACAAATCACGCGATCCAGCACGTTATTTCTAATCCTGCGTCTCAAAGAAAACTTCATTACTAGTGGAGCTTAACTGGTTGGTTTTTCCAAACGGACATAGAATTAAAGAAATCTGGGATGGGTAGGGGGGGGGGGGTGCTGCCTTCGGCAACGTAATTCTGAGAAAGCTACGTAGGGATGTAAATTTTCCGGAAAAATTGAAGAGGCAGAAAAAAACTGGTTTTTCCGGATTTTTTCGGAAAAAATTGGAAAAGTTGGAAAAAATTATTTTTTACAAATGTTTCTCCCAAATAAATTATATTTTATTTAGAAAATATTAAGTAATAAGCATTTTTTTTTATTTATCCACACTAAAAGAAAATTATTTTCACTTTATATGACTATATTACAAAAGAAAAAAAAGCGCAAGGCTTGCTTTTAAAAAAATTAGTTTTTCAGTCTCAGAATTTTCACAGTAACATTCACGCTTTTTTAACGCTGTTGTTTATTATATCATGTCTCTGTTAAAATGATTTTTTTCAGTTACATTTATTTAATTACCATTAGAGCTATTCTAAAAACTTCATAATTTTCAGCCAATATCCCTGCAGTTTCAAATCAAATGTATTATACATCCCATCTGCATGATATTGATTTTTAAGTATATAAATGATGCTAGTTTAAAGAAACAAATTGTTGCAGTTCTGTTATTACTTACCCATCATACGTAGTATAGGGTAAGTCTTGTAATCGTTTTAAAATCGAAAAAAAAAATTCACGGATTTACACGGTTCAGACACTGGAGATTCCGAAAAACATATTTTTAGAAAAAAAAAATGTGTCCGTCCGTCTGTATGTGCGCGTGTCTGTAAACGCTCTATCTCCCGAACAAATTGAGATACGGACTTGAAATTCAGTGTGTACTTAGGAAGTAATAATGGGAAGAAGCCTATTGAATATCAGTAACCTCGATTAACCGGAACTATTTCTTTCGGACTCCTGAAATATTCGTTCTGATAAAAGGTATACAAAAATTTCCGAAATTGTTCAAATGAAGGAGTGAATATAAAGACAATAAAAAAACATAAATTTTGCATCATGAATGAACTCAATCGGATTATTAGTTGCCGAGATATTTGTAAATCTATTTTTCACACTCTTCGATTTTTCATGACCCTGTATTTCATTCAAATTTCAATTCAAAGATAAATTTTAATTCGAAATGAGATGCTTAATCCAACGCAGTAAACTGTTAGTTAATAGGATTATAAGTTTTCGAGTTATAAGGATGTTTCTTTTACGCAATTCGGTACTACTCGATTATCCGGCCGATCGAAAAACTATCGCCAAACTAAAAATCGCGCCAATATATGACATCTGTGCCGAATTGACGCCAATAATGGCTTGTCGTAAATGTCAAGCATTTAATGCCTCTTCATACCTATAAGGGGGTTTACCATAGGGGGGACCCTGTTCTGTTGCCAAATACCTCCAAGTATGTCGCCAACTTGGCGGTATATCGCCAAATTTGGCGGCCAAAATGAGTCGCCAAAAGTGACGCCAAATTGGCGGTATCTCTAATATTTCGGCAAATTCCCATAGACTTCCATTGTAAACCTATCAGGATTACTTGCTTACAGAAAATCAACAAATTGAGATATTTTAATGCAACAAAAAGTAATATTAGCTTAAGGGGTTATATTAATTATATTTAAGGAAGTCCAAATAAATTAAATTATGAATAAAAGTAACATGATACAATGCTTAGCAAATATCACATGTTTTATTTTCATATTTTATATTATGTATATCCATGATGGGTAAATATTACGGCGGCCCCCAACGACTAGTTCTTATACATATCAGTATTCAAATTTTCCATTGTTTAAAAAATAGTAATTTTTGCAATATTACATTTTTCTTTCTCGCAGTTATACTTTAATTTCCAGTCAACATATATATTTAGTTTTGTATAGCTTTCTATTCTAAATTCAAACCAAGTATAAAAAAGTTCTGGTTTAGTTTTACAGTCTAAAGTCAAATCAAAACTAAGTTTTAGTTTAAGTTTGGATTACACAGGTCTGCAAATAAAAAAATGCTTAGAATTTACAAAAAATTCCATCACATCAGTTTTATCACATCAGCAAAACTTATGTCTTAGTTTAATTAAAGCGTAAATTTTCTCTTTTTAACCTGAAATCTGGTATCCCATTCTCGAGTAGAAAACCATATCCAATAACGATTCCATATATACTAATTACATATTTTTTTCAGTGACACTCAAGAGATATGAACTACGAAACATAACACTACAAATAGAAAATGCGTGAAGAATGAGGAACGAACTAAAACAGTTACACACAGACATAAGCTTCTACTACGATTCACACAACTACTGAAATACAAAGTGTGAAAAGCAAGGGGGGAAGTAATTTGAAACACAGTTACTTATAATAAAATATTGATTTTTTTTCATCGCAACTGTGCTTTTCTAATGTAAATTCCCCTTGTTTTTCAACGATATTGTATGTGATGGAGGGAAATGGAGATCATTTTTGGATTCAGCACAGTAAAAAACTGACAATTAACGAAAAATATCCCATGCAGCCGATTTTTTTCTCAGACCTATGTTATAAAACTGAACAAAAACACTTTATACATACTTTTCCAAACATTTAGTTCAGACAAGAGACACACAGTGTTAGCAGTGCAGAATCAGCTAATTCAGATTCCGACTCGGAATAAAGACTTTAATGAAATCAACTGTAAATTTTGTAATAAGTTTGAGAAATTAGAAACTAAAAATGTTTCTCTCTCTCTATCTTTAATATGAAAGTAATAAAAATGCAATAAAATGTTTTAAGTGAAACTTATAAAAGCAGGTGTATTTCTTGATAAGTATAAAAATTGCCTCCAACAAAATTTTGCTCAGGAAATTGTTTACATTTTCTTTGAAAAATTTATTTAATATACTTGTGTATATGAAAAATATAGAGAGAGTTAAATACACCTGAGAATTTATATTTTAAGTAAAAGTAATTGAACACAGTAATTTCAAATGCAAGTTGTTATTTAATTTTTTTTCCTAATTAGTTAAATATTTTTATCAATTTCCATCTGATTACATGATTAATTGCAGCTATAGCATGAATGCATGTTTCAAATTTTATGTTACATTTTCAACTTTACCATAGAATTGAAATAATTTTACACATGAACTCATTTTTAACAAGGGAAGTTGAATTTAATTATCTTACCAGGCATCTTTCTGCATTTTTCCCACATATTCCTGTTTTTGTGAAATCGTGAACATTTTTATGTACTCATACTGTTTTATATATACTGTACAAAATGTAATCCAAATGTGGTGAATTAGAAATTATCGTTATATTTAGGTTCCTATTTAGAGATTTTTGATAAGTTCCTCCATACTTGTATACAACTAGATAACATTCATTTGTTAGCGCCAACTGTTATACGACATGAAATTTTCTTTTTCTTCAATCATTCCATTCGTGAAAGATTCAATTAAAATTTTTTCTGGAATATATATTTTAAAGAGAAATTTTTATAAAGAATCTTGTGTTTAAAGGTAAAAAAAATTGTGAAAGATCCTATACAGGACTCAAGTTTTCTTAAACAGATTTCTGCTAAGAGATCAGATATCCCACATTAATGTCTTCATGTGAGACACTTAACATAAAAATAAATATAATTAAAAGTATCAAAATGTAGCTATTACAAAATTTTGACAATATTATTTTATAAATGAAATTTTTAAATTTTTCCAATTTGGAAAAATTGAAATATAACTCTTCGGAAAAAATCCGAAAAACCCGGTTTTTTCCCTTAATAATTTCCGGTTTTTTTCCGAGCATTCCCATCTCTAGCTACGACCACTTCCGTCTCTGTCTTGAATTATTGCGTTTTTTTTTATTTCGTGCCAAATTAAATTGAAAATTTCAGCTTTCTTATAGGAACTAGTTTGACATTCTTCCAATTTGAATTTAATTACGTCAATAGCAAAAATTATTAGGAAATTTGTCCTCTCCAATAAAAAATGAAAAAAAAAGTAAAAAAAAATTGCCTCAAATCACTAAACACCCCGTTAAAAATCAGAATTGCATTAAAAATTCGGAAATAAATTAAAAGCTGCAGAGAACGAAATTAACTAATTGGGTAAAAGATTGATATCGGATTCCTTTTAGGAATGTCAAAAAATTATCGCGAAATGCGAAAAAAATCACATAAAAAATTGAAAAAAATTTATTGAAAAGAAGACAAAGTTTACTGGATAAAATATTGAAATCGGATTCTTTTTTACTAATTAAGAAAAATTGCCGCAAAATATGAAAAAATTCACATAAAAAATTAATTAAAAATTTTCAGAAATTGTCTCGATATGCATAACTTCAGGAATATGTACTTTCAATAACTTCAGGAATACTTTCTTGTCAAATCTTGCTGCTGTGCGGGCTGCACTGGTTTCAGAGTTCAGTGCGCATGCGTACACACACACACGAACAGACAAGCGCCTATGTTTATTATTACAGTCGTGTCATGATAGTATAATTTTTTTCATCCTGATAAAATTTAGTGTATATTATCATGAACTGCTTTACCTAATATATTCCACACATTCTGAGGTAAAAACATGAATTATTAATGAAAGAATACTCTTTATAATTATTTATAGTAAAATTTATTGCATTACCAATTGTTTAGTTGAACAGCCCAATGTTGTTCAAGACACAAATTTGTGTCCCAAATTGAAAACAATGACAGAAAAAAATCTTTGACCCACCTATCGCAGACTTTCCTCCAAAATTCACCCCCCCCCCTGACCCCTAAGAAGTCATGGAGTGACATTTTGAAAAACTTTCGTGCTTATATACTGGTGTAAGGCTAGTATTATCTGAGATTTATCATCCGTGAAAATTTTCTTATGCAAGCCTTTGACTGAGATAATTTTAGTTCCCATGCAGGTTTGTTTCCCCTGCGCTTATAGAAGTTTCCAGCATGATTTACCTTTTTTAATCTTTATAAGAAGTTAGGGTGCCATAAGGGTTTTACACTTGTGTCAACACTTAGTCAATGTCTTATGTCACTGCTGCAAGGAGATTTATCTATCTTTTTTTAGCATTATATTTAGTTTTAAACACCCCCACGCAAACAAAAATTGTGTTTGGGCCCTTTTTAAAAGAAAAATTACACAATTATACCTTCTAAAATGAAAACCTGTCTTAAACGGAAATTCAACTGGTATCATAGGGTTTCGTTTCAGCAGGTTTTAACTATATAAAATATTGTTTGTATCCAACATGTTCAAGGTAAAAAACCTGGGCACTCCCAAGTCTGAGCCGAGCGATTCTTTGGAAAAATTCAACTCGTAATAAACAAAACTCTAATCTGACGCGACACAGAAATGAAAACAATTAACCTGATCTACGACAAAAGATTTAGAGTCAATGGCCAACACGTTCAGGAGGAATCGGGTTATCTGCTCGATGCCAGAGTTTTTGCTATAAATAAATATATATATATATACCTTTCCACACTTTACAATAAAGTATGTGTGCACATAATTATTTTCCGTATCTCGTCTACATATTAAATATATTATTATACAATGAGATTCTACTGTATGTTGAAATTACTGAACAAAAAACTAATTTTTAGTTTGATACTAAGTTAATTTGATTAATACAAAAAACCTCTTTATTTCTTGTTCATTTAAAAAACACCCACCTACTCCTTTTTAATAATGAAATTGAAGTGAAAAGATGAATTTTCGCAAGTCTTCTCTCATCTAGGACCTTATTTTGTGTAGGTGTCTAAAGTTTGCGGTCAACTTAATAAATATTGAATTGGAGTGCACATGTTTAAGACAAATTATAAGGTATTCAGTAATATCCGGTCATTATCAAAACGGACCGTGACCGACACGTGGTTGAAATCTCTCATCTCAGACAAAGGAATAGAATTTTAATAAAGATTACACTCATAAAAATTGACATAATTTAGGTATGATGAAGATTTAGAGTTCCACAGGATGGATCTAGAGATCCCTGAAATCAGGACACCTGGAAACATTACTCACAGCTAAAAGGTTTCTTATTTGCATGCATAAGAGAATGACTATTCAACTGACCTTTCTGAGGAAAAGTTTTACAACATACCTCACATATGAAAGGTTTTTCGTTTGTATGCATGAGAAAATGTGTATTCAAGTTACCTTTTTGCGAAAACTTTTTATTGCATACTTCACAACTGAAAGGTTTCTCATTTGTATGCATGAGATATTGTGTATTCAAGTTACCTTTCTGAGAAAAAAATTTATTGCATACTTCACAACTGAAAGGTTTCTCTTTTCTATGCACGAGTAGATGTTTATTTAAGTTCCATTTGAGATAAAAACTTTTGTTGCATATCTCACAACTGAAAGGTTTCTCATTTGTATGGATGAGAAGGTGATTTTTCAAGTTACTTTTGTTGGAAAATGTTTTTTCGCATATCTCACAATTGAAAGGTTTTTCATTTGTATGGATGAGGAGGTGCTTTTTCAAGTTACTTTTGTCAGAAAATGTTTTTTTGCATATCTCACAACTGAAAGGTTTCTCATTTGTATGTATGAGATGGTGTTTTCTTAAGCTACCTTTGCAAGAAAATTTCTTGTTGCATATTTCACAATTAAAAGGCTTCTCATTCGTATGCGTGACAAGGTGTCTATTCAAGCTACTTTTATCAGAAAATGCTTTGTTGCACACTTCACAGCTGAAAGGTTTCTCGTTTGTATGCAGGAAAAGATGTTTATTCAAGTGACTTTTCTGTGAAAATGTTTTATTGCATAACTCACAACTGAAAGGTTTCTCATTTGTATGCACTAGAAGATGTAATTTCAAGTTACCTTTCCGAGAAAATCGTTTGTTGCACACTTCGCAGCTGAAAGGTTTTATTATTGGTATGCAGGAAAAGATGTTTATTCAAGTTACTTTTCTCATAAAATGCTTTGTTGCATATTTCACAACTGAAAGTTTTCTTGTTCTTATGCATGAGGAGATGTTTATTTAAGTTACACTTGTGCTAAATGATTTCTCATTTCTCATTTGTATGCACATTCAAGTGACTTTTATCATGATTTTTTTTTCTTGGAAATAAGGACTATTCGTATGCACGAGAATGTGTTTAGTTTTGTAAGAAATTTTTATGTGGCATATCTCACAACTAAAAGGTTTCTCAGTTGTATGCACGATCAGGCGCGGATCCACGGGGGGGAGGGGCTATTGCCCCCAAATTATATAAATCCACTGATTATCGCAAATTTCGATAAATAATCGCCGAAAAAATCAATTTCGTCAAGCGTTCGCAGGTCAAAGGATCGCAAAAGAAATGCAAATTTCGTCAAAGGATCGCGAAAAAACGCAAATTTCGTCAAGGATTGCGAAAAAACGCGAATTTCGTCAAAATAGCGCGGAAAATGCGAATTTGATCAAAAAATTCCGTATTTTGTCAAAGGGCTACAAAAGAAAGCAAATTTCGTGAAAGGATCGCAGAAAAAACGCGAATTTCGACAAAGAATCGCATAGAAAAGCGAATTTTGCCAAAGAATTCAGGAAAAAACGCTAATTTCGCGAAAGAATCGCGCAAAAAAACGGCAATTTCGTCAACAGACCTCTGAAAAAATGCGAATTTCTTCAAAGAATTGCGAAAAAAATATGCGAATTTCGCCAAAGAATCGCTGAAAAAACGCAAATTTCGTCAAAGGGCCGCGGAAAAAACGCACAATTAGCACCGGGAGGAGATTGCCCTAAGCCCGCATACACGCGAGGGGAGCGGTTCGATCGGGGCAAAGAAGGGAAGAACAAATTTACCAAGTTGGTTTTTAAGAAATCAACACACTGTAAGCATTTTAGCTTCTAACTGACTAGGATCAGGACATAATCCTTTTTTATTCATTCGTCAAATACCCCTTGAAATTTACCAATGTGGGTAGCAATAACAGTACAATTTTTACACATTAGTGTCTTTCTTCAGAAAACATTAAGATGCTTGAATTTTTCAAAGGGCCTTTCTTTTTCTTGTTTCTTTCTTTTTTTGGAAATTGCAATGAATCCCATTCTTTTCTCAAACAATAAAGCTATCCTCAAAAATTTCGTTATACAGAAATTAGAATTGCAGCTTCTTTGAAAGAGCGAAAAGTTTCAACACTTTGAAGGAATCCGCATAACGTTGTCAATTTCTGTTGTAGAGATTCAACAAAAGGTACACGAAGTGGCATCGTCTCCCACCTCAACCCATAGTGTCAAAAATTATAGCGCCATATGCCTTTTGACAGGACATAATCCTATTTTGTTCACTAATTTCCGGAGCGTCAGTGAAGTTTACCATTGACACCCGAAAAGTGTTTGGTTTTCGTTTGCCTCTCTGTCTGTTACGCGAAAACTGCCGTTAAAAGCGTTGGATTTATATTTTGGGGGGGGGGGCGACCGCCCCGATAGAGCCCCCCCCGTAGATGGGGGCGTTGGGCAATCTCCTCATGGTGCTAATTGTGCGCTTTTTCCGCGGCCCTTTGACGAAATTCGCGTATTTTTTAGCGATTCTTTGCCGAAATTCGCATTTTTTCCGAGATCCGTTCACAAAATTCGCAATTTTTGCGCGATTCTTTCGCTAAATTAGCGTTTTTCCTCGTAATTGTTTGGCGAAATTACAGTTTTATCTTGCGATATTTTGGCGAAATAAGCGTTTTTTCTGCGATCCTTGGCGAAATTCGTATTTTTTGCGGTCCTTTGGCAAAATTCGCGTTTTTTCTGCGATTCTTTGACGAAATTCGCGTTTTTTCAGCCATCCTTTGACGAAATTCGCGTTTTTTCTGCGATCCTTTGACGAAATTCGCGTTTTTTTCTGAGACCCTTTGACGAAATTCGTGTTTTTTTCTGCAATCCGTTTACTAAATTCACGTTTTTTTTCGTAGTCCTTTGACGAAATTCGCGTTTTTTCCGTGGTCCTTTGATGATATGCTCTATTTTTTGACGAAATTTGTGTTTTTCGCGCTTCTTTGACGAAATTCGCGTTTTTGTGCGATCTGTTGAGGAAATTCGCGTTTTTTGAGCGATCCTTTGACGAAATTCGTGTTTTTTGCGCGATCCTTTGACGAAATTTGCATTTTTTTGACGTGTGAACGATTGATGTAAATGATATTTTTCGGCGACATTGTCGACGTGGCGATCTCCCCGTTCCTTGGATTCACGCCTGTGAAGAGGTATACACACCACTTAGATGACACATTTTAACTTTCAAGGATGTTAAGGCCCCTTCAGATTTCTGAAGGGGATCCTTTTTCAGAGATTATCCTCTTTCAGAAATCTGATATTAAAAAATTAATGTGATGGTTATCTTTTTCAGCTTTCGATAATTGGTTCTTATGTATTTTTTAGTGCTGAATCCAAGGATTACCTTCATTTTTTACAATACCATCACTTCACAAATCGGAATTTTTTAAAAAGTCGAAATATTGCGAAAATCTGCTACTATAAAATAGACGTAACTTTTTTTCATAGTAATTTATTCATTTTTTTTGCTTATACTTCGGATTTTTACAGTTAAACATGTAAAATATTGTGTATTTAAAATCTTTATAATTTTATTCCATGCGTGGAAGTTACTTTCAACCGCTCATGCTCTGTTTCCCGCTTTTCTTTTAATCATCTCTATGGGGTTCATCTCGGTATCCTCTTTTATTTTGGTGCTTGATATGATAAGGCTGGGAAATCTGTCGCAGATGCATTTAAAACATTTACCTTCTTTTGTTAAGGCATTTTTCACAAATTGCTTTGTGGGATTTCGCTATTTCTTACTTTTTAACTTTGAAATTTACGATTTCCGAAAATCGTGACGTGACGGTTAAAAATGAAGGTCATTTTCGGATTCAGTGCTAGAAAATACATCAAAATCAATTATCAAAAGTTAAAAAATTAAGGGCGGGATTATATAATAAGAGTGTTGGATAACCGACTGTTTCGGTTAATCGGATGTCGGATACAGGGGTGGATCCAGAGAATCGTTTGGGGGGGGGCGATCCCGAGTGACATATAATCAACGTAGTCATAACTTCTGTTGCTCAAATCATTCCTTGCAGTTAATTATTAAATGAATATGAAATAATTAATGTGATTTGAAAATATTACAGACTCTTGATTATCCGACATCCGATTAACCGAAACACTCGGTTATCCAACACTCTTATTATATAATCCCGCCCTCTTCTCAAAATATGATTTATTGTTACTTATTAGGTCGTAAAATTAAAAACGTTATAACAGAATATATTTATTAAATGTCTTATTATTTTTCTTTTTCTTTTTACCCTTCTACTATGGTAATTATGTATCTTATTTTTTGTTCTTTTAGTTATAGTGAACAACGTTAATAACACAAGCCTGCGAGGATTGTGTTTTTTAACTTTTGATAATTGATTTTGATGTATTTTTTAGCACTGAATCCGTGACAATGTCGCAGAAAAAAATCATTTTTATCAATCGTTCACAGGTAAAAAAAACGCGAATTTCGTCAAAGGATCGCGCAAAAAACGCGAATTTCCTCAACGGGATCGCACAAAAACACGAATTTCGTCAAAGAAGCGCGAAAAAACACGAAATTCGTCAAAAAATAGAGAAATTCATCAAAGGACCACGGAAAAAACTCGAATTTCGTCAAAGGACCACGAAAAAAACGCGAATTTAGTACAGTACCGGACCTCAAATCCGGACTGGTCGGGACCGCGGCCGTTCCGGATTTCGGAATTTTCCGGATTTTAGGTCCTCAACCAAAACAATAACTTAACAGATACAGTACATGCCCTTGGCAAAATTTTACATGCCACGAAGCAATCTATACCGCGAATTGCCATGTTAGGCTTAGTGTAAATAAAACCAAAAATACAAATTACAAAAAGTAATTCAAAATAAAAATAAGTTTAAAAAAATACTATTACTGCATATTTTTAGAAATATTAAAGCATTTTTTAGAAAATGAAAATGCGTTGTTGCTCGCGAGTTAGACCTAGGAATCTATATCGCGGATTGCCATATGAGGTATAAGTAAACAAACATAAACATAAATTAAAAAAAATAATTTAAAATAAGGATAAGAATTTTTTTAATCCTGCACATCACATTATCAGAGTTGTATAATATAGACGCACGCCGTGCGGGGAAAATTTTCCGAAAATTTCGGAACTTTGCGGAAAATTTCTTAGAGAAAAAAAAAAAGTAAATTTTGTTATTTAATACCGAAAAATTAAAAATGTTCCCCAATTTTATGTACGATTTATTTATTGTTTGACAGGAGTGATTCTGTTCCAAATTTTCCGAAAATTTAAGGCATTCGGTCCCGAAAATTAAAACAAATCGGCCGTCAGTCCAAAAATTCAGATATAAAAAATATCACTGAAATATATTGCAGATTTCAACAAATGGTCGCCAAAAATAAACCAATTCCGTCAATCGTTCTCAGAAAAAATACCCGCTTTTGTCAAAACATCGCGGAAAAAACGCGAATTTCTTTAAAGAATAGTGGGAAAAAAAATATTCTTTTATCAAGGAATCGCAGAAAAAATGCAAATTACGTCAAAGAAGCGCAGGATAAAAAACGAATTTCGTAAAAGCATAGCGGAAAAAGCACGAATTTTGTCAAAGGTTCGTGAAAAAAAACGCAAATTTCGTAAAATAATCGCGGAAAAAAACTAATTTCGTTAAAGGATCGCGAAAGAAACACAAATTTCGTAAAAGGGTCGCGGAAAAAGCGTGCATTTCGTCAAAGAATCGCGAAAGAAACACGAATTTCCTCAAAAGGCCACAGAAAAAACGCGAATATCGTCAAAGGATCGCGAAAAAAACAAATTTCATCCAAAAATACGTAAAAAAAGCAAATTTCGCAAAGGCATAGCGGGAAAAGCACGAATTTTGTCAAAAGATTGCGAAAAAAATGCAAATTTCGTCAAAGAACCGCGGAGAAAAATTAATTTCGTTAAAGGATCGCGAGAAAACGCGAATTTCGTCAAAAATACCATGAAAAAAAACGCGAATTTCGTCAAAAGAACGCGAAAAAAGCGCAAATGTCGTCAAAGAATCGCGAAAAAAACCCGCAAATGTCGCGGAAAATCGAAAATTTCGCTAAATGATCGTGGAAAAAATGAGAATTTCGTCAAAATACCGCAATAAAAAATCATCTGTCTCTTTAATGATGATACCTATGAATGGACCTCTCCTTACAAAATGCGATTCAATTGTTTCAGAAGCAATGTCCATTATTGCATTTTGTGAGAAGAGGTCAAAATATTAAGGATTGGGCTGTTTCTAAATGCATTGACAAAATAACTGATAAGAATTCACCCCTTCTTATCATGGATTTTTAGCTTTATAATTTTTTAGCCAACATAATTATTCTGTAATTAATATTAATGCATTTTAAATTTAATTAAATTATTTATTATATTTAATTATAATATTTTCGTAATTATTTTGAAACTACTGTTTAAAATTCATACCGTCAAAGTAGCATAACACGTTATTTTATTAAACATTAAATTAATTTGCAGAAAATTTTTGACCCAGTATTTATGTGCGCAGAAAGTTTTTGGTTTTATACAAGTCTGCACATTATTAGGAACATAAAAACATTTTTTAGCAAATGAAAATACATCGTTGTTTGCGAGAACCGAATTAGGCTAATTGACGAATTTCTTTCAAATTTTCAGCAAGTTACAATAATAGTGAATCAGCTAACAAATTTTTATTAAATTATGATAAGTTATTAGAAAGCTAGGATACCTCTAAAAAAAAAAAAGGCCACTAGATGAAAAGAAAAACGACATATCTATCCGCTGTTTGTTTTGCTTATTCAACATGTTTATTTAACTGCGTGAAGTGGAAAGTCAACGTTATCAGAATGTGATCGTTAGCTTTCGGTGGACAGCTTGTCTTGCTATGGGGAAAGGAACTTTGCATAGATTTTTTTTTTCTCTTTGAGTTAAAGAAAAGAATTTTTTGGTACGGTGCTTACAAACAGAATTTTTTCGTAAAATGAAATTTGTTGAACATATTAAAAGTGGAGGGAGGGCGTTGTAAAATATTTTTACATATAAATATCATAAATATATTCTACGAACCTTTTCAAAAATAATTCTTTCTTGTGGTTATTTATTTGTTCTTTTTACATTTTCTATATAAATGAAGAAAAGGGTTTCTTTTTAAAATAAATTTAAAATGTGTGCACACACTAACTACGATAATTCTGTTAGAAAATTTGGATTAAAACTAATGAATGAAAAACATTGCAATAAAATAAAATTGCTGAGTCTAGTTTGGCTCGGCACTGTGTTACGCGCGCACGTAGCGCCATCTATGGACATTTTTACGAAATATTTATTCGAGATCATCGCGGAATTTCAGTTTTCTTTTTTCCATTCCGGATTTTGGGTCGTCCGGATTTTAGGATTCCGGATTTGAGGTCCGGTACTGTAAAAGGATTGCAGAAAAAAACACGAATTTCGTCAAAGGGTAAAAAAAGCGCGAATTTCGTCAAAGGATCGCAGAAAAAACGCGAATTTCGTCAAAGGATGGCAGAAAAACGCGAATTTCGTCAAAGAATCGCAGAAAAAAGCGAATTTTGCCAAAGGATCGCAAAAAATGCAACCATCACATCCATTTTTTAATATCAGATTTCTGAAAGAGGATAATCTCTGAAAAAGGATCCCCTTCCGAAATCTGAAGGGGGCCTTAACATCCTTGAAAGTTAAAATGTGTCATCTAAGTGGTGTGTATACCTCTTCACATGCGTGAATCCAAGGAACGGGGAGATCGCCCCGTCGACAATGTCGCCGAAAAAAATCATTTACATCAATCGTTCACACGTCAAAAAAATGCAAATTTCGTCAAAGGATCGCGCAAAAAACACGAATTTCGTCAAAGGATCGCGCAAAAAACACGAATTTCGTCAAAGGATCGCTCAAAAAACGCGAATTTCCTCAACGGATCGGACAAAAACGTGAATTTCGTCAAAGAAGCGCGAAAAACACAAATTTCGTCAAAAAAATAGAGCATTTCATCAAAGGACCACGGATAAAACGCGAATTTCGTCAAAGGACCACGAAAAAAACGTGAATTTAGTAAACAGATTGCAGAAAAAAAACACAAATTTCGTCAAAGGGACTCAGAAAAAACGCGAATTTCGTCAAAGGATCGCAGAAAAAACGCGAATTTCGTCAAAGGATCGCAGAAAAAACGCGAATTTCGTCAAAGAATTGCAGAAAAAACGCGAATTTTGCCAAAGGATCGCAGAAAAAAAGCTTATTTCGCCAAAGGATAGCAGGAAAAAACGGTAATTTCGCCAAACAATTACGGGGAAAAACGCTAATTTAGCGAAAGAATCGCGCAAAAATTGCGAATTTTATGAACGGATCTCGGAAAAAATGCGAATTTCGGCAAAGAATCGCTAAAAAATACGCGAATTTCGTCAAAGGGCCGCGGAAAAAGCGCACAATTAGCACCATGAGGAGATTGCCCAAGGCCCCCATCTACGGGGGGGGCTCTATCGGGGCGGTCGCCTCCCCCAAAATGTAAATCCAACGCTTTTAACGGCAGTTTTCGCGGAACAGACAGACAAGCAAACGAAAACCAAACACTTTTTCGGGTGTCAATGGTAAACTTCACTGACGTTCCGGAAATTAGTGAACAAAATAGGATTATGTCCTGTCAAAAGGCATATGGCGCTATAATTTTTGACACTATGGGTTGAAGTGGGAGACGATGCCACTTCGTGTACCTTTTGTTGAATCTCTACAACAGAAATTGACAACGTTATGCGGATTCCTTCAAAGTGTTGAAACTTTTTGCTCTTTCAAAGAAGCTGCAATTCTAATTTCTGTATAACGAAATTTTTGAGGATTGCTTTATTGTTTGAGAAAAGAATGGGGTTCATTGCAATTTCCAAAGAAAGAAAGAAACAAGAAAAAGAAAGGTCCTTTGAAAAATTCAAGCATCTTAATGTTTTCTGAAGAAAGACACTAATGTGTAAAAATTGTACTGTTATTGCTACCCACATTGGTAAATTTCAAGGGGTATTTGACGAATGAATAAAAAAGGATTATGTCTTAATCCTAGTCAGTTAGAAGCTAAAATGCTTACAGTGTGTTGATTTCTTAAAAACCAACTTGGTAAATTTGTTCTTCCCTTCTTTACCCCGATAGAACCGCTCCCCCCGCGTGTATGCGGGCTTAGGCAATCTCCTCACTGTGCTAATTGTGCGTTTTTTCGGCGGCACTTTGACGAAATTTGCGTTTTTTCAGCGATTCTTTGGCGAAATTCGCATATTTTTTTCGCAATTCTTTGAAGAAATTCGCATTTTTTCAGAGGTCTGTTGACGAAATTACCGTTTTTTGCGCGATTCTTTCGCGAAATTAGCTTTTTTTCCTGAATTCTTTGGCAAAATTCGCTTTTCTTTGCGATTCTTTGTCGAAATTCGCGTTTTTTCTGCGATCCTTTCACGAAATTTGCTTTCTTTTGTAGCCCTTTGACAAAATACGGAATTTTTTGATGAAATTCGCATTTTCCGCGCTATTTTGATGAAATTCGCGTTTTTTCGCAATCCTTGACAAAATTTGCGTTTTTTCGCGATCCTTTGACGAAATTCGCATTTCTTTTAAGATCCTTTGACCTGCGAACGCTTGACGAAATGGACTTTTTTCGGCGATTATTTATCGAAATTTGCGATAATCAGAGGATTTATATAATTAGGGGGGGGCTACCCCCCCCCCGTGGATCCGCGCCTGGTCGGATAATCAAGAGTCTGTAATATTTTCAAATCACATTAATTATTTCATATTCATTTAATAATTAACTGCAAGGAATGATTTGAGCAACAGAAGTTATGACTACGTTGATTATATGTCACTCGGGATCGCCCCCCCCCCCAAAAAAAAACGATTCTCTGGATCCGCCCCTGTGCACGATAAGATGTTTAAAAGTTTTAGTTGTACATTTCACAGCTGAAAGGTTTATCATTTGTATGGATGAGAAGGTGTTTATGAAATTTTTCTCTTTCAGAATATCTTTTGTCGCGTCTATCAGAAATAAATAGCTTGTCATTTGTGTGTAAACAACGGTGTGTTGTATAGTTACTCTTTTCAGAAAATCTCTAGCAAAACTCGCAAACGAAACGTTTCTTGTTTATTTGCATAATAATGTGCGAAATGAAATTACTTATTTCTGGACCTTTTGTTGTGTCTTGAAAATGTGTCTTTTCTTTTAGCATGTGTCAGAAGTTGATTATTTAAGCCAGTCTTTCAAACCATTACAGCTTTTTATGAAGATTTACAAAAATACTCGCTATGGAGATGTTGTTTGAAATAATCTTTGAAATTTATTGTTGTTACGTTTTTCACAGTGAGAATGCTCTTTCATAAGAATGCATGTTTAGTCGCATGTTAATTCTGCTGAGTAAATCTTTAATTGTATTTCAGTTGTGTGTCGATGTGAAAATATAATTTCATAGAAAATTTCAGTTAACTTATAATACCTAAAAGACTTTACAGAAAAAATTGTGTTTAATTTTTAACAAAGAAATACACTGATTTTGTGTCGTATTGTTGTTAAAAAGAGATACACAAGACGTAAATAAACGATTCAAGTGAATGAAATATAATATGAACAAAGCAGGCGTTGCAGCTTATGGGTGGGTTGACAATCTGATCAATTTTAGTGACTAACTGTCTGTTTTGCCACATTCACAATTCTTTTTCTGATGCAGATTTTCAGTGTAATTATCATCATCTGCCTCTAATTTCTACTGATAATTATGTCATGAACTGATTTACCTGAAATGAATAAAAATACATTAATGCAAATATTTTTATATTTTAATTAAAAATAATTAATATGAAGGATTTATTATATTATAATAAGCAGTTCGAATTAATTAACAACAATAGAAAAAAATGAATAATTTAAATTAGAATTCCACAAGATAGTATAAATCAAATGATTAATTACTATTGTAAAACAAATTATGACAAATTTGTAAGTATATTATGATGTTCAAACTTTATACATTTGTAAGCCATGCAGTTCCTTTGAGTGTTTTCGAATCAATCTGGCTTCGGTGCAGGACGATGACTGACAGTTCAGCCTTTAATGACATGTTTCGATGCCAACCATTTTTAGAGGACTCCTGGAATAAGGTCCCAGCCGGGTACATGAATCTCTGAATCACCACGTCTGAAAAAGGGTCATGTGGGTTCAAGAATTCTGTCCTAGGGTAGCAGTGTGCAGAATTTCTTTTTCCCCTCAGAGTCAGAGCAGCCGGTATCACGCTTTGTATAGAGGAAAGCAGGTGCCCAGGTAGCACAGCAATATCGGCCAATATCGGTATACCGATATTGCATGGCAAACTTTTTTTCCAATATTGGCCGATATCGGGACCCAATACCGGCCGATATCGGGAAACGCCGGACCGGCCGATATCGGGAAACGTCAAACCGGCCGATATCGGGAAACGTCGGACCGGCCGATATTGGGCAACGCCGGACCGGCCGATATTGAGCAACGCCGGACCGGCCGATATCGGTAAACATTGGACCGGCCGATGTTGGTCAAACTGAATTCGGCATTACAAAACGATAAAACTTTTGTTTCTTAATATAGGGAGATACTGATTACCTGTCTTGACATAGTATTGGTAATAAATATCTCTTTATATTAGGGAAAAAAGTTGGCCATTTTATATTGATGAATCCAGGTTTGAAAACTTATGCATATAAATATATATTTTTTAACTATTTCAAATATTTTTTTTTTTTTTGCTATTATAGA
This sequence comes from Maratus speciosus, assembly GCA_963932465.1. NCBI lineage: Eukaryota > Metazoa > Arthropoda > Arachnida > Araneae > Salticidae > Maratus > Maratus speciosus. Next base: position 388,903,798 of record OZ010799.1, on the reverse strand, counting down.
AATATATATTTATATATTGTTTATATGGAAAATCATAGCTAAGTTCACTGCCATGATAATGTAAAAAAATATTTAAAAGAAAATTTTTTCATGATTATGTTGAAAGTGGTAACTCTGAAATAACCCAAAATTTTTGGAGAATTTTTTTTCTTTTATTAAAAGGTGTATCTTTTTACGAAAATTAATTATATCTATAATACCAATTTATGGAAATGGTAAAGTTGAAAAGTGTTTATATTGTATTATTTGAATAAAATAACTTTTATTACCATATAAGCAATTTTGATATTTTTTTTTTAAATATAATCAATAAAAATATTAAACATATTAAAATTAAAAAAAAAATTTAACTGAAATGATTTATTCTTTTCTGCCTTTACCATAAATATAGATGTTCAAATTTGTTTAACTGTATTGATGTATAAATTTTGCAAGGAAAAACAAAACTAGTAAAAGTTAGTCAAAAACAATTTATGTTAGGGGACACAGTACCCTTTAAACTACTTTTTCAATTTTGAATAATACTGTAATATCTGTAGTGACATTATATTTAATACTATAAAGCAAATTAAATTTCATGTAATTTCAAAAAATCTTGCCTATTTCTATTTAACTAAAATTCAAATTAAAAAAAAAAAATATTTTTTTTTAAAAATCCCAACTGATTTTTTAAATATCAATATTTTCGTTTCAAATTTTTTTCCCCACATTCCTTAGATTATACTACATAAAACTGTGCCATGGATTTTTAGATGTATGGGATATTACATTTAATATAAATCTTTTTCTGTTTTGTATAATAAAAAATCAAGGAAATTCAACAAACTCATAATTGAAATTACAGAAATTTCTGAAGCAAAAAATATTCATTTTAAAAAAGTAGTAGGGATTTTTAAAAAGTTAAAAATTATTTAAAAAATTTAAATTTTAGTTAAATAGGCATTTTTGTAAGATTAAATATATATATATATATATATATATACATATATATATTTGCATTATAGTATTAAACATAATGCCACCACAAATATTACAATACTATTGAAAACTGAAAAATAGTTTAAAAGGTACTGGGTCCTCTTAAGTTACATATGCAAAATTCTACCTTTGTTCTTTTTTCAAACTTAACTTCAATTAATTATTCCTATCCAATTAACTCAGAAGAAAATTTATATTTTATCTGTATGGCCATCATCCTGAATCAGAGTATGAACTTACCGATTCTATGGTGTTGGAAGATGAATACTCTCTTTCTTATGTTCACTCTACATTCTGGTGGTTTCTCTTTTTTTTTTCTTTCCAATGTTCAATGTTCTACATTGAAACATTAACTTTTTGGAAAACTCATAAGTAAATGCTACTTTCCTCATTAAAAATTCATATGTAAAATTATGTCCGTAATACCAATTTGTGGTTATAGTGAGGTTGAAAAATTGAATATTTAAAAAAATCGATTTATCATAAGCAGATTTCCGTATTTTATTTTCACATAATCAATAAACACTTAACCATTATCAAAAAAATAATAAAAATAATCTAGATGAAATGATTTTTTTAATGGCTTTACAATAAACGTTAACATAGTATTTATATGCAGTAGAAGATCTTTATAATGCAAACCAAAGCATGCAACATTTTGCGTTATATAGGTCATTTCACACAACATTAAAACTTATCTTGTAAATACGGCAATATACAAAACAATCGCAGTAGATATTTATATTGCATTCCTTAGGACCAAACGTTGTGCAGGTTAAAAAATTTTTGCATAATGTTGATCATTTCACATATTGTTAAATCGCCTATAAAAAGTATCCAAACATGCTGGGACAAAATCATCACATTACTTAATCCCAAAATTTTACATTTAATAATAGCAATATTTTCATTTAAAAAAAAAATCTGAATTAAGGAAATAAAGATGAAATAATGTTTTAAATTTAATCCTCTAAAGGGTGTCAATGTTTTTGCAATATGGATTACAGGTGCTTCTTAAGTACAAAATTCATTGCTTACATCTCAGAAACTGTGCATTATATAGGATTATAAAGATCTTCTGTATAAATGAAATGTTACTCCCTCTCTCCACCACACCTGAAAAAAAAATTGGTACTTTTTGGTTAGCCAGGTTCCAGTGTTATATTTACATACACATATATGTGCATGCGTGTGTACATATATATGTATGTAAAAATAACACTGGCGCCCGGCTAACCAAAAAGTACCAAAAAATGCAAGCGAAATTTGGTTGAAAACAGTAAATCCACTGTTGTTGTTTTTTTATTCATTTAACCAACTTTATTTTAGTTACTCCTATATTAAAAATTATTAAAACATTAATTTATATTTTTAGTTTCAAAATTTTTAAATATTCAATTAATTTAAAACAAAATTTACATTTTATCTTTATACTCCCTTCATTCTGAATGAGAGTCTGAGCTATACTACTGGGGGATAAACACTTTGATGGAATTTTTTCGTTAAAAAAAAAACAATTGTCAGCAAATATTGAGCAAAATTTATAAGTTTTCATGGCAGTGTAAAATTGAAAGTGCAACTGAAATGACCATTTAAAAGAATAAAAAAGTATGTTACAAACAATGTCATTAAACTAAGCGAGAAAATCTATTCTGGAACTAAAATTTTAATAGTAAGTTTGATATTTCCATTTGTAATGTATTCATATGAAGTAAAAATAAAATCTTTCTATTTTTAATGTACATACGTATATTCAATAAATTTATATTATTTTACATTTTCAAAGAAAGTTTAGCAACAAAAAACTCTTATTTGTTAAAAAAAGAAAAAAAAAGAAAAAGAAAATTTACAGAAAAATGTTTTTTTCCCCAACATTTGAATCTTTCTAGAAATTATACAAAATACCCTACAAAAAGTAGGCTAACATGACATTAAGGCTATCGAAATTCCATTTCAGAATTTACAATACCTACTTAGTTGATGTAAGCAGAAAGAAATTGTGACTGATAGAAGGTAGAAACTTTTTAAAACATATTTCAGGACATCCCCCACCCCCTCAAAAAAATTAATAGATAAAAAATACTTAGAAAATATCAGAAATGATAAAAAGGACAAAATAGCTATTTTCTTTATATATTTTCTCTTTTGAGTCGGGGTGGGGGGGGGGTGAAGCTATAAAATACATTTTAGAAATTTAAATTGATAGATTCTCTCAAGTGCACATAAGTAAGGCATTTGAAATAATTAGAAATCTAAAAACTTAGCATTTAAATATCATCATAATTTATATTTCGTTAAAAATTCTAATTTTAGATAGATTTTATAGGAGTCCATTTTTATCAACTGTTTTTCTCTAAGAAACTTTACAAGGTGATTTTAAAAGTTTGTAAATTTATTTTATAAATTGTATTTTATTGAAATATCTTAAACATTGGATACTAGTTTAAAAAATGATAAAACAGAAATTAGAAGTCAATTCTTAGAATTTAAATAAAAACTTACCATGTATAACAAACAAAATTTATTAATCACAAAAAATGAATGTTTTTTTTTATTTACAAACTATTATTAATCATATTTATTATTTAACAAAAATGTTTTCGACAAATCATCAATTTCTTGTTGGTCATCTTCTTCTCCTTTGAAAAGTGTTTCCATCCCTGTCGTCAATTCTGCAAGGACCTTTCCAATGCAACTAGAGATAGCAGTGGCTTCTATTCCTTCAAACTTCATTTCCACACTAGCTAGAAAAGTACAATGAACCAAAATTACAATCCGACCAAGTACTTTAACAATTTATAATTTGCTATAGCTTTTTTTTTTCATAAACAAATTTTAAATGGGAGATTTGAATTTATTCACCAAAGTTTCAGCTTGAAAATGAAATATTTTTACTTCATTATATTAATACAGTAGACTCCCTCAAATCCGCACAGCTTGGGACCAGAGGTTGTGCGGATTTCTGGTCATTGCTTTCTTTATTTATATTTTTTAAACAATAATTTGAATGTAATAATGCAATCGAAATTATAATGAATGCTTATTTAAGTGAAATATTAAAATAATTAAGTAAAATAATAAATTGAAATAATAAAACTTAAGTTAATTTAAATTAGATTATTAAACGTAAACATCAAGTAAATAATAATCCATAATAAAGATTATATACATTTTTCTTGAATTATTCAACGAAACTTGCCTCACAAAGGTACACTACTAATTCATATCAAAATCATAAAATAAGAAAGTTTTATTTCAGGTTTAGCCAGACTTAATAACCAAAAAAGCTTGATTAATACATAAATATATTTGGTAAAAAGATTGCAATTACCAATGCCATCAGCAATATCTTGAATTTTTCAGAAATAAATTTATAATATTTCCTTCATGAACAAGCAAGTGTTTAGTCACATTAACAAGAATTACATATGGAATTATATAAAAATAAAAAAGTCTAATTTTGTCCCTACATCTGAACTAAAAGTTCCATTGTTTACATATTCGGTGATGTGTGGATTTGAAGGAGTCTACTGTATCCAATAGTTAGTGCTAAAATCACACAGTACTCACAACTTATTATTTAATGGTTTTATAAATCAGAAAACAAAATTGCGAACCAACTACTTAACTTACAAACTGCAAACTTACAATATTAAAATTTTACCTCAGTTTTTTTTTCCTCTTACAAAATTTGAACATAATATTCAAAAATGCATTTTCGAATTAAAGTTAATTTTTAAAACTAAAACTCTTTCCGTAAATAATAAAAGTAAAAATAGTTTCTAAAAGAGTACACTTTTATAAGCATTCAATGTTTATCTTGAGAATCACACCAAATTTCATGACTACAATTTATGTCGTTAAAAAAAAAAAATCCGTTACAATGCATTAATTTTACAAAGAGCCCAACTATTGAAATATCACTGCTCTGATGTATTACTTGATAAATAGCACAAATATGTGAATTTATTTAAAATATAATATTTGTTCTACTTATCTTTTAAAATATAGTAACAGGGGAAAAAATTATTATTTAAACTGTTATACAGGATTTCTAAACTATTTTTTTTTAACATATAATCATAAATTAATTACTATATGTACTCACGTGTAAATAAACACCAAAATTTTAAAGGAATGAAAATCATTCCATTTTATTATCAGTATTTTGGAATAGTTTTCATTGCCCTATTTTATTGCAGAATTCATATTAATCTTCCTTGATTAAAATTAAATTAAAACCAAGATTACTATCTATTGTTGTTGTCTATTATTAAATATTGTTATTCAAACGGATGGACATGTTATATCTCTCAAATTTTGGGGTTGACTAATATGAGAGTATATACAGTAATAAATTATAAACAAGGATTTTTTAAAGAAATATTAAAATTAAATTAATAAAATAAATTATTATTAATAATTAAAAATACTCAATAAAAATTAGGAATCTTAAAAAGTATAAAGCTATATTCTTCATATTTTTTAATTTTTATTGTTCCAAATATTTCACTGTTGGAGTTTCACAGCCCCTAAACATATTTTAATGCAAATGGTTTGGTGCATAATTAACTGCATAGTTTTGTAACTCATAAACAGTTGTAATAATAAAGATTATTTGGAGATTTATCACCTGCGGCTAGGTACGACAAAAATGCCTTAAAATCAATTTATAATGAAGTTCTAAAAGTATTAAAATGGCATATTGTCATTAGAAATACACAGGCATAATTTTTATAATTCTAGAATATCAAGAAAAGAGTGAAAAATCAATTACAAAATTCCTTCTTTACATATAAAAATCAAGCTAAATAAAAGAGTGTAAAAATACAACATTGACTGCAATATAGAGACCCATGCTATGTGCGTTAACACTCAATCTTACACCATTTTTGAGGGCATCTCCGGCAGACAGCACAGAGGCAGAAGCGCCTCTGTCCCTATGGGCCCACACAAACCAGGAAATATATGTATGAATGATTAAAAAACTGACATGTTTCAATATAATACAGTAGACTCCTTCAAATCCACACAGCTTGAGACCAGAAGTTGTGCGGATTTCTGGCCATTGCTTTGTATACATTTTTTAAACAGTAATTTTAATGCAGTAATGCAATCAAAATTATAATGAATGATTGTGATATTGTAAAATATTAAAATAAGTAAAGTAATAAACTAAAAGGATAAAAAGTAAGCTAATTTAAAAACTGATTAAAGTATTAAAAGTAAAGTTCAAGTAAATAATTAATAATGCATATTTGAATATGCACAAAAAAAAAAAAAAAAAGAGAGATCATTTTCCTTCAATTATTCAATTTGAGGAAGTCTACTGTATTAACAAACTTTATACACAAAAAGCATCTTATACACTTTTAATTTTTCAATATCAGTTGACAAATTTTTTCTTCTTGTAATTATTACTTAATAACTAAAATTGGAGGTTGCATAAGAAAAACATTTCCGTGCCAAGGGTCAATGTTAATTAAAGCGTTCAAAAAGGATGTTATTTTAACAACCCAGCTTTCAGAATATAATGCGGACGCCAATTATGTATTTATGAACTTAAAATGTACATAAAGAAGTCAATTAACTTCTCAAAACAAAAATAATTTATTTACCGGTAAAGCTTTTTACCTTCTTCCTAAAAATATTCAAACAATAATAAACAATACAATTTCTGATTCACGTTACATCATATATAAAAGGTATCACGAGAATAAAGATGAGAGGATAATAACAAATAAATAAACATGGACAATAGATTTAACATCCTCCCACCTTTTGATTATATATTATAATCAAAACTTCACATTAAATAAATACAACATTTACATAAACATTATAAATCGAGTCTTTCTGGAACCTTTATCATTCTACCAGATCTCGTCTTTTTAATTTGCGATTCGTCTTTTGCAGGCTCAACCTGATTTTCCTTCAAAGTTGGTTTAGGAAAATTGTTTTCAGTAAAATCCACTGATGACACTTCCAGAGGGTAAATTCTTTGAATAGGCCGAATCATCTGCGAATGAGACGTTTGTAACATCAAAAGACGAACATTTCCGTCTTTGCCCGAATGAGCTCTGTAACCCGTCCTAAGGGCCAATTGATTCTTTTCTTGTTATCTGCTCTCACCAAGACTATATCTCCTACAGCAATTGAACGTTGCAATCTTCTCCCATTTGGTCGTTGGATAAGGAGACCCAAATATTCTAATCTAAATCGATTTCAGAACTCTTTTTGCAGTTCTTGCCTATATTTAAGTCTTCTAGTGAGAGAACCTTCCTCAACCGCATCAACGTCTGGTAAACCACATTCATGAATATCTTTCAGAAACATGTCCAGTGATATGTGTTTGATGGACTCTTTCTCAGACATGTAAGTTAGTGGTCGCGAATTTATAATACTTTCGCAGTCAGCTAATACAGTTATCATCTCTTCATAGTCCAAACAGGGTTTTCCTAAGACTCTTTTTAATAGATCTTTCATCAATCTGATGAGCCTCTCCCACCATCCGCCCCACCAAGCAGCAGTCGGAGGGTTGAATTTCCATTTGAAAGAATTTATTGCTCCATACTTCTGTATGCGATTCCAGTTCAATCTTTTCAAGAAATTGGATGCACCAACAAAATTGGAACCGTTGTCGCAATATATAACAGAACATCTTCCTCTACGAGATACAAATCTTCGTAAAGCCATTAAAAATGACTCTGTAGAAGCTGAAGTCACAAGCTCCAAATGCACAGCTCTGTAGATGGCACATGTAAATAAGATAACCCAACACTTCTGTTTATTTTTAAGAAACAAAGGGCCAGCCAGATCAATGCCGATAATTTGAAATACAGCTGCATCTTTCACTCGATTTTCTGGCAGAGAAACTGGAGAAGATTCTAAATTCTTCGAATTAAATCTTTTACAAATGGTACATTTTGATAGAACAGAGCTCACAGTTCTTCTTTTATTCAAAATCCAGTATTTTTCTCTAAGCAAATTCAGAAGAATCTGAGGACCTGCATGACAATTTTTGCGGTGGTAATGTAAAATTAATTGTTTGACAACTTCATGATTTGAAGGAACAACCGTAGGTGTGAGGAAATTCATATTGTCTTGTCTATACGTAATCTTAGTCTTTACACGTATTATGTCTTGTTCATCCTTAAACGTCTCCAGAGTTTTCAATCTCCCCTCACTTTCATGGGAAAAACATTCCTTTTGTATCATCCAAATTATCTTCGTTTCTGCTCTCTTAAATTCAAGATTCATCAATTCTCCTTTGATCTGTTCCTTTGGATTAGAAGAATTATATCTGAAACGAAGTATCCAACCAACAAGACGTACGAGTTTTTCATAACTGGAAAAATACTGGTAGTACCAGCTTTTCTCTGGACTTTCATCAACATTTACCAGTAATTTTGTAGACTTCAATTTTTCTTTTTCAATTTCTTCTTCGTTTATGCCTTGGCACTTGAAATCCATATATTTATAATATTCTTTAGAATCTTTAAGCCAAGATGGACCCTCCCACCATTTGAGAGATACCAGATGTCTTGCTTTACATCCTCTAGATGGCAGATCTGCTGGATTCATTTCACCAGGTATATGTTTCCATAAAACAGGATCAGTCAATTTTTTTATTTCTTGAACTCTGTTTCTAACAAAAACAGACCAGTTTTCTTTCCTGGATATCCATGCAAGCACTGTCGTGGAATCGCTCCAAAAATATCTTTCTATATCTTCCCAGCCCATAGCGTCAGTTACTGATTTAGCCAATCTAGCACCAATCAAAGCAGCTAAAAGTTCCATTCTAGGTATAGTTCCACATTTTAAAGGACCTATGCGGGATTTCGCTGCAAGAAGGAATAACTCTACACGATCTTTAGTTGCTATCCTCAAAAATATAACAGCAGCATACGCATACTGACTTGCATCACAAAATGTGTGAAGAGTACAACCTTTTAAATTATCTGGGGTGAACTGAATATATCTAGGAATCTGAATTTCTTGTAAACAATTTAATTCATGAAACCATTCAATAAATTCATTTTTTATATCACTAGTAACTTCTTCATCCCACGTGATTCCTTCTTTCCATGTTTTCTGTAACATCATCTTGGGACATATCATAACTGGAGCAGTAAAACCAATTGGATCAAAAACTTTATGTGCAACTGATAGCATGATTCTTTTTGTTATTTTTTCTATATTTATATCTTTCGTCCAGCTTACGTTAACTTTTAAAACGTCTAGAAGTCTGTTCCATTGTAATCCCAGTACAGCAGTTTCTTCGCTATTTTCGATATTGTTTCTTTCTTCTTTCTGTTCCCATCCTCTCAACTCAAATCCACCTTTAGCCATAAGAGATTTAGAATCAGTTATAAACCTTTCCTATTCTTCCTGTGTGTGGACACTAGCAACGACATTGTCAACATAAAAGCTTCTCAGCAATTGCTGTTTAAGATTGGGGTCGTATTTTTCATCGTTTTTAATGTGATATTCTATGACGGAACCGAGAAGAAAAGGAGAGCTTTTGACTCCAAACACCACTCTAGTATGTCGAAACATTCTAATATTTCTTTCTTCTGGATTACTCCACCACAAGAAACGCAAATAGTCCCGATCTTCTTTACGAATAGCTATTTGTAAAAATGCTTTCTTGATATCAGCTACAACACCAAATTTATTTTTTCTAAATCGTAAGAGAATGTCAGGAATTAATTCAATAAGGTTTGGCCCACAATGCAAATATTGATTCAAAGATGGATGGTTCTGCATTCTAGCTGATGCGTCAAACACTGGACGAATGGGAGTTGTAATGCTCTCTTTTATTACTGGTCGATGAGGTAAATAATTTCCATAAAGGTTCATTTCAGCCTGTGGAATTTCCTCTATAATTTAATCATCAAGCCACCCTAAAAGTACTTTTTCATACCTTTGATAAATGTTATAGGAAAGCAACTTGTTTGTAACGTTACTCAATCTTTTCTTGGCTAAACTCAAATTATCAGGTAAAGGTGGTGTATCTTCTGACCATGGCAAAGAAACTTCATAACGATTATCTTCATTCATTTTTACTGTCTGTAAAAAATGCTCTTTAACCTGACGATCAATCTCCATTTTAGATTGTTTTTCAATCGGATCATTTATTCCAAGCAAATCCAATTTCCATAAATCAGCAATCTCTGCTTCCTTTACAAACATAGACGTAACTGACAAAGCTAAATTTTCTTTAGACGCATTATCTTGAGGCACTTTTCCCATTAAGGTCCAACCTAAAAATGTTTCCAGTGCTACTAATCCCGACGAGAGTATTTCTCTACGACCTGTCAGTAATTTTCCCATTACATCAGCTCCAATCAATATTTGAATAGATTCTGGAGTTTCACCAACATCCGTCAAAGTGATGCCTTTTTCCGATAATTCTTTAAACCAGGATCCTTTTCCTACTGGCATAACATTTTCACATATAATGTTTTGATCCAAAACCTCAAAATTACATTTAAAATTTTCTTTCAAATCGCTTAATCTTACCTTGTAGTAACGATGATTATAATCCTTTGTCATGACTCCGCCAAAAAGGGAATGAGAAACTTTTTCTTCTCGAAGAGGTAAATACTTCATTTCTTCGGCTAAATGTTTTAAAATATACGATCTCTGAGAACCTGAGTCCAAAATTAGTCTAACATCTTTCTTTTTGTTTTCGGAAAATATTTTTGCCTTTATCGTCTGAAGGAACACTTTAGGATTTCTATTGAAATTGGCCATATTTACTTCTTTTCCAGGCGACTTTTCTGTGTCTTCCTCTTTCTTTTCATTCAGCTTATTCTTATCGAGCGTTTGACACATCACAGACGCATGTCTTTTATCACAAAAGAAACACTTCAAGATAGCTCTACATTGCTTCGTTGTGTGACCTGTTGCCAAACATAAAAAACAACATCTTTTGTCCTTCAATATATTCTGCTTTTCATTAAAACTCATCTTCCGTGCCGAAAAGCATTCTGAACTCACATGTCTTCCTTTGCAAAAAACGCAATTTTTCCTTAAATCTGGTCTTGAAGAAGTTGTTAATAAAGTAGCAGCAGTTGGTAAATATTTAGTACCATCGTTGTGACTTTTGTTTTTTCTAAAGATCGCGTCATCTTTTCTCGCTAAACCAAAACCTGTCACTGCCAAATTAATTCTTTCATCTCCTTCAACTTCAGATTTGAGAAACGCCATTAAATTATCTAGGCGCTCTTTTGCATCAGAACTAACCGAATTCGTATGTGTTCGATTCCACGCTTTCAAAAATTCAGCAGTAAAACAAGATTCTACCATTGGATATAATATTGAAGCACATTTATCCGTTGTGACACCTAACGTCTCAAGAGCTCGTAAATACAACTCAAGTTTATCATACAATGATGTAATAGAAAATTTTCCTTTTGATTGCACATATATAATTAATTTTAATAATTCTCGCACATACACTTCAACCAAAAGATCTTCCCTACGGAAACGAGCCTTAAGACTCTCTATAGCTTTGGCATAGTTAGCGCCAGTTGGCGGAAAACTATCAACAACTTCTCGCGCTCTAGATCCAGTGATAGTTGCTTGGATCAATAACTGGAATTTATTTTCTGGCGCAATATATTGATCATTGTGAATCTGTTCAAACTGGCTCCAAAATGGCAACCATTCCTTTAAATCACCATCAAATTGGCGAAATTCCAACTTGGGCAACGTAAATTTCTTTTTAGAATTATTAGTTTCGTAATCATTTGAAATGTACTCACATTGCATTTGTCCCTGTGACTGAATCTTTGCTAATTCTAATTGATGATTTAATTCCAACTTTTTTAACTCTAATTCTTGATCTAACTTTTCCTTTAATTCTAGCTTTTTTAACTCTTGTTCCGACTTCTCCTTTAATTCTAGCTTTTTTAATTCTTGATCCGATTTCTCCTTTAATTCTAGCTTTTTTAATTCTTGATCCGACTTCTCCTTTTCTACGAGTAACTTCTTAGCCTCGTTTTCTTTTTCCTTTCTCTCAGCAACAGCATTGGATAAAATTTCTTGTACAAAAGCGGGATCCTGTTTATATTCATTACTATTCAAAATAATTTCCTTTACTGTCCCAATCGTATAATCTTGCGGGATTGTTTCCCCAAGCTCTTCTACCACGAACTTTAAGTCGACCTTTTTAAAATTTTTAACGGCTTGAAACATTTTGCTTCAAATAAATATTGTAAAATGTCCTGTCGCGCCGGACGCCACAATGTTAATTAAAGCGTTCAAAAAGAATGTTATTTTAACAACCCAGCTTTCAGAATATAATGCGGACGCCAATTATGTATTTATGAACTTAAAATGTACATAAAGAAGTCAATTTACTTCTCAAAACAAAAATAATTTATTTACCGGTAAAGCTTTTTACCTTCTTCCATAAAAAATATTCAAACAATAATAAACAATACAATTTCTGATTCACGTTACATCATATATAAAAGGTATCACGAGAATAAAGATGAGAGGATAATAACAAATAAATAAACATGGACAATAGATTTAACAGTCAATGCAAGGTTTTTCCTCTTTTGGCCCGTTTAATGTGAAACAAAATTTTGTGAAAAATAACATTACATAATAGAAGACGAATTCAAATTAACCCAAATTCAATGATGAACTTATTACATTTAATTTGCCCAAGAGGAATTTAACAGGTAGAAACAGTTTATTCAAAAAACCTTACATTTTTGGGAAATTTGCATTTTTTAATGGTTTCCTAATAGACATCAGATAAATAATAGTGCTTTAACATAGCCATTATAAAATTCATGATAAGAGTTCCATAACATGTGCAAGAAAACTTTGAAAGTTATTTTGGGCAATAACTGCTTAGGATGTGGTTGTTGCAGTCTTTTGGCGCTTGGTAAGATGATTTGGTAAATTTAAAAATAAGATATTACAAATATTAATATAATATTAATAAAATATAATTAAAATAAAAATTTGGTAAGATGCTAAACAGACTTTTGACAACATTGCTTACTTTTTTGCCAGTCGCACCAAGTGCACAAGATAGGGAACTCTTCCCAAATGATTAAATTTCTGTATATGACTTAAATAAGAAAACATTATGCAAATTAAAGATAAACAAAATACTAAAGAGTTTAAATATTTTTAACTGTATTGGTGGTAGGAAGAAGCATTATACAGAATCTTGAAATCTTAACCCCCCCCCCCCCCCACACACACACACACCCCAGATAATTTATCAGTAGAAATCTTTTTAAAAAATCACAAATGATTAAACTTAAATAAGAGGAATCAGCTTTAACTGTATAAAATTTTTATTTTTGGATGGAGTAAAAAATAAAATAATAAATAAATAAATAACAAAGAAAATATAAAAAGAATAAATAACCTTTGATTGTAATTGTTTGATGACTGATCTTGAGTCTTTTAACGATTTTTATATTTGGAAAATTAAGTTTAAAGTAGCAAGTATGACAAAACAAAAACAAAAAGTTCTATACTCTCCCTTATAACGAAAGAAGAAAAAAAAATTCTCACACTTGAATTAGGATATCATAAATATTTATTCCAAATTCTGATAAAAAGGACCTCAAGGTTATATAAATTCCTCACAACTTTAATTGTACTTGTGCCATTTAAGTAAGTAAATCGTTTCAGTTATGTACAATAAAAAAAGAAAATCACGTTTTAATATAAATAATTATTTCAAGAATAAAGTAAACGGACAATTTTAATATATAAACAATGAAAAAGTGTTTTGGTGTTTACTTAAACGGTTAAATAATATACTGACTCAAACACTATACCAAAAGTTCATATGCATTGTTTACAATCATTAGTGACGAAAATCTTTAAAGGTAATATACATTCCGAGACAAGTATAAATATGATATGAACAGAAAATACACACTACACAAGAATATGGATAACTAATCAAGTAATAATACCAATGTGAACAGAAAACAATATTTAAAAAACAAGTTTGAATATATGAAATGTGTCTGATTATATGTATTCAATAAACAAACATTATATGAAATATAAAGAGCACTTACCCGTTTCACATAAAGATGTGACTTTCGGATTTCAAGAATGACACACCTCACTTTTCCATACTACCCTCACTATAAATATTTTCGTTTTTAATCTGCAACAGCCATGAAGGTAGGGTAGATATACGGCAAGAAAGCGAGAAAGTAGAGCAGCCATGTTGGGTACTTGTCGAGGTACTTGTCTTGTATTTGATTGGTTGGCTGGCTGGCACATCCTTGTGCATCATTGCTCCCGATATAACCCGATATCGGGCAATATTGGTCAATGTGAGTTTTTCTACATGGATTTACAGAACTTAAAATGTTATTATAATTGTTTCCTGTTTTCTACCTTTCCACAAAAAGTACAATATGTGAATAAAAAAATTAAATATTCATGATTCCAGAAGTTTTAATGTCACAAATCCAACATCGGACAACATCGATCAATACTGGCCAATGTCGGTAAACATGACCGGTCTTTGCCGATGCACACCAAGATTGGCCGATATTGGGCAGTGTCGGGCCGATATTGCTGTGCTACCTGGGTGGTTCCTTATAGGGCTGATGAGCTGACTGAGGATAGATTACACCAAACACAATTTTTACTATCATATTCTACCTCCTATCTCATTGCTTTCGGCCTAGTCAGCAAGAGTTGGGTGGATGCGGGGAGTACATATTCTTTTTTTGTGTGTGTGGTCTATCTTTTCAGTTATTTTTCTTTTTTCTGATTTTAGTAAGGTAAGGAATAATTAACAGTCTTTGTAGGCATTTCATATTCCAAACTAATAGTTGAGTAAATCTATGGTTGGGGACCCATGCTAGTCTTTGTAGGCATGTTGGCTGTTATGGGTTCTCACGTTTTTTGTGGTTGATAATGTGTCTGACCATTGCTTGGAAAATGGATCTGCACCGACCATTCTCAATTATTGGGTGGCAATTCTATCACAGCGGTCAGCCTTCACAAAATAATTTAAGTTGTACAATATCGAATAAGGGCAGAATCTAAGGTTGTTTATGTATTTGGAGACCATTAATTTTTTTCTTTAGGTAGGGTATTACGCTATTATTACAAAAGCTGAAAATAATTGATCGCAGTTTGTAATACCACGCACACTTTCACAAAAAATTGTCTAAAAACGGAAAATTGCTGGCAGCACAGTTGCCGGTTAACCCCTGTGAATTTCAGGATAATTTCCGTCATGGAAATAACCGTGTTTAAAACAAATATTTCCCCGTCTCTTCCCGGATTCTCTGTAATCGAAATTTCCGTAAAAAAATGGGAGTGTTTTTAAAAACTTTCAAACAATTGTATGTTTTGATTCATGAAATTTTAAAAATGGGATCAAGAGTTATGAAATAAAAGCTGAAAATTTCCATACAATAATAATCAAAATAGCACTTCTTCTCTTATTTATTTATTTATTTGTATGGTAATCTTCAGCTTTTATTCAATAATACCACGGAGATCTCACTCTAAAAATTTCGGGTTTTCAAACTTGTAATATTACAAAAAACATAATTTTTTTCAAAAATTTTAAGAAACACTATCTCATTTTTTATATTAAAATTTAAATTATTTTTTAACCAAGCATAATCAACTTGCATATCAATATAAACCATATGAAATTCTGTTTAAAATGAGAGGTCAAACAATTCTCTACGCCTGATAGAACTAGAGAAATTCAAAATTTAAAATACTTATGCAAGTCAAAAACTGATGATTTTAAGAAAAAAAATTACACTGATCAGCATGCATTTTGATGATCATATAAATATATATTTTTCTGAAAGTGTTTTTTATGCTGATTTCAAAAATGTAAAGCATTTTTGCACACCACGTACACTTTTTTTACAAATATTATTTTTAATTAATTTTATTCTTAAATCATAAATTACTTTATAATAGTAATACTAGATGGCGCCACCAAATTTTTTAGGAATTGATTCCATATGTATATACATTACATTAATTTAAATAAATGAGAAACTGTATTTAGGAAGCTGAAATTATTTATTAATATGATTTAATAATAATAAAAAAAATTATTTATGTAAAATTAAAAAGAAAAAGCGAAATCCATAAATTTAATTTTGTAAAAAATATCTAAATTAATACTTGCTAGGTGGCAGCACCAAACAATGTTTGATCTAATGCATAGGTTTTAACAACAATAAATTTCTTTGTTTATTCACGTCTGTTTCTTTCGATTTGAAATATGTGATATATTTCACATCTTCTTTAATTGAATAATGGCTTCACGTAAATGTGTAAATGATACAGATATATTTTGTTACATTTGTGGAAATTATACTGTAGTAAAACAAAGGCAGGATATTACAGATTTTGTTAAAAATGCTTATTATGCTTATTTTGGTGTGAGACTGGGTGACCAAGATAAGACATGGGCCCCTCATAAAGTGTGTAGAACATGTGTTGAAGGATTACGACTTTGGTTGAAAGGCAAAAAGAAATGTATGCCTTTTGCTATTCCCATGGTATGGAGAGAACCTAGAAATCATCATGACGATTGTTATTTTTGCTTAGCTAATGTTCATGGGTATAGTTCGAAAAATAAAAAAGGAATTATATATCCTAACTTGCCTTCTGCAATAAGACCTATATTGCATAATGAAAGTCTTCCTGTTCCTTCTCCTCCAACCAATTTGGAAAGCATAAATGAACCAAATAATTCAGAAGATGATGAAAATCAAGAACAAGATGTCTATAAACTAGAAGTAAATGATAAAGCTCCAATTTTATTTAATCAGCATGAACTCAATGATTTGGTGCGCGATTTAAATTTGCCAAAAATAAAAGCTGAACTTCTTGGTTCTCGGCTTAAATTTAAGAACTTATTATTACCAGAGACACAATTCTCTTGGTACAGGCATCGTGAAAAAGAACTTGTTCCATACTTTTCTGAAAAGGATAATTTAGTATATTCGAATAACATAAAGGAAATAATGAATTTTTACGGTATCCTTTATAATGCATCAGAATGGAGATTTTTTATTGATTCCTCCAAGACAAGTTTAAAAGGGGTTTTGTTGCATAATGGAAACCAATATGCATCAATACCTATAGCCTACTCAGTTCATTTAAAGGAAACATATGAAAATCTTGAACTTTTGCTAGACCAGGTCAAATATAAAGATCATGAATGGTTGTTATGTGGTGATTTAAAAGTGATTGGAATGCTACTTGGACAACAATCAGGATACACAAAATTCCCATGTTTTCTGTGTGAGTGGGACAGCCGGGATAAAAAAAATCATTGGGAAAAGAAAGATTGGCCATCAAGAATATCATTATCCCCTGGAACAAAAAATGTAATTAAAGATCCCTTAGTCAATCCTAAAAATGTTTTGCTTCCACCTCTGCATATCAAATTAGGGATAATGAAACAATTTGTGAAAGCCCTAAATAAAGAAAATGAATGTTTTAAATATATTTGCAGCAAATTCCCTTCTATTACTGATGCTAAGCTTAAAGAAGGTATTTTTGTTGGGCCTCAGATACGAAAATTACTGACAGATAGTGAATTTGAAAAAACAATGAATGATTGTGAAAAGGAAGCATGGCTGAGCTTTAAATGTGTAGTGGAGAACTTTTTAGGAAATAAGAAAGACCCAAATTACAAAATTATAGTTGCAGATATGTTAGAAAAATTGAGATTACTTGGTTGCAACATGAGTATAAAAATACACTTTTTACATGCACATATCGAATTCTTTCCCGAAAATCTCGGAGCAGTGAGTGAGGAACACGGTGAAAGGTTTCACCAAGACATCAAAGATATGGAAAAACGGTACCAAGGCAAGTGGAATAAAAATATGATGGCAGATTACTGCTGGATGTTAAAGAGAGATCTTTGTGCTAGTGGACAAAAAGCAACTAAAAGGAATTTTTCTCAAACTAATTGATTTTTTTAATATTAATCAAATTTGTCCATATTTAAATATATTGTAAGTATAATTATTATGTCTATACTTTAATTTTTCATACATTAATTTTTTAATACATATCCTAGTCTGTATTAATTATTTACCTTTGAATAATAATTTTTTTTATAAATTTATATAAGTGAAAGTTAAAAAATCATATGTTTTTATAAATTTACAAATTGTTAATTTGTAAAAAATCCTGACGTGATACGCAAATTTCGACTTTACTTTTGAAATCAGCTTAAAAAATTGATCTAAAATCACCTATTCATTTTTAATCATAAAAAAAAAAGTTTCAATATGCAGATCAGTGTTATTATTATGTAAAAATCTGATGAGATTAAAAAGATATATTATTTTCCTCATTTATATCAGGAGGTAGATTACTTCCTGGAAGGAATCTGATGTGAAAAAAAAATATTCCATATTTTAATGTAATAATGGGCAAGTAATTTACAATTAACTCTCTAATGTAAATTTTATCTTTGTTGTATAAAAATGAACTCACATACTCTTAGCAACAATATATTATTATTTTTCATTGGAAAAATTTCAGGACTTTCGAAAAATTTGTCATTTTGAACCCGAGTCAAAACCAAGCAACCGGAATTAAAACATTCAAAATCAATCGATGTTCGGGAAACATCAACGTAAAAATGTGCGTCAATTCACAGACTTTTTTGAGAGTGCATGAGAGCAAGAATCACGCACAAAGTAGAAAAATAAATAATAATAAAAATGGTATGAGGGATTTCGCCTTAAATTTTTTTCAGGTGTGGATTCATTTGCAATTTGTTTATTTTTTACCGAGTTTTGCAGATTGAATTCTTCAATCTATGAGGGAAAAAATAGCAAACGTAGCAATCAGTAACATAACTGGTCAAGAAAAAGAAAGCTAGTTTTTCCAATCGATCGCAAAAAAATCATGAATTTTGTCAATTGAGTACTAAAAAATTGTTAATTTCAAAAAACGATCACACAAAAAAAATTTCTCGCACTGTCCACAACTTTCTATCCACAAGACTTAAAACGATAGACTTGCTAAATTTCCTTTTTAGAAAACTGCATATTGCGATGTATCTTTGCAATCAGACGGGAATGGAAAGACAGATTCCCTTTTATCTCAAGATATCAGTACTTAAATCCGCTTTTAACAACGGTTGTCTATATATTTTTGGGACAGCATTTTTCTATTTTTATTTTTTTATAATAAATCTATGACTGTTAAAAATGCTTTGAGTATTTTATTACTTTTATTTCATCTTTATATATTTTTATATTAAAAAGCAGAAAAACCAACGTTTAAAAATGCACAAAAAATACATGAAAAACAGCAAACAGCTGTTTCGAATCTACAAGCGAGATTCTTCTTCAGTGCAAGATAGGGAAAAGGGAACAGTGTGCCAGAAAAAGTAAGGCTGAACAAAATGATAGACAGAGACGCGCTGGCTTATATACCCGATGCGGATAGCGAAGGCGCCAAAAACAACCAATGAGAGAGAAGCAGTGGAAACGACTGGGTGGACAAGTAGTGACATGTACCAGAGGAGGAGAGAAAAAGAAACCAAAAAAGGGAGTAAATTAAATTAATGCTTTCCAAATACTTGGAAAATCAGGAGTACTAGATAAGTCATTGACTAAAGAGTGAGAATTTTTAATGATGTGGTAAGCTTCCCAAAAATCAAGATCGAGGTTAGAAGAACATTTTTGGATAATGATGGCTGAGGAAAAATCGAACCTATGTTGAGAAGACCAAGAATGTTGAGCAATAGAAGAACGTTTAAGCTCCTGATTTTTAACATAACCTTCATGCTTTTTTAAACGAAATCTAAGAGCACGGTTAATCTGGGCAATATAAGAAAGGCCATACTGACAAGAGATTTGGTAAATACCCCAGTTATCTAGGCGATCAATGGGGTGTTTGAGATTTGAAAAAGTGGTTTTATTAACAGGAGAAAAAATAACATTAAAATCAAACCTTCTTAAGATTTTAGCAACTTGCTGACTGATTTTAGGAAAAAATGGTAACACAACTGAAGTATTAGATTTAAGCTTAAAATCAGTCAAAGATCATCATGTAAAATCATTGCAGAGGTAAACAAGAAAACTTTCAGTTGAAATGTATGACAAAAATTCATTGTTTTTATGTCATTCCGTACACATTTTAATATGAAATTCTGGTTAATATGACTGAATTCATGCTTCATGAATTAAGTATAAATTTATTTCTGAAAAAATTCAAGATTCTACTGATATCAGTGGTGATCATAATCTTTTTACCAAATACATTTATGTGTTAATTTTTTTGGTTATAAAATCTGGATAAACTTGAAACAAAATTTCATTATTTTACGATTACAATGTAAATTATTAATGTACTTTTATAAAGCGAGTTTTATTGAGTAATCGAAGAAAAATGTATCTCATCATTATTATGCATATTTAATTATGCATTATTAAAAATGTACTTGACCTTTACTTTTTATATTTTGATCATTTATTAAATTTTCTTAATTTTTATTACTTTCTTTGGTACAGATGTCATATTCGCCCCATATTGGCGCGATTTTTTTCTGTCGCCAATATCATATAGGCAATGGGTACTTAACTTGCGCCAAAGGGCTTGATGTGGTAACCCGGATTATGTTGTTTATGCTGTTGATGTTTTCGCCAAATTGGCAACCGAAAAAAATCGCGCCAATATGGGGCGAATATGACATCTGTTCCCTTTCTTTAATTATTTTAATATTTTACTATATTGCAAGCACTCATTATGATTTCAAATGCATTATTACATTCAAACTACTGTTTAAAAAATGTGAACAAAGCAGTGACCAGAAAACCGCAAAATTCTAAAATCTGCACAACCTCTGGTCCTAAGCTATGCGGGTTTGAGGGAGTTTACTACATAAAATTCCTTTTCTGAATTGGCAACTCTTAAAATCAAATACAAAACTGTCACTGTGTCTGTTGATAGATTAAGTCCAGCATACATCTTGCAAACATCAAACTTTCCTACAAAACAACAACTTCTAAGAAAACACAACCTGCAAAATAACGACAGGATTCACATCCTCAAATCTAAAAACTTCCTGTAAAACAGTCACATACAAGATGAACGATCCTGTGCAATTTCCAGATTACCACATAATTTTTCAATTTTTCTGGATATAAATTTTAACGTAACTTGTTACTGCGAAGAGAGGCTTAAATGGATGTTCTTTTAAACAGTTCAGTATTGTAAATATTTTGCTCAAAAGCCTGTCATTATATTATGTATCGCTCGTGGTATTGTTTTTGTAGTTAGCTTTTATGTGCAACATTGCTTTCTGAATTGATGCCATGCAAAGTTTTTGTTTTTGTTTTAAAAACAAATATTTAGGCTTTATGAAAATCAAAATCGGCAAAGAGAAAAAAGATTTCACAATGTTAGTCGTTGTTATTTATAAAACCGCGAACTAGAATAGCAGAAAATAAAATAGGAAAGTCACCCAACAGAAAAATGACTGAAAATCATCACAAAACTTGTCGCAAATTGATCGAATCAATGCCCAAACGTTTACACTATATAATTGAAGCGAATTGTATGCATACGAAATACTAGTACTGCATTTTTACTTTTAAATATTTACTATAATTGTAATTCTCACTGTTATGGCGGAAATACTTTTTTTTTTTTTTTGCATCACAAATGTTGCTGTTTTATATTTTTTAATATAAATATCAAATCAAGTGTTAAATATGCTTATTTATTAATGAATATTTTTCATTCGATATTCATTTTGAGTTTATTTATTTGTGGTTATAACAAATTCCCCTGATGTACAAATACCCTTGTTTTGCTCACTGTACATTTTTTGCTGCACATACTTTTAATGTTACGAGTTTTAAAGTATATCATAAAAATACATCGTACAAATCGCACCGTTTTCCAAATTTGATATGTGCCATGATAAATAAACTTACCTTAAAAAGATATTTTTATAAAAGCATCGAATACTGCAATAATCTATTTTTATAAGAAGCTAAATGATTGATTCAATTTGAATGAATCATTCAGAATTCAGGAGGGAAACCCCAATTAAAAGTATTCGATTATTTAAATAAACTAAATTATCGATTTATTTTTCAGATTGGAATTCTTATTCAAAAGTTTTTTTTTTTCTCGCTTCTAAATTGTCTTTTCAGCACCACGCCATGTTCCAATCTCCTTTGCGCTTCACAAAAACAAAATCAGTTTATTATTGATTTTTAAAACGCGCATGCGTTTTTCCCAAGTAAATCCTATGCTCATTGTATCGAATATGATTCATTCACATTGAATCAAACATTTGGCGTCTCTTAAAAGCAGTATAATAGATTGTTGCAATGTAATATATGTAATGGAAAATAAAAATTGTTGTGACTTGTTGTTGTTTCTGTATAATAAGAATCATTCGAGGCGACAGCCATAGTAGCTATAGGCCCCAAAACATTCCACTTCGGTGGACTTCAAATGTCAAATAGATTGTTGCAGTATCTTATGTTATACTTTTTATCAAAATAGGTTGTTTAAGGTAAGTTTATTTATCACAACCAGACAAAGTTGAAATCTGTCAGATTTTTACGATGTATAGTTACGACGTGCTTAAAAATATGTAACGCTGAAATTATATGCAATGAAAAATGTATAGTTTCAAATTATCTGAATGTTTTATTATAGGAAAAATGTTATTTTATATTACTCCTACTTCCGTGAGAAAGTGTTTGGTATTCTCACACTGTAAAAAAAATGGTAACGTTCCATATAAAATCCAGGAACGTTTCGCCTTTTCTCAGGTTTTCAGATTCATTTAGTTCTTTCCTGTGAAATTCTGGTTTTCTTATCTGAAACGTTCCTGAACAAAAGTTGAAAACAGCAAAACGCTGCGGCCGCCATTTATTATTTTTTTGCTATAATCGGTTGCTCGCGCGCGAGTGTCGAAAACGAATTCCTTAAATGAATGTAAAAAAAATCAATATGGAATGCAAATAAATCAATAGACGACATAATCCTTTACGTCTCTATTGTCAAGACAATTCAGATGAAAATACAATACCTCTGTGACATCCCTATGAGATTATCTCTCGTACTTGTCTGTGGAAGGTTTAACGAGCAGACCGTGTAAAAGAAATACACCTATTATTTGGATCTCCATTAACCAGGGGACCATCAAACATGATTCTCACCGATTTTGATAAATTTAAAGTATGTTTTAGAGTTCTTATCTCTAATTATTCTTGTGAAGGGATTTCTTCAAATGGGCCTTAGATTTTCAGAAAATAGATGCCGAGGTTTAGCATACGTTTCAAATACCCATTAGTTTGCAGCTCTCAACGTGTCTTTCGTGGTGTGGACGCAGAAAGCTCGCACACCACCCGTACGGCCCGAGTTCGATGCTACCTCTTGACTTTTTTTTTCTTTTTTAATTAATTTTATATTTTAACACTTTGTTACAATTTGATTTAAATTTGATATATATTTGACACTTTGAATTGCTGCAAATTTGAATTTTTTTTTTTTTTTTTTCGGAAAAAATATACAATTACGTTTAGGTTTTTTTTTTTTTCATGAAAATTTACATGTATTTTATCTAACTTGTAAACTAACATAATTACTGACGAAAATCCAAAATATTTTATGTCTAGATTTTTTTTCTAATTATTATTTACATTTATATATTTTTATATTTTAAGCAAAGTTCAGAAACAATATATCATATATATATTTACTTTATTGAATTTTAACTGAAAATTTATTTTTTTGTGTAAATTATAAATAATAATTTTGATGTCAATTTCAAAATATTTTTTCATTCTAACAAATAATGATAATAAAGCGAAAATTGTCAACTGGAAATGTAAAAATCAACTGCGGATCCCACATGCTGTAAAATGTCAGTAATGTTTTGCTGTCAACAGAAATATTCCTGGTATTTCGCAGGAAACTTACTGGCATTTCTGTAGAAAGTTTTTAACATATACAGTAAAGTTCCAGTCATTTTCAAGAAATGTTTCTTGGAAATAATGGGCAACTCAGCTGCCCATTTTTTCCCAGGAACGTTGCAGAATTTTTTTTTACAGTGCATACAAGAGATTATATACGAATTATACACGAAAATTCTTTAACGTATGATTCTATGAAAACTTGTTTATACTTCTTCGGTTTCGCTTTTCCAATCTCCATTCATTTCTTTCCATTCAATCAAGAAATAGTACAATTAAAAGAAAATTAGCAAGAATACAAGGTTTAAGAGACAGAGTTTCTTAACAATGTATACTTTTTATGTAAAGATATTTTTTTTTGTAAAAAGGGGTTCGAGAACATTATTGCATAGATTAGTGTTTAATGTTTAACAGTTTCTAAAAGTTATGTTCTCTGAGTCTTGGTGAAATTTTAATAGTCATAAATATATGCAACTTAAAATAATTAAATGGCAGATTGTAGGATATAAGATATTATGTAAAGTTGTATAAAAATAGCTGACAATGAGTCATTGGTCGGCAGATTTTCTAGTATGTTATACATCATAATTAATCTTGATACAGATGTATCAGATGCACTGGGATACGTATTTGCTTCAATTTGTAATTGAAATTTTATGCTTGGGCAACCCTGCGATTTTGGTGATATTTGCTTCATGTGGTAAGTGGGCAAAACATATTGTGTACGTGTTTTATTTTAAATTAAGTATTATGTGTTTTATACGAAAATAATTTGTATGTTTGATCATAAACTTGTGTTTTCTATAAAATAAACTGTTTCATAATAAAATAAAGCTAACATGCTGCTTCCACAAGCTAATTCTAACAGGTACTAGGGTCAGGTGGGGTAAAATGGGTGATCAAAAATTATTGTTTAATTCTTTAAATTTTTTTAACGTATTTATAGTTTTCAAAATTCTATATGATTGCTTGATATTTTAAGCTTTCTTTTCCTACTTTATTTTTGTTTTCATATTTTGTTCTATTTGAGTGGCAACAGTAAAACCTTTTGATGACAATTTCATGCCACATGTGGTCTGATTTAACTTCTTCCTGCAGCTCATAATATCTGATATAAACTCATTTTTTTCATTAAACACTTCTAATATTTTTCCAAATTACTAACAAGAAAATGTCTTTTGTTTTTATTGTTTTACCTTAAATCTTATAAATGGGGTAAAATGGGTATAGTGTTAGGCTTAACGTTTGTAGTATTTTTAAGGTGTTATATAGAACTTTTCTAAATAAAATTCTTTATTTTACTTGACTTAGAATAGAATTAGTTTTAAAAATACTTTAAAATGTTTGTATAATGCACAGTACGTTATTCTTAAGATCAGAAATACTTGAAATTCATTGTATATACACTCATTGCCATAAAAATTTGTGCACCAAGAAATAATTGTGGGATCGTAACGAAACTTGGCATGAATGTACATATCAGGAAGATATGCAAATGATTAGAAATGCAGCGTGATTGCGCATTGCGTAATACCACTAGAGGGCATTGAACTTCGTCCTCCTTGGAGTATAAAACAGGTAAGAAGAACTTGTCTGAGTGTACCTTTTCTTTTGCAAAGGAAACGCTGAGGTAGACATGCCGTTACGTAGCCATCGAAGACAATATGAGCAGCTGTCAGAGTTCGAGAGGGGAAGAATCATCGGGATGATGGAAGCTGGGTGATCAGCTCGGCGAGTAGCTCGTCAAGTAGGCCGTTCTGATTTTACTGTGAGGAGGTGTTTGGACCAGTGGACTGAAGAGATGTCATTTACACGGCGACCAGACTCGGGACGCCCTCGACAGGCCAGTCGTCGAGAAGACCGTCACATCATACGAAACTCACGCGTAGAGCCAACTGCCTCATTGGCCGCTATCCAGACACAGGCAGCACCTTCACTATGGACCCCTGTGTCTTCCCGAACCATCGCAAGGCGCTTGGCTGAAGGACATCTGGTATCGCGGCTCCCATTACGTGTGCTGCCAATGACACCCACCCACCGACGCCTCCGTTTGGAGTGGTGTCGCGCACGACGGGATTGGACTGCAGCGGAATGGAACCAGGTCGTCTTCAGCGACGAGTCTAGATTCAATTTGAGCAGCGATGACAATCTTGTTCGTGTCTGGAGGCCCCGTGGTGAACGCCTCAATCCTGCCTTCGCTTTACAGGGACACACCGCTCTTACAGCTGGTGTGATAGTATGTGGTGCCATTGCTTACGATTCACGGTCACCCCTAATATTGATCCGTTGCACAATGACAGCCCAGCGGTACGTCCAGGACATCCTTCAGCCACATGTGTTGCCATTCGTGGCAGGGCTCACAGGAGCCATTTTTCAGCAAGACAATGCTCGGCCACACACAGCAAGGATGTCACAACCCTGCCTCTGCCACATTACCACCCTTCCCTGGCCTGCTCGATCCCCAGATTTGTCACCAATCGAGCATATCTGGGATCATTTGGGACGGCAAGTTGGACACCCTACGAGTTTGGTTGAACTCGAGGCGCGTTTACAGCAACTGTGGAACGAGATGTCTCAGGACATCATACGGAACTTGTATGCCTCAATGCCCGCTCGTATCGCATCGTGCATTCGCGCTACAGGAGGTCCAACAGAGTACTAAAATTTCCGTTCATTTGCGCTTTTTTCTGCAATAAATGATCATTTTTCTTTGGTTTTCTAATCACTTACTTATATCACAGTCGTACTTACACGCGTAAAATTTCGTTTCATTTGGACATCTTTTTCTTGGTGCGCAAATTTTTATGGCAATGAGTGTAATTTAGTCAAATCATTGCCCCCTTCTAGAAATATTCCTTTTCTAGATGGCATGTCAGGTGCTGATGAAATTTGAAATTTTAAGAAGAGGTGGTCGAAAGAGTTGGGAAATAGAAAACCAGAATTGTCGACAAAAGTAAGAGCAGTGTGGCTTTGACACATCCTTGCTTTCTCGACACCTATCAATCTGCCACACCTCCAAATAATCTTAGAATAAACTTCAAGACTGAAACATAAGCATGTCTAAGCAAAAGCAGATGAAGCTGTAACAAATAAAGACATTTAAATTAGACTATAATGTGTGGAAGATATCACTGAAATAAAAATAGATATATCTGTAGATGCATGATTGAAAGTCCAGTATTTGGGAAAAAAGACTAAGAATTCAGTGCGAAACTATGGCTATTGAAGCAGACGAAACATATGAAATGAATATGAAGTAAAATTCTGGGAAAAGCCCAAAATTGGTTGCATTTTACGTTTTCCCTCATGCTGAAGGCACTGGGATGTGCCCATTCATTACTCTTGTGACCATTCAAGCAAATTTTCAGAAATACTTCCAATTATTTTATTAGGATAAAAATTGATATAGCTAGTTAAATATCATTGTATTTCACTTGCATAAAATATATCTAATTTGAAACTAAAAGCATTTTACTTGTCTATATAATAAATCAGAATTTTATTACAAATTAAGATATATTTTATGAGAGTCTATATAATAAATCAAAATTTTGTTACAAATTAGGTATATTTTATGAGAGTGGAACATGATGGTAGGTATTTAGCTGGTTATTTCAATTTTATCCGCATTATATTTTATAACAATGTGGTTTTAATAATAAGTTTTTCTGAAACATTGCTCTAAAGATCACAAGAGTAATTAATGGACATTCCCACAGATTATATTGTAAAAAGAAAGCAGATAATAGAAACATTAGCATCCTAACTGTGTTTTACCGCCACATAACCTTTGAATTCAAGGACTGATTTAACACAAAATTCATATTAACATTTTTTTTTTTTTTTTTGCAGTGCATAAGATAAATACATATAAGGTAATCATAAACAAATACTTTTCATAGCTATTATTTTATGAATTACTAAACACATATGAAAAATTCTGCAAGACGCTTAAAGGGTTACATGAATCAACATTTGTATAATCTGGGCCATTATGCTTTTGATAAATAGACTTTTATCGCTTAAAATAGAAAAGGGTGAGGATATGAGTTGAAAAAATGTAGCCAGAAAATGTTTCCATTTTCACCCAAGCTTGATTCATAGTAAAGTTTCTCATTTATCTATTAACTTAAATTTCATTTTAAAAAAACTGACATTTTTTAAGACTTATATAGCATTGTTTTCCATATTTCTTCATTATAGAATCTCTGGTAAATCTATTTATGCAGCATTCATTGTTAAACTTTTATATACCCATTTTCACCTGCTTGGGGTAAAATGAGTATACCAAACATATATCTATTAAATGTTTTGTTATAGACAAACTTTTATAGCCTAAAAAATAAAAATTGTGTATTTTCATTCTAGGAATGTACAATGCAAAGAAAATATCAAAAAAAGTTTTAATTGTTTAACATTTTCAGAAAATTTTAACTGAACATTAAAAAATAGTGCATTTTATACCCATTTTATGCCACCTGGCCCTACATGAAAACAGTATTTTTTCCCCAGAGTAGCTCAAAAAAACATTTGCGACAATCCTGAAGCATATGAGATATCTGTGCCCTAATCATTGCACAAAAACATACAGAGTTACTCTTCACTCTTTAGAACTTTACACATAGAACACTGTACAGCCAATCTGTACAAGTTGGCAATCTGTAATTTCCGGCCTATTATCCGCGGTGGCACATAATCTGCATATGCAATTTTTCTTCTCAGCAGAAAAAAGTTAGCAGAAAATTTGCACCATCCTATAATCCGCACTATTGGTGAATCGAAAGTAATCAAATATAATTTTATTTAATCGAATATTAAATTCACTGTTTCCCATCTTTTCAGCATTTTCTACAAATTGTAATTTGAATTTGGCAGTATACCTCGTACTTTTTTTTGCAAGGCATGTTTTCAAAGATGCACTTATGCTATCACTAAAAAAATGGCGATGGCAGCAAAAACCGCTTATTGTTCAAAAATCCTTTTCTTTCCTCCTTCTGTAAGCTAGCTTGTTACAGAACATGCGTGTAATGAGTACTAAGTGCATGTAAGCAGCAAGCCAGATTAAGCGATTGTATGGTGCTGTCATCTATTAGAAAAGTAGCAAACAAAACTAAGAACTTGATAAAATTTTCTTTTTTTTTAAGTGAAAAAAAAATCATATAATCCGCTTTGGCAGATTATCCGCATCGCAAAAATTTTAATTTTTTGGCAGATTATCCATGGATTATAGGCTGGAAATTACTGTAATGTAATCATTGTTGCCCCAGTCTTTGTAATGATTCACTTAAGTTAAGCCAGCATTTTTTTAGTCATTAGTTCACTTAAAATGATATTGGTAAAGTGTTTTTCCTTCACTGTCTTGTGTTTGGTTAAATTCCACATATTAACAAATGTGACATTAAGAATGGCATAAGATTTTATGAATGTGTGATCTTGCATTTTAAATACTATATTCATATAAGTTTTTTAATAATGATTATATTTTCAAATAGATAGATCATTTCGTAAAATACAAAGTTTGAAATGGTACTATATAATGATTTTTTAAATACAGTTGGTATAATTTATCCCAATTGTATTATCTAGGCCAGATATAGGTCGCCAAAAATGATTGTCAATCGCCGAAATTGTTTATTGTTGCCAATCGCCATCATGGCAAATTGGTAATTTTATGTGCAATTAATAAAGACATGACATCATTAAAAAGGATAAATAATATAAAAGCAAGCTATAATAACATAAAACAGTAATTTAGTGTACATTTGTAATACAGGGGTGGTGAATTTTCAGAAAATCTTACAACCCAAGGATTTATTTTACCAGCCAGCAAGATACAACATACAGTTGAAAATTGTTAAGACCAAATGTATGCGACTGCAAAAATAGTTCATTACTATTAATATAATGCAGGATTTTTGTAATTTTCTCCATAAGATTACAAATATATAGTACAAAGGAAAGTTTAATATATAGTATAAAACTTATCATAGTTGAACCTCGAAAATCCAGAAATCTCTAAACATTTTTCACAAATCTCTGGACATTTTTTCGCTTTCAGTTTTATTATTTTTTAAAATAAGACTGCTGTAACTTTCATATTTCTCATCAAATGCAGTTAAATTCTTTTAACTGAATACTTAATAAATATCAATATATTCTCGTATATTTTTATAAAGATTGACCATTAATTAAAGACTTTAATTATCACAAAAACTGGAAAATTAAAATATGGCGTAAAAAGGGAAGACTTGACCTTACATTGATAACTGGAAGCTTCATATATTTTAATTCTAATAAAATCACTCAAGTACGTATTTATAACTAAAGAAACAAACATGCAGTTTCATTTTCTTTTGATTGTAATAAAAGATAAACACACTTGATATTCACTCTATTAACACGTTGCTCCTTCTCAAACAGAATTTGCCCTATGACCTTGATACGCACATTTGGTCAATTCCGATATGTTGTTTGTTTCAGTTTTGTTTTGTTAAAAAGAATTTTGAATGCCGTAGGAAAATAAGAACACAAGATGAGTTTTTTTTCGCGTCTTTTTGACAAAATTATTTTCTTTTTCGTGATCATTTGACAAAATTGGCCATATTTTTTGTGATCGATAGACAAAATTGATTTTTTTTGTGCGATTATTTGTCAAAATTCGGGCTAATTTTCCCTGACATACTGACAAAATAGACTATTTATTTTCTCAATCTTTTGCCGAAATTTGTGATATTTTTCCTTGATTGTTTATCGAAACTGATATTTTTCCACAACCAATTGACAAAATTTCTGATTTATCTTAGCAACCGATTATCAAATTTGATTTTGTTTTTTTTTCTGCAATTGATTATTGAACTTTTTACAGCGATCAATTGAAGAAAATCTTTAGTTGTTTCGTAAGATATGTGACGAAATTCATATTTTTCCACGGTCGTTTGAAGAACACTTTTTTTCCCACAGCCGACTCAAGAAAGGAGTTTGTTAAATTCCAAAAAAATATAAATAAATAAATAAAAATTGCAGATGTACGTAAAAAAAAAAAAAAAAAGCAATTTAACAAATTACAACGACCATTTGGAAAATGATTTTTTCGAAGACTAAAATTTAAGACATAAAAAATCGCACGGAGTTGATCATACATTACGTACGCCATGAATTAAAAATTAATAGTGTTATTACATGTAAAAATTGCAAGCGACAAAAATCGCCTGTGACTCATACGTATTATCCACGTGAAACTTACATATTATCCAAGCATTTCATATTGGCTGTTCGGGAAAAGGCTTTACCATCGTCAGATTTCCAAGAAATCTGACGACCCATTTTAAATGAAATTTCATTCTTAAAATTCTAAACATCCCATAATATAACTTTTTACACCGTCGTATAGAGAAAAAAATGTATTTTTAAATGCAATTTTTTTAAAGCTGTATCTCAATTTGTTTCTGAGTTATTAATTTTTTTTTGTAGTTTTTATTACATTTTTGGATTATTCTCTACAATAGTGCAAAAAGTGTTTCCCAGTCATATAAATGCTCTTAATTTCATTGCATTTTTTTTATATATTAGAAGATCTAAACATAGTTTATTAGGGACAGAAAGTAAAATTTAAAAATAAATAAATTTAGTATTTAAAAATGTAATATATATCATGCAAACATTATTCCCTCACCTTTCCGCCACCTGTACTACCATATTTTATTGCATATTTTTTTCTATCCAGAAACAAAAATAATTAAAAATACCCTAAGCAAAATAAAGTTCTTATTTGGTACATTACAAAAAATAATAAAAATATTATTTTTTACTATTATTATATAGTCTACTCAATCAATTATATGTTTCTCCATGTTAGATCATCATTCCCTCACGCATTGCTATTATCTCAAATATCTACCACTAAAGAGCAGTAGCAGTATAGCATCCTTCACAGAGAAGAAGCCATTTTGAGCACTTGTCAGTCCAGCAACATAAATTGGTGGTGTAAGATTTTGTTAATTTTTCAAAAACAAATTTCAGTCAATATATCTGGAAGCGTTTTTATTAGCAGTCATTCCCTCACACAGAATACTCATTTTTTTACAAATATCAAAAATTTTAATTTTATCATACATTATATATTAAGTGTTGCTCTTAAAGGAAACAGTTTGGATTTCTTCATAATTTTGTATTTTCTCCTACAACTAGTAAAAATGTCTTATTTCATCATTCCCTCACATTTTTTATTTTATTTTTTCCACATTTTTTTTTTTTTGTTGTTGTTAAGTCAAATTTTTAAAACGATTTCTGCTGCTATTAAAATCTTCAATAATTGACTAATTTCTTACCATTTATCTAATTTTTATGAAAATTTACATATGTATCATTCAAGTCAGACTGCTTGGCCAAATTTGAAAGTATTGTAGAAAGCAACCCTTTTGTCATTGTGGCAACAGAAGTATTCATCTCTGTTGAAAGTAAAGGTTAGTGTATAGATCAATCAGAAAACGAATAAAATGCGGATTAAATCAATAAAACGCTTCAGATATGCTTTTGATTTCCTACACTGACGAGGACAATAGGGTCATTCTAAGCCAGTTCAAGCAGGCATGTCACCCACGATCACAGATTTTGATGAAACTGCGTGTGTTTGTTCCTATTATTAAGATATGATCACCAGTATTTTTTTTTTACTCCTTGGTGAAATAGTTTCTGAGTAAAAAATTGTCAAAATTTTGAAAAACTGCCGTCAGTTGGCATTCTTGGCTGCTCGGTTTTCAAATGTAGCATCTCATAAATGTAATCATATTTCAATATCTACTCTACAAATCGTCTTCAAATAATTATGCATAATATATAGGGTATGCAGTTTATGAAAAAAAAATACTGTTACGCTTATAACATTTTAAGTGTGCTAAATTTTTTTTAAAACTTTGAAGTCGTGATTTTTTTTATGAAAAATAATGGATTAACAAAAAAAAAAAAAGCATTATCAACAAAAGGCGGTATTTTTATTAAATTTATTTTTTGTGGGGTATATACTTAAAGGTGTCCTTTACCTGATTTTGAAATAAAAATAGTGGGATTTGGGTGTTTTTTAGTAATATTTCCTATTTAAAAATATTTTGAGGCGCATTTCAAATCAAATCAAGCAGAATTATTCCATGTCAGTTCCCCTAAGCCATTAAATTCACTGTCACAAATTTCAGTGAAACTGGATATGTTTATAGCTCATTTTATGACGTAATCACCTTTAGTTTTCTTCATCCTAAGTAAAATATTTTTTAAGATAAAAAAAAATATCAAAATTTTGAAAAATTGTTTGAAAAATTTTTAATGACATTTCTATATTCATAGACTGCATTTAAAAAGTTTCAAATAATGTATATGTGACAAATAATGTAGGTAGATTATTATTTTTTTTTTTCATGTTTAAACACTAAGAGTATCTTTAAACTTTAAAATTTTTAAAATCAAGAACTTTGTGAAAAATAATGTGTTAATCAAAAATTTATTGTTAACCGAAGGCAGGGTGTTATTACTTTTTTTAATTGTACGTAAAAATATCTTTTGAATGATTATAAAATAAAAATAGTGAAAATATGAGCAATTTTAACAAAATTTTCATAAAATGTGAATTTTTAATCATAAAATTGAAGCTTTTCATGCCAAGATGTCTAAGATACAGTGTAATACTACTCTTGCTTAAATATAATATATACAATATAATATAATTTAAATATAATATATACAATATAATATAATTTAAATATAATATATACAATATAATATAATTTAAATATAATATATACAATAATAAAATAACAAATATTATTTACAGCAATAAAAATTAAATTAAATAATATTCAAAAAGCTTACTCTTTGTTACAGTAAAAATAATAAATGCATGAAAATTCACTTTCTAAACATGTCAAATTAAATTGTTTATGGGCAGAAAGTATTTTCTTTCCTTTAAACTAATACATTTTTTCTTTTTTTTCCTAGATGTAGGAATGGCTAACACAAGAAATTGAGATAAAGATATATGCAATGCATCTTCTTTCTTTTCTGGGGATCAGTAAATATTCTCGAAGGATCTTATGGATGCACAAATTTTATTTATTTTTACTTTTCTTCATCTTTTGAAATTACCATCCGCTCAATAAAGCGATTGTCGCACGAACATATGATATAGGGCATAGCTTTCCTTTCATAAGTACCAGTAAAATACTAATTTTAACCCCTAAAATTTAAAAACACCACCCATCAGAGACAAAGTCTGTTTTTCATTAATTGCAATGGATTCTTTTGTACTTATTTTCACCTCTCGTGCACAGCTAGTTTTATGACACTTAGTCCCAGTCCGTTTATCAACACTACACTGCTCAACAGCCGACTTAAAATCAACAGCCCACTCTTATTGAAAAATAGTTTCAGTTGTTCAAATAATAAATAAACTACATTTAAAAATCTTAATACCAACTTATTATCTTAAGAAGATAATAACTAAACAACATAATGAATTTATAAATCAGCTTTTAATTGAAAATACATGAAATGGTCGCTTTAAATGTTGTTGTTTATCGAGTCAATCAAAAAAAAAAAAAAATAGTGCACATAATATGCTGACTGCAATGACAATTCCAACAAAACTAATTAATTCATGACCATCTGCCATCAAATCTGAAAGATCAAAAAGAAAATATCAGCTGTAGTGTGAATGTGACATACTCATTTGTTGTTGAGGTAGGAATGTCTTTGCGAAATTTTCAACTGTACTTCAGTAAAATATAAACATGTACACTTTTTTCATTCATCCAAATTAAGTAAAACTATTATAAAATTTTGTTGTCATAGCACCAGATGTTAAATTTTCCTTGCATACTGTTAGATAAGTTCTTTACTTTTAGATCTTATTGACATAATATCATATAGTTTACCATATGGATTCTCTATAAGTGTATAAACATTATATATTCTTTATTAAACATAAATGAATAACTTTTAAATAATTTGTTTGGGAACAGCATTTTTTTATACACATATATATATACGTATATATATGGTGAAAATCAATCTTTCAGCAATATTGTGATGAAATAAATCAAATTAAATATCATTAGAAACTGAATAAAATTACAAAAATGCATCTCATTTAGTTTTAATTAGTTTTTAGATATAGTTATTTGAAGGGTATAAATATAATGGATTATGCATTTTTTGCATATTTTTAAAGCACAATATGTCAAAATTTTCTTCAAAAGAGTGAAATTTGGTATTTTTTCAATATTAGCAGCTCAATGTAATCCAAATATAAGTTTAAAGATTAGGAGTGTCATTTTGAAAATTTCTATTGGGCGATGAGGAGCAAGTGATTTTTCTCATTGCCCTACAGGTTTTACTAAAAAACAATCTTGTTTATTTTTTTTCCTTAAGAAACGAACATAAAATATAATTTGAAAAGTAAAATAAATGTATAAATAAAAATACTTCCAGGGATGATACATTGGATAAATTTTACATCTGAATATATTGATAATTTTAAATATGATTTAAATACTACTAAAACCCAGGGCCGAAACTAGGGGGGCAGAAGGGGCATGTGCCCCGGGCGCCGTTTTAACAGGAGGTGAAGGGGGCGCCAAAATGAAGATTTTGTTTGACGTTTGACACAAGAATGTATATATATATACATTATGAAATTTGTATAAAAATGCCTCGCAGCTGGAAAATTTAAAAGGAAAACTGAACCAAATGCATTAAACTTTACAAATAGATAAAAAGATTCATTACAATACAAAATTTCAAAGTATCATGCCTATGCGTTTGCTTTCTATCTTTTAAATCACTTCCTCTGAGGAGAATCCGAGGGAGAATCATTACCGTTTTCCAAGGTCAGTCTCTATTGTGGGACACCCTACTGTCCACTACGGATAACTACCAAAGGAGAAGTGACCCCTCAGTCTGATTTTTCTTCTAGATGAAAAAATTCCATGAAAGCTGTTTGTTTTTTTTTTCTGCTGAACAGTGTTGAGCATCCTTTCTTTTTTTTTTTTTTTTTCGTCTTCCCATGGGCGCTGACTGCCCAGGACAACGGGAAGGGGAATGCACAGAGTAAAATTCTTAGTAAAATCTTTCTGTTTTAGATATTGACCTCATTTAGACTATGCAAAAAAAAAAAAAGTTTAAAAAGATTAAAATGCAATTCTTTTCAATAACTTTTCAAAGATTTTAATGGATCAATGTTTGACAAAGCTGATTACGCAGTTCAGTTTTATATATTTTAAATTTAAAAATAAGTTGTCCGTTAGACATTTAGTAAAATTCTTTTTTGTAAATTTACTTTGTGGCGGGGGGGGGGGGGGCGCCAAAATCCATGTTTGCCCCGGGCGCCAAAAAGGCTAGTTTCGGCCCTGTTACAACCAACCAAAATCCTACTATTTTTATTTCAGATCCAGTTATAATGTAGTATTATGTACAACTTAAAATTAAAAAATTAGTCATAGAAACTTCACCTTCGATTGATAAGGCTTTTTTAATAATTTCATTATTTTTTGTAAAATGTTTTTGATTTCAAAGATTATACAATTTTTTAGACACTTTTAAATATTTTTTAACATTACAGCAATATTTTTTTCACAATTTACATATTTTATTTACCTTGCCTAAATTACTTGAAGAAGATTTTCTTTATTAGTTATTGAAATATGATTTTATATGTAAAATGATGCCTTTAAAAATTGAACAATCATTAATGGCAACTCGTGGCAATTTTCCAAAACTTTGATAATTTTTTCTCATATTTTCCCTATTTTCATTTTACAACCATTTAAAAGTTATTTTTACGTACAATTAAAAAAAAGTAATAACACCCTGCCTTCGGTTAATAATAAATTTTTGATTAACACATTATTTTTCACAAAATTCTTGATTTTAAAAATTCGCAAGGTTAAAGATACTCTTAGTGTTTAAACATGGCAAAAAACAAAAAATAATAATCTGCCTACATTATTTGTTACATATACATTATTTGAAACTTATTTAGTTATTTTATATAGAAATGACCTTTTTTAATGCAGTGTTTGAATATAGAACTGTGATTAAAAAAATTTTAAACAATTTTTCAAAATGTTGATATTTTTTTATCTTAAAAATATTTTACTTAGGATCAAGAAAATTAAAGGTGATTACGTCTTAAAATGAGCTTCCAATTAATTGAAATTTGAGACAGTGAATTAAATGGCTTAGGGGAACTGACATGGAATGACTCTGCTTGATTGGATTTGAAATGCGCGTCAAAATATTTTTAAATAGGAAATACTACTAAAAACACCCAAAATCCCACTATTTTTATTTCAGAATCAGGCAAAGGACACCGTTAAGTATATCCCCCATAAAAAATAAATTTAATAAAAATACCGCCTTTTGTTGATAATGCTTTTTCTGTTAATGTATTATTTTTCATAAAAATTTCACGACTTCAAAGTTTAAATATTTTTTAGACACACTTAAAATGTTATAAGCGTAACAGTATTTTTTTTTCACAAACTGCATACCTTATATATTATGAATAAATTATTTGAAGATGATTTGTAGAGTAGATATTGAAATATGATTATATTTATGACATGCTACATTTGAAAACCGAGCAGTCAAGAATGCCAATTGACGGCAGTTTTTCAAAATTTTGACAATTTTTTTCTCAGAAACCATTTCCCCAAGGAGCAAAAAAAATTGCTGGTGATCATATCTTAATAGTAAGAACAAACACACGCAGTTTCATTAAAATCTGTGATGGTGGGTTACATATTGATATTTTACTGCCTGGTTTGATGTGGATCATTTTAGGATTAAATCATATCGATATTATTAAAGTGATTATTTACGGAACCTTAAGTCTTATTTAAATTTAATCTTTTATTCTTGGTAGAATTTGTATGTTAGGATTATGAGTTAAATAGCTATGATACACGTAATTATGGGCATTAAAAAATAAAACATGATATTTAAGCATTGAAATAAAGTGTTTTTTATGCCCGATATGGAGTTTATAGATAAAACTGCTTTAATATATATTCAAGGCTTGAGTAGCACAGTTGAAGTTTATTCCAACAGAGCGAAAAATGTCCAGACCAGGAATCGAACCTGGATACTTGGCGTGCCGTGCCAATGCCTTACCAAATAGGCTATCCGGACGATACCTGGCTGACATAATTCACTCTTATTTGTTGGACTTGGCTGCGAACTGCAGCGCTAGTTTCATCCATACGAGCTATAACTATAGCATTTACATGATGAAAGTGGGTGGAAAAAAATTCGTTCCCTTCATTATGACCTAATTACATGGTATACAGAAGTTTCTGTGTTAAAACACACTTTCATCATGTAAATGCTATAGTTGTAGCTCGGATGGATGAAACTAGCGCTGCAGTTCGCAGCCAAGTCCAACAAATAAGAGTGAATCATGTTAGCCAGGTATCGTCCCTATAGCCTAACAGGTAAGGCATTGGCATGGCACGCCAAGTATCCAGGTTCGATTCCTGGTCTGGACATTTTTCGCTCTGTTGGAATAAACTTCAACTGTGCTACTCCAGCCTTGAATATGATTTAATCCAGTCAGAAAAATATTCGTTCCCTTCAATATGCTTTAATATAAATTTTTTAATGTTCATACTATCATTTATATAATATAAGATTGAATATATTTTAAATATAAATAACGACATTTTACATTAAAAATGTTTTTCAAACAATAAGAATAGTATATATGCAGTTTTTTATTATTATTATTTCCTTCTTTTTTCAATTTCTTAGAAGATTTTTTCCCTATAAAACGTACGAAATCTATTTAGCTCATATTCCCAAAATACAATATATGTGGGAATAATTTTTTTAAAAATTAAATATGGCTTATCATATAATTTGCATGATTAAGTTAAGAAATATGTTTTAAAGAAAAATATAAACATGTTCCACAGAACATAAAAATCTAGACGCCATGTTCCTATTTAATAAAACAATCAGGGATCACAACACCTTAAAAGAAATCTTACATATTTTTCAATAGGGTTCTACAAAATAGCGCTAAAAAGATAAGATTTTATATTTAAAACAAAAATTTAAATGAAATCACACGTTGTTAATCATATAACATCCGCATATTATACAGTTATTAATAAAATTTTAAAAGTAACTAAAATACAGTAAAAAATATCATTAGATTAGATTTAAATTCATTAGCAATGAATTCTGAGAACTAACTATTTCAAATTTGAATTACACATGAGAAAAAAGGAATTAAGGTACATCACGGGAATTATTAAAATACTAAGTAGGTATCTGAAAAGACATTAACTGATTAAGATTTCGGTTAATTACTTGACCTTATGGGCATTTTAAAATTATCATACATTTATAGGGCATGCAATGAAAGCAAATACAAGGGATAAAATTGTAATAAAATATTTTAGTTTTTTTTTTCTGCCAATAATCTAATTTAATTCATATGAAACAATAACTAAATTTTTCCTTAAAAGTTCAATTAGTGTTACAAACTGTGAAATACATAAATATTGCTATTAAAGTATTTTATTCCAATCTTTATCATGCTTGTATCTATTTTCATTGCATGCTGTAAAAGATGTGATTCTTTTCAAATGCCCTTAAAAGCAAAATAAAAAAAAAAGAATTGACTCCATAAAAATAAACATTCACTCCTGTGAAAGAGTGACTGTTCACTCCTACCAGGAGTGAAAAAACGCACTCCTTTAGCAAGAGGAAATAGTCACTCCTCCGAAAGAATGATTATCCACCCCTTATTTAAAGTGAATATTCACTTCCCAGGAGTGACTATTCACTCTTTCAGAGAGTCAAAAATTTCACTTTTGTTCAGAGTAAATAGTCACTCTAAAGAGGTTGGGCATATTTTGACTCTGCGATGGAGTGACTGTTCACTCCTCCGGAGTGAACAGTCACTCCTTTTCAGGGCCCGACTAAGGCTATGGGGGGCCCCGGGGCAAGCATCATTCCGCCCCCCCCCCATCTATATATCTTTAGAATTCTTTTGGAATAATGTGGAAGTGACTAGTACTAAACTTCATACGTATTGTGTATGTATGCATAAATTTTGTACCCAGTACTGCTTCCATCTGTAAACAGGGTATCACAAAATGGTGGTCACAACTTTAAGAAAAAATACTAGTAGGATAATAGCAGAAAAAATGATAGATTGGTTGACACGAGTATTTTTTTTTATTTGCTTATCTACGTACATTATAAGATGTCTAAAAGAAAATGACCCAAATTGATCATAATGAATGATTTTAACTTGCCACATTGCGAAGAAAACGTTAATAAAGAATTTCTTTTGAAAACAATAGAATACTAAGTTATCATAATAAAATTTTAATCATTAGTTTTCTTAATCATATAGTTTGTTTTTTGCATGGGTGCAGGGGGTACTGGAAATAGAGAGGGGAATGGGGACCGCACTTTTTCCTAAATGTTTGAAAATATAGGAATTTTTGTCACTTTTGGATAATTTTAATCATTTTGCATCTTTTAATGAAAATCCTGATTATTCTTATGGGGGCCCCTAAGAAGAGGGGCCCGGGGCAGCTGCCCCGCATGCCCCTGCATAAGTCAGGCCCTGCTCCTTTTTATTTAGATTGCCAGTGAAGAAATAATTTGACTCTTTATTAGATTTTTTTTCAGTTACATAGAAAATATAAATTAAAGTAAGGTTTTTTTTTATATTTCATTTTCTCTTTTTTTACATAATTATCACTTAATTAATTAAATTATGACTAAAGGCACCATTAAGGATATAGTACTACTTTTGATATTCCTTCAAAAATCCGGTATAGTCAGGGTTCTGATGATGCCAGATTTCTTAAGTTATACAGTATACATTTATGAACACATAACATCAAATTGATTGCTTTTAGCAAAAAATACTGGTAGTTTTATTTCCGTCAGATTGTTATTCCCACTAGTATGACTATAACACAAATATTTTTAAAAATACATATACTCTATCAATGAATATAATATAGCTATGCTATATGTATTATATAGCTATACATCTATAAATACTTCTGCTACTGCTTTTAATACGGCAATTATTGCCGAAACGTCAGTGAAGGCTTACTGTGGAGACACGAAAAGTTTTGATTTCCGTTTGTCTGTCTGTCTGTTCCGCGATAACTGCCGCAAAAAGCATCCGATCAGCTTGAAATTAATTGGACATGTTGCTGAGGTACTCGGACTTAGCTGTATAGTTTTTTGTTAAATTTGGTTCATTCGTTCGGGAAATATGGAACATTTTATTTTGCTCTGTAATGCTTTTCTATGGCAAGTCAGACGATTTTCAAATTTTCATTTGTTGAAAGAAATGGCTCATATAAAAAATGGATTTAAATGGTAAATTTTGGATGCTGAAATTTTTAAATAAGATTATTAAATTATTCCAATTAGTTTGAAATTATGTCAATATATTTGCGAGATTTTTTGAATTAGGTTTATAATTTTGGGGGGATCTTTATGCATGTTTTCCAATAATATAAAGCATTTTGTTTTATCAATTTGACATAATACATATTTCATCTTTTACCTTTTCTTTCATCAGTTGCCTAGCAACGTATTTGGTCTTAATAATATTAGTATAAATGCGTCTATAATGTTTCAGTAAATCCAACGACAAAACGGATGAATTAATGAATTTGTATTTTTGCATATAGATGGATTTTAGCCCCAGAAATAAAAATAGGCAATATTTTATTTATTTTATTCAAATATTTTGCTTAAAAATACAAAAGTTCATTATTTTCATAGAGAATAATGTGACATTTTTTCATAAAATTTATCAATGTTTCTTTAATCGTTGCCAAGAAAATCAAAACCCCGAATAATATTTTCTCTTAAACAATTTTCAATTGAAAGATTTTGACGTGAAACAGGAAAATGAAAAAAAAAATTAAGAATAAAAAAATTAATAAGGCGACATATTGGGAATAAAAAGAAAACTCTCAAGTATTTCTTAATATAACAAGATGAAAGGTTTTGAGTAAGTACGAATAGCAGGTGAATTAGACGTAATTTATCAAAAAAAAGATGTTGGAATAAAAATATCTTGGCTAAAATAAAATTAACTATTATTCACGATAGAGATAGATGGAGATGCAGTATGCCGTAAAAACAGTTTGCAATATGATGTGCGTTATCGCTCAGATTTAAATGCCCTCATTCGGCCCAAACAAAACAAGCACGTGGAGCAGGGACCGAATTATTTGACTTCATCCGTGCATTTTTTCTGTAAAATGAAAATGGTCTGCTTATATTTAAGCATTCTAAAGTAGCATTTCATCGTATTATGAATTAAAAACTGTATTACTAAAAATATTTTTCTTTTCTTTCTTTCTTTTTTTAAGCACGCCGTTGTGTTTGGGTCGAAAGTAGCGGATTTTAAGGTTACATTTTTGGCGTCACTTCAAGATTTACTGTTTGCGTACGATTAACATGAGGATTTTATTTTAAATTTTAAATTTATTAATTTATAAAAAAAACTTATGCTTATCCTTATAAATCACAGCGTAAAAAAAATCTATGAAATACTATAACCATCCGCACAATCAATAAAAAATTACGAATGTAAATTTAAATAGACTACGGGGGGTTCAGGGGGGCAGAGCCCCCTGAAGAAATGCAATTTTTGATTTAAAAAGTTACCAGAATAAGCAGCTCCTCAGAATTTCAGAACATCAGTGTATAACCACTTGTTTAACACATTTAATTTCTGAAACTTTACGAAGTATTTTGTATTCTTATAAATATCTATGTAATTTGAAAACTTTAAAAAGCGATTTGTAGCAAGATGAATATTACGCAATGAGTGTTAAAAAACAATGACTTGCAAAGATGACGTTGAGACTCCTGATCTGCAGATTTACTAGTATATTATTAACTATGCAGTTACAATAAATAGTGCAGCAGAAAAAAATAGATTAATAATTTCAGCACCATTGTTGGTGCAGAAAATCTTACCCATCACTGGTAATAGATAGGCACCAAAATTTTAAATTTGTTCAAGTTTTTTTCTCTTTAAAGAAATGACATATTTTACCTTTGAATATAAGAAATTTGTTTCATTGGATTATTATAACTCACTTTTAAACTAGAGTATTTTCAAAGTACCCATTAATTGCTATAAGTGATAAACATAAATTTTAAAATGGCAAAACACCTTTATTTATTTACATTTCGACATGTTTCATTGTATCAGATGGCAACATTCTCAAGAAAACAAATGATAAAAATATTTTCGCAAAAATTCAAATTGAAAAAGTAGTAAACAAAAACAAAACTCACGCAAACACAAGCATAAAGAAATTAACTGCGATATTAAAATCCTTTTCTGCAACAACTGCAGTTAATTTCATTATGCTTGGGTTCGCGTGAGTTTTGTTTTTGTTTACCAGTTTTTAAATTTGAATTTTTGCAAAAATATTTTTATCATTTATTTTCTTGAGAATGTTGCCGTCTGATGCAATGAAACATGTTAAAATGGTAGTTTACCTTTTTAAAATTTATGTTTATCACTTATAGCAATTAATGAACACTTTGATCTGTTGAAGTGATTTTTATGTATAGTTTAGATAGAATACTTTCATTATTTGATCTTAATTTTCACTGAACATTTGTTATTCTCTCAAAGGACTATTTTTACCTTTGAATATCTAAATTCTACTTTTCCCTCTACAAAAGGGAGGTTTCTAGATATGGAGCGCAAAGTAAAAGTTTTACTCTTTTTTATAAGAAATTTGTTTCATTGGATTATTATAACTTGCTTTTAAACTAAAGTATTTTCAAAATACCCATTAATAGCTATAAGTGATAAACATAAATTTTAAAATGGCAAAATACCTTTATTTATTTACATTTCGACATGTTTCATTGCATCAGATGGCAACATTCTCAAGAAAACAAATGATAAAAATATTTTCGCAAAAATTCAAATTGAAAAACTGGTAAACAAAAACAAAAATCACGCAAACACAAGCGTAAAGAAATTAACTACGATATTAAAATCCTTTTTTGCAACAACTGCAGTTAATTTCATTATGCTTGAGTTCGCGTGAGTTTTGTTTTTGTTTACCAGTTTTTAAATTTGAAGTTTTG
This sequence comes from Maratus speciosus, assembly GCA_963932465.1. Taxonomy (NCBI): domain Eukaryota; kingdom Metazoa; phylum Arthropoda; class Arachnida; order Araneae; family Salticidae; genus Maratus; species Maratus speciosus. The sequence continues at coordinate 388,859,705 of OZ010799.1, read as the reverse complement.
CGAAAATAATTTTATCATTTATTTTCTTGAGAATGTTGCCGTCTGATGCAATGAAACATGTTGAAATATAAATATTTAAAGGTAATTTACCTTTTTAAATTTTATGTTTATCACTTAAAGCAATTAATGAATACTTTGATCTTTTGGAGTGATTTTTATGTATAGTTTATATAGAATACTTTCATTATTTGATCTTAATTTTGACTGAACATTTGTTATTCTCTCAAAGGACTATTTTTACCTTTGAATATCTAAATTCTACTTTTCCCTCAACAAAAAAGAGGTGTCTAGATATGGAGCGCAAAGTAAAAATTTTTACTCTTTTTTGCAGTTTGAATGCTTGCACTTTTAGTGATTCACATCTATAACCTGTCATTATATTGTATTACATTTGTATTAATCTAGTCGACAATATTTTGCCATTTGTTGTCAACAGCTGAAAGGCAGAAAATAATAACTAGTAAAAAAAAAAAGAAAGAAAGAATCCCCCTACAAGTGATTAATTATTAATCCACTATATATATGTCTGTAGTTCTTCAAAAACATTCATTTAATTAATATTGCCTATTTACTTCTTGCATGCCATTTTTGCATATATGAGGGTGAGTGGTTTGGTACAACAAAGTGTTTTTGTGACAACTCTTTATTCGTAACCACATTCTTGCCAGTATCATTTATGTTTGACACTTAGCAGAGGAATCTATATTAAAATTTCCTTGTGTGTCTGTAAAAAATAAAATATATATAGAATACCTAAACAAATAAAGTGAATTCTGTATAATAATTTTAATACTACTGTCTGTGTTAATAACTTTTCCAAAAATGATTAGATTTTATCTTTTTTTTTTCAGAATGAAGCTGTAAAACTGAAAGTACAATGAAAACTTGAAAGGTGCATTTATTTACATAGTTTTGAAAAGCTCCTCTATTTTTTTTTTCATTACATCCAATGTAAGTTCATTACTGATCGTAACTTTTTTTGCTTTGTTTGTTCCTTTTCAAACTATTTTATTGTAATATAAAGTAGAGATACTTCATTCTGTTTCTTATTGGCAATAATTTTTATGCATATTCCAGGTAGATACATGTTTCTAATTAATTTTTGCATGCAACCTTTGTTCTTTTCATAACAGCTATTTTACATTTTTCGACAAGTTTTCTTTTTTATATCTGCAGTCTTTTAAAGTTCTGTGTTTTAATTTAATAATACATTTAAAGCTTATTTTTAAAGATGCCATTTTATAGAAAGGCATATAGAAAGTAATAGTTTGTCAGTTTGCAATTTTTACTTTTTCTGTGACTTTTAAACGTTTTTCTAGAAATCCGTGAAAAAAACTGGCAAATTTGCTTTTATCAGAAAAGAGTCCTTATTAAACAACTGTAGTCCTGCTGTTTCTGAACATTTATTTCTTCCACACTTCATATCTTTGTCTTTTACCACTGTTTTCACAAATGCCTTTCTAGTTTTAAAATGCAATATACTTTTGTTCTTTTAACAGCATGATTAGTCTAAATATGTCCCTGTAGAAAAGTTTATCTTGTCTTAAAAAAAAACAAAAAAAAAACATTTTGTAGAAATATAAATTGGAAGGAAAATCTGTCTGTGGCAATTATTTCCTTCAAAAAATATTGTTTTATTAATGCTAATAAAACTCTATTATTGCATGATGTCATAATCAACATTAGTATATATTTATTGAATTAATAGATTTCCTGTTCATTTGAGATTTTATATTAATTTAATAAGATATTTGTCATATATGTATTTTTATTAATATTGTTTTCTTATAGGTTGCACATCTGTAAATATTTATTTATCATTGTTTTTTTACATACTTTAAAGATTAATTTCCGTAATATTAGAGCAAGATTGAATATCAAACACAGAAACACTTTCCACGCTATTTTTTTGCAGCTACCTTTCAATTCTTAGAACGGTCACAAAGGTTTAAAATTGCGAAAAAAATTGTAACTCGTTATTATTTTTATAATGTTGGAATCTTTAAGAATGTCAAACGGTTGATCCAATAGGGAAATTCATAAAGTTACATTGAGCCGAGAACCAGTAATATATGCAAAAGCAAAACATTAATATAAACATAATAACAACATTTTAACATTTTATTTCAGTTGTTTACGCCAATCCTTTGTTTCTTTGAGGTCTACAGATTTTGCCTCCCCACAAATTGTTTTGAAAGATGTGTCGAGCCCGGTACGTTTCCACCATCCGCTAAATGCCTTAAAACCACTGAATCCAAGTTTATTAGCGATTTCTAAAGCTTTTTTCCTGAATCAAAAACCCAATGGCGGGAATATTTTTTTGAAGAAAATGAAATAAACAAGTACAGAACTATAGAATCAATTCAATATAATCAGTTTTCCAATAAGCTTGTTATTATATGCTAGAGAGTTTAGAGTGCTTTAGAGTTATTGTTTTACTTTTTGCTATTTTATACTTTCTTTAATGTATCATTATCAGAACAAAGTATTCAAATCATAAAAATCATTTCTATTTTTTGATAGATTTAACTTTATAAAGATACTCTATTAACATATTTTCTGGGAAAATTTTTAAAAGGTCGCATGGATATTTAAAAAAAAAGCTGATGCAGTATTTTTAGACATTTTTTTAGTCATCCCTTTAATAGAAATGGTTCCCTAAAGTCAACTTTTAAAATAAAAATGGCTCCCCTTTTGAGGAACTAAGATGTGTTGAGAACCTTGCTCTTGCAATTTACTAATTTGCAATTTACTGCATTACTAATCATCCATAAAAATAACTATAACGTTTTAATTATTTTAAAGCAAAGTATTGGGAACATAATGTATTAGAAATATTTTTGTTAGAAAAAATAGCATCAGAATGAATATAAGTGCAATAATTTTAATTTCATATAAATTGATTGAAGTCTAAATAGGATCATTTAATTTTGAAATGGAAGGTTTGCATGCGCAATAAAATTTTATGTCATTTTGATGTGGATGTTTTCCTGCTGAATTGTATCTCACTATTCTTTATCTTAGTTTACTCTAAATATTGGCCGCAATCTGGCTCGGATTTTGAAAACAATAGACCAGAGACACAATAAAAGCTCAAAATGGCGTTACTTAAGTACTCCTCTTCATCTTAAAAGCTATAAAATTTTTAATGCCTTTTGTCACAACTAAAAAGTGTAAAATGGATTTTCTTACACTGTTAAATGTAGAAACTAATTGAAAATCGAGCCGGGATTCATTAGAACAGCAGAGTCTATTGCATCGTAATCTTCTTTGAGATTATTTGCTTATATAATTTTCATAACTCCTTAACAAAGTGCAGTTTTTAATCAAACAGCGTGTTTTAAGAAAGAGCGAATGTACTGTGTCGAGAGCCTGCTTAAAAATTTTGTATGATATCTCATAAATAGTTTTGCATTTTTTATGCGTATAGAAAAAGAATGTTGACATCAGAGATAATACTTCGTTTTTTTGCAAACTTGACTAATCTATATTTTAATTAGAAAAACACGCTCGTGATTAATGCTGACGTCCTATCAAAAACGGCAATGATTTAAATAATCCTGTTTCTTTTCTTCGCAAATGCAATTACTTCTGAACATCACATAAATTTAATATTTTCATCATGAAATTAAAAGAAAAGTACTTTCAAATGGAATTTTTTGGAAAACTGTATCTCAGTTTACTGATTGTCTATGTTTTTAAAAATAATTTTCAAGCATGCAATGTTTAAGAATATATCTATATGGCATGTGACTCGATTAGGTATGATCAACCCATTTGCACTTAAGACAATATAAATATTTCAATATTTCTTTCTGGCTGACGACGTATACATAACGTTTTCACAACGAAATTAACTCTTCATGAAGTAAGAAATAAATAAAATGATATAAATAACCAACAAAATTAAGAGAAATGTAATCGAATCAGATGCAGGCTTACACAGCAAAATTACCAGGATCAATGAAGTTATATTTACGATTTAAAAAAAAACTTCGGGGGTTTCTTAGGCTGTTAGTCCCTGAAACTATTATGAAATTATCGCTTTTAATAAATTTCAAAACTGTATTTGAACACATAATTGATATTTTTAATATAAAAATGCTTTTGGGTATTATTAGGAGATGGTTTTAAAAAGATATTACATGTAAAATATCTATTGCAATTTTCGTGAAAAAAAGGGTTTTTGTCTATTTTCTGTATGTTCTGCAGCCCGGCATGACCGGGCTGGATCCCCTCGTATTACTAACAAGAAACAATATGGACATTACATTAATTGGTTTATATCATTCTTTTTATATTTTTGTTAGAAAAAATGTTTTTTTTTTAATTAAAATATTTCATAATATGTAGCCTTTTATATTGATTTTACTTTCTTAATGTGTTTCAGTTACATATAGATATTATTGCTTTTAAAAGTATTAAGGGGAATAATACATTTTACTGAGCAATGAATATAGTGTATGACTGTGAACCAAGAAAAAAAGTAAGAACAAAGTTTGAGCAAGGGTGCACAATTTTATTTTTATATTTTAATCATAATTTACTTTTATTTTCGTTTCTTTGTCGTTATTATTGTCAATATTTCATCTAGATATACTTTATTTTTCATTTTCTGCCCTTTTGGTGTTATTTAAATACAGCTGACTCCCTCAAATCCACACAACTTGGGACCAGAGGTTGTACGTATTTTAGAATTTTCTGGATTTCTTGCCATTGCTTTGTTTATATTTTTTAAACAGTAATTTGAATGTAATAATGCAAGCGAGATTACAATGAGTACTTACAATATAGTAAAATGTAAAGTAATTAACTAATAAACAAAAATAATAAAAATTTAGATAATTTTGAAAATGATTAAATTATTAAAAGTGAAGGTTAAGTAAATAATAATGTGTAATTGATATGCATATTAAGATGCGATACATTTTTCCTAAATTATTCAAAAGCTGCCTTATAAAGGTACCCTAATAATTCTCATCAAAAATATAAAATAAGGAAGTTTTATTTCAGGTTTAGCCAGACTTAATAATCAGAAAAGCCTGATTAATACATAAATATATTTGATAAAAAGATTATGATTACCAGTGATATCAGCAATAAGACTTCCTCAAATCCACACAGCTTGGGACCAGAGATTGTGCGGAATTTAGATTGTTTTGGGTTTCTGGCTGTTGCTTTGTTTAAATTTTTTAAACTACAATTATCGTGTAAATATGCAATCAAAACTATAATGAATTCTTGCAATATAGTAAAATATTAAAATAATTAAGTAAAGTAACAAACTAAAATGATGAACATTTAGAAAAATGAATAAATTATTAAAAGTAAAGGTCAAGTAAAAAATTAATAATGTATAGTTAAATATGAATAATAAAGATGAGATATATTTTCCTTTAATTATTGAATGAAACTTTTCTCATAAAGGTACCCTATTAATTCACATCGAAATCATAAAGTAGGGAAGTTTTATTTCACGTTTTAGCCACTCTTAATAACCAAAAAAGTTTGATTAATATATAAATATATTTAGTAAATAGATTGTAATTACCGATGATATCAGCATATCTTGGTTTTTTTCAAAAATTAATGTATACTTCCTTCATGAAAAACTATGAGTTCCGTCATATTATCGATAGTTACATATTAAAATACATACAGAATGATATAAAACTAAGAAATTCTGTAATTTTGCCCCTACATCTGAAATGAAAGTTTCATTGTTTACATCTGCGATTATGTGCAGATTTTAGGAGGTTGCGGATTTGAGGAAGTATGCTGTATCTTGAATTTTTTCAGAACTTTATATGTCCTTCATCAAAAAGCATGCGTTCAGTAAGATTACTGAGAATTATATATTGATTACATAATGAGAATTACATAAGTACGGAATTGATATTAAAATGAAAAAGTCTAATGGTATTCCTACATCTGAACTGAAAGTTTCATTGATTAAATCTGTGATATAGTGCGGATTTTAGGCATTTGCGGATTTGAGGGAGCCTAGTGTATTCCATTTTTTATTACACTTGTCATGTTTTTATTTTCTGATTACTTATTATAGATAACTTCCAGTTTCCGTCTTGACTGTTCTTTTTAATCCATATCCTTTTACTGCTGTTTTTCTTTTTTGTTTCCGACTTTTGGACCCATGTGCAGGGCTGCCACAGGCGATTGTTTTTATTTCCTATTCGCCCCACTATTTTAAGAAAATAAATTTTGTAGTATATTTCTCTTGCAGATGTTGTCAGAGTGTATGTGAAAAAATTTTATTTAAAAAAATGGGGCGAGATAGAATTAAAAAATAGTTACCTGCGGCAACCCTGCATTTGAGGCTTTTGCACTGACATCTTTGAGATAATTTGCTCATGCATTTTTTCATTCATATTTAATTAACTGTAGTTTTTAAGCAAAAAATGTGTTTTAACGATGTGTGAGTAATTAAAATACTTTTTTAAAACGTTTCCAATGATACCTGATTTTCCTCTTGTGTAATGCATCATATCAGTCTGTCTAAAGAAAAGGGTTAACATTTCCCAAACCTGTAACTTTTAACATCATTATATATTTATGTTATCATTGTATTGTGTATTACACTAGTAATTTAATCATTTTATTAATCCTATCTTGTTGAATAAAAAATATTTTTCCCTGTAATTTACTTATATTTAAAGACATGAATTTTTTATGATAATTTTTTTTAGTGTCAATTACTGATAAATTGCTTAAATTGATAATAATAATAATCTAATAAATCATTCTTATTAATTATGTGTCATTAAATTATAAAACTATTTGCATTAATGTAATTTCTTTCATTTTAGGTAATTCAGGTAAATCATTTTCAGAGAAAAAGTAGGCAGATGATGATACACTGAAAATGGCACCAAAAGAAAAGTTCTGAAAAGGACAAACGTGAAAAACAGACATCAAAATTGATCTAATGGTCGACCCACCCACAAACAACAACACTTGCAATTTATCTACTATTTCTCATTCAGTTGAAGCCTTTACTTACTTCTTCTGTTTCTTCTTTAGCTACAGTGAACAACAATAATAAGTGCTTATATTTCCTCTCAAACAAACCAAATTTCTTCCATGTATGTGAAGTTCGTTATTTCACATTGGCATACACCTAATTATGAGAAATATCATTAACGATTTTCTCATGAAAACTGGTAAAGGACCAAAGATGCTTCCATATGAAAGAAAATCCTTGTCATTGTGGAAAATGTAACAACAATAAATTTCAAAAAATATTTGAATTAACATCTTCATAACAAGTATTCTTTTATCTGTGTAGAAAGTTGTAAAGTTTTGTAAGTGTGACTTAAATCATCAATTTTTTACACTTGACAAAAAAATGTTTTTGAAATACACAACGAAAGATTTCCAGATATGAATAACTTCAGTTCACACATTCTTGTGCAAACGAGTGAGAAACCTTTTGCTTGCCAGTTTTGCAACAAAAGATTTTCTTATAAGAGTACTCATAGGATACACCTTCGTGTGCATACAAATGAACGACCTTTCAGTTGTGAGATATGCAACAAAAAATTTAAACTGAAATGTAACTTTGATAGACACCTTTACATACACACGAACAAGAAACCTTTCTGCTGCAGAATGTGCAACAAAAAGTTTTCTAGTAAAACTCAGTTGAATAAACACATTCCCGTACATACAAATGAGAAACCTTTCAGTTGTGAGATCTGCGACAAAACATTTTCGGACAAGAGTTACTTGAAACAGCACCTTCGCATACATACAAATGACAAGAGTTTCAGTTGTGAAATATGCAACAAAAATTTTACTGAGAAATATAATCTGAATAAACACCTTCTCATGCATACAAATAAAAAAGCTTTCAGCTGTGAAATATGCAACAAAACATTTTCTCAAAAACGTAGCCTGAATGTACACCTACACAAGCATACAAATGAGAAACGTTTCAGTTGTGAAATATGCAACAAAACATTTTCTCAGAAATGTAACCTGAAAACACACCTTCTCGTGCATACAAATGAGAAACCTTTCAGTTGTGAAATATGCAACAAAACATTTTCTCAGAAAAGTAGCCTGATTATACACCTTCGCATGCATAGAAATGAAAAACCTTTTAGTTGTGAAATATGCAACAACAAATTTTCTCATAAAAGTAGCCTAAATACACACCTTCTTGTGCATACAAAAGAGAAACCTTTCAGTTGTGAAATTTGCAATAAAAAATTTTCTGTGAAAAGGTACATGAATACACACCTTCTCATGCATAGAAATGAGAAGCCTTTCAGTTGTGAGATATGCAATAAAAAATTTTCTTGGAAAAGTTACTTGAAAGAACATCGACGTACGCATACAAATGTGAAACCTTTCAGTTGTGAGATATGCAACAAAAAATTTTCTTGGAAAAACAGTTTGAATACACACCTTCTCATGCATAGAAATGAGAAATCTTTCAGTTGTGAGATATGCAATAAAACATTTTCTTGGAAAAGTTACTTGAAAGAACATCGACGTACGCATACAAATGAGAAACCTTTCAGTTGTGAGATATGCAACAAAAAATTTTCTTGGAAAAACAATATGCAGAAACACCTTCTCGTGCATACAAATGAGTAAGTTTCCAATTGTGAGATATTGAACAAATTTTCTCTCAGATATAACTTAAATGCACACCGTATACATACATATGAAAAATCTTGCAGTTGTTAGAAATCCAACAAAGAATATTCTGACTAAGATAACAATATACAAATGAGAAACTTTTCAGTTGTTAGGTAGGCAGAAAAACATTTTTCCAATGTAACTTGAAAACACAGCTTTGTTTGCATAAGAATTTGAAACATTTCACTTGTAAGATATTCAACCAAAATTTTTTTGACAAGTGTAAGTTTAATGTACAGCTTCCCACGCGTTGCTAATGAGGAACCTTTTATTTGTGAAGTAATCAACAAAAGATTTTCTGTGAAAGATTAATTCATTAAACTTGATCTCATTGATATGAATGAGTGCAAAATACTGCGTACAACAATATTAAATATGCACCCACATCTATTTTACCCTGTATACATGAGTGCAAACTGTTGGAACACTCAAATTTCTATTAAAGCAGGTTTTTCTTATTATTCGCAAATATGTTATATGAATTGTGAAAACACTACCGATGTTCGTAAAATTAATTTGCTTATTCTGTAAATTCGCCTAAACATTTTATTGTAGGTGCAGGGGCTCTGAAATGAGATACTAGAACAGAGATAGCCAAACTTTTCTGATTATCAGTCTTTCAAGGTTTTTTTCAACTATTTATTATTGTCCACTACTTTCCCATTCTCTAATTATCAGTTTTTGACCAAAACAGGTTTTTAAGACTGAAACCGAAACTAAATTTCGGTAATCGTCCTCCTTTCAACCAAAAACGAAACTGTCTTAAACATTTAAAGTAATTATTACATATAAAGAATATATTACTTTGTTTTAATATTGTTTGTTAGAAACGCATTTCTAACAAACAAATATTACTTTATGATAATGATTATCATAGGCTTTCATTAGTGATTAAGAAAGAATTAAGTTGTGGCAGTTTCTCCCTCAAAATATATAAGAATGCAACAGTCGTTATAAGTCAGAATTTAAAAAATGCACAAAAGAGGAAATAATTTGTTAAATTTGATTAAAAAGTAACGTTAGCATTAAGACAACACTTTAAGCTTAGAAATAATCAAATTTTATTTTCCATTTCAACATTCTTTAATTGAGACAAATTTAACAATATTGAGTGCTTTAGCTAATTTTAAAAATATATGTAAGAATAAAGTGTATCATTTATTTCTCAATTATGCATAACAAGATTAAAATAAATATTTGGTCGCTCCCCCTCAAAAATATTTGTCACCCACTGCCTCCTAAGAAAATTTTGAAATGACGCCCTTGTTTGAAAATTATATCTTCGGTATACTAAGTTGGCTCTGTGTGCCTTTCACATAAACTTTTTATTTTCATATAAAATAGAATGTAATTAATTCATTAATAGCACAGAATGATTTTCTAATTATACGAATTTCATCTAATTAAAAATTCTTTTGGTATACATACTTCAAGATATCTTTTTTAATTGATTTTAGTATAAGATCTTCATCTGTTTTAATTCACCTCTCTTAAAGAACATTCGAAACATTTCTGCAGTTTTAAACTAAAACGTTTCTATTCATGTTAAGTCTCCAGCTTTTAATGAGAACGTCGAAATTGTTTCAAAGTTTAATAACATATGTACTGCTTGCTTTACAATATGCACTAACGACTTGAGTGAGTGGTGACTGATTGATCGATATTCATAAACAATGAAGTTCATAGCAGAAAATAAAGAGTGTCTCATTTGAGTCGATACAGCTCAAATAAATGGAAAAAGTTGAAAATTTGTAAAGGAAGAAACGAGATTTTTAGAATATAGATAGTTTCGGGCCCGCCGAATTTTCGGCAAATTCGTCAAAAATCAATGTTTGGCGAAGCTCAAATTGTGAGCCGAAAACGATAATATATACTTTGTTGTTCCCTACTAATTATCATAAATCAATAAAAAAAAATACTAGCGCTATTTTGAATATATATATTAGGGTGGAACTTAAGTATAGGGTAAAAAAAAAACTTTTTTATTTTAATGTGTAATAGTGAAAACTTTTTTCCTTTTTGGATGTCTAAACTTTTAGCTGAAAAGGTTTTTTTAAATTAAGTTGTTTTTCGGTTCCTCAAGGAGGTCAAAGTTTTGAAATTTCAGTATAAAGTAACTGAAAGTAAACAACATAGCTGTTAGCTCATATCTACTTTTATTTAGCAAATACTATCCAGAAGTCACCACGAGGAGGTGGTTAAATATCGACTTCCATCCTCCTTACCTCCCTTTGTTATGAATTAATTAAATTGGATATTCAACCTACTGTCTTTTTAGGCAAACTTTGTCATTACATTGTGGGAATTCAACTTTCCCAAGATTAAGCCGTCTTTTGCTTAATATTTAAAGACGGATGACGCAGCTCGCGAGACAATTTTGACACACGTTTCCACTGTTTGAGTATGACAAGGAAAATCTAAAATTCAGGTGTATCCCCAGTTTGTACTTTTTTTAAGTTCTTCATTCGATCAGATCGTCAAGATAGGATCAATGTTTTTATAGTCTATAATTTCAATATGTTCGCATTTTTTCAAGTCGCTTTCCTACTGGTCCAGAAAATCCATTTGTACCCGTAGTTTTTCAGCAAGATGTTGAAATAAGTATCTAAGAAAAAAGTTCATTTGCATGTAATAATCGAATTATCCATTATAAAGTTTTTAGGGTATTGCTTCCGATATTTTAACAACTCCAGATTTGCATCCTGCATTAAAGGCGTTTCTGTTTCACCTAATAACTCTCAAACTTGAAATGTCTGTGTTATTATTTTGAAAATACACCAAAATTGCAGTGGCTATATTAATATAAGAAGATGTCAATGAAATATGACCAATATATTTTTATCCTGGTTTTTGAACTGAAACCAGATGTTCGTCTTTAATTATTCTTTATACTTTTTTCCCTCTGCTTCAGTTATCATAGCGTTATCCTTTCTGCCATAAAAATACCAACCTTCTAAAATTAACTCCTTTCGTCTTTTCTGTTCTTTCAAATTCTTCCTTTTCTTTTCTCTTTGTCGTCTTCAAGTCCTTCTTTCAGTTATCTTTTCTTTATTATCATCAGAAATACCCATATCTTCTAAGGTGCCATTTGCAATAATATTTGCAGTTCTGTCTAATACTCTGGTTCTTTCACCGTGTTGATTATCACATTCAGCTTTAGAAAAACAACCGATTGAACTATTTCCTTCCGAACTGTTTTTTACACTTGACGGTCATTCAATCAAAACATAATTTTTTTGTTTTAAAATAACTTTTTTCCTTGAAATTTCCATTTCCAGTCTTGCTACACATTTTTTGTAGTTTTTATATCTATTGATCCTATTGTCATCACCCCATCTCTCTTTGGTCTTTGAGAAAGTGACGTTCTTGCTCTGATACACCATAATATTTAGTGCTTTTACACAAAGAAATGTTTTTTACAGGATTACCTAACATTTTGCAACTTTATATTAGATGTGGGATTATTCTTTCTAATCTTAAAATTTTTTTTCAAATTTTGACATTTCTCGCACTAGTCTCTAATCTTTTTTATGATTTGTGTATCAGAAACCGTTGGAATTGAAGGTCTCAGCAATACACTTTTAATTGTATCATCAACAAGTTTAGATATTTCAGAAATAGTGTGTACCAGATTCCAGCTGTCAGATTTTAAGTTAAATTGAACCCAAAAACAATGTTTCATAACTTTTACATATGTTCATCAACGATGACAGTCTAATGTTAATTGTTTTGGTTCACAAAATACAGGACACTTCAACAATTATCTAGATTTAGGTACGTTAACAGACTTTGTCACTTTTGACACCGAATGTTTATCGAAAAATAATTAAAGAAACTGTTAACACCCGTTAAATCGGACTAACTTGTTATGTGTCGCAGCCAAATAAATCAGAGACAATGAAAGCTGACGCCAACGACGCTGGCTTCTACAAAAGTCAAATAAAGTGGGGCTAACTTTTCTAAGGCACTCAAACTGAATTATTCTCTTTATTACAGGACATTAACACTTAATTAATTTAATTTTGCAAAATATAAATTTAACAATAAGCTTAAAAAACTTTTCATGCAATTATTGGCTTTTTTTCGTTTTTTATGGAAAATCGGGCGCTTTGAGGAACCAGAAAATATCATTTTAAAATTAAAAGAAAAATATTTTCTTTTTATGGAGTTAAAAAGGAAAAAAATAATCACTATTAGAATATAAAATTCTAAACTTCGTGTTTTAGTTCCACCCTAATATATATATATTTATATTAATTATATGTAATTATTAGTATATAATGAAACTTTTGTTATGTTTCCAAAGTTGATTGGCATCGTCAATGTGATTAATGTAATTTGAGTTTCTTTATAAATGGTTCAAAATTCGTAAGTTTGAAACTTAAAACCTTAAGAAATTCAATATCTAAATTATTTTTTCTTTGTATTTTGCTACGATGAAGTTAACATGACATAAATCAGATTCAACTTTGTAGAATCTTAGACATCAGAGCAAAACCGTGAGAACCTTTTAAAAGCTTTCGGGCATTTTCATGTAATAATTATGTTCGTTGTAAAGAGATTTAAAATCATCTTTTTATAAAACTTCTCAGCTTCAAAGTCAACTAATAAGTCATCAATTTCTTGTAAATTATAATTCGATAGCTTCAACTTCCATTGAAAAGGGTGGTGTCATAATTCATGATCTACACTAGAGTACGAAATGTATACTCAAGTGCCACAAAAAGTGATACACCAGCAAATATCGTGTAGGACCCCACGAGCATGGAGAAGTCCGACAACACGACATGGTATGGACTCAAATGATGGATCTATTGTCTGATGGTATCCTGGAAGTAACTGACACGATGAATCCAGCAGGGCAGCCCTCTAATCCATGGGAGTGCGGGGTGGTGTAGATTTCTTCTGAATAGCACTTTGCAAGGCATCCCAGATATATTCAGTAATGTTGATGTCTGGGGATTTAGGTGACTAAAGTAAAGAAGAGTGCCTCTGGAGCCACTCAGTAGCAACTCTCGATGTGTTTGATGTCAGATTGTCTTACTGGAATTGTTCAAGTCCATTAGTGTGTTTCATTTTTCCAAAGGTGTGATTTTCATATGACTTTGCTTACGCCCCGAGTCTCAGTGCTGAAAAAGATATATATGTCAAGTTGCAAGAAGATTGGATAATATTTAGGGGTTGCACATATTGATCACTTTTATCTCAAACTAGTGAAAATTCTAAAATTGAAGTTTTTTGCACTAACGAGTTTCTCACATATTTCTTTCATCGTTTGAAGGTAATTGAACTTTAAATAGAGAACCAAAAGAGGAATTTGGCTACTAGAAAAGGTGCCTAGTGGTGAGTTTTTAAGAGCTTGACTCCCTTTAAAGGAATAAGTACTTTTAGCTTTCATTTACCATCACAAGAAAATGAAAGAAACACATTCGGATGCTGTTAAATCTACTAGTACTAAACTACAAGAAGTGTGGAGGAAAACAAATACTCCTGTTCATTTCTATGAAACTGCAATGAGCCTTGGCAACAATGCTCCGAAAATCTCCGTATCTCAAGCTACCGTTTACCAGATCGGCCGATCAATAGAAGTGAAATTGCAAAGAAAATAGAAAAGTCACTTTTAGAAAATCCTCCTCCTTCGGTCTTGCATTGCTTTGTAAACAGTTGCCTCAGTTGTTCATGGGAATGTCAATACTTTGGAAGATAGAGTTGCAGTTCTAGTGGCTGGTAAAGATTTTGAGCATTTTTTGGCATACCTGTTGCCCTGAAAGGTACTGGTGAACAGATGACTGAAGTGATGACTATGTGACAATATCATCCGTATGTCTTTTGATACTACAGCATCTAATACAGAACTAATCCAAGTGGCATTTACCAGAATTGAAAGAGAATTAGGACGAAGATTGTTGTGGTTGGTTGACGTCATCACACACATTAACTAATTTTGAAAGGAGTGTTTGAGAAGTATTGTGCTGTGACATACCACAAGTGGTCCTGGCATCCAGATTATTTGAAAGTTCCGAAATCTGTTGGATTTCCTTGATAAGAAGTCATATACGACGATACTGTATGAAGAAAGTCCCGTTCAAGGCTTTCTAGAATAAAAATGAGTGAAAGTCTTTAAGTACCTCCAAAATGCCCTAAAAGACGAAAGTCACCCAAGAGAAGACTACAAAGATTTATTACAACTCCCCCTCCTGTACCTAGGTGGTTGGTCTGTAAACGACTTCAATTTCAGAATCCCAGGGGCTCTGAATCAAACACGGTGGATGGCAAAGGCAATATATGCACTTAAAGTTGACCTCTTCACTAAGCAGTTGGAAATTCCTCAATGAGAATTGAAAGGGACGAAACAGGTTGCACATTTTGTCAGCCTCATATATGTTCGCTTTTTGCACGAGGCAATTGTAAGACGATGGGCTCCAAAGAATGATTTGGATATGCTACAGCTTCCGAGCACTTACCTAGATGTAGAAGTTAAAAAACTGCTCTCACAGAATACTGCAGTGATTGTCTAAGAAGCCTTGTGAACGCTCTTAAGGTGGTCAATAATACCGCAGAAAGAGGAATTGCTCCGATAAAAAACTTGAACAAATTACTCAGGGATGAACAACAAAAACAATTCTAAAGGTAGTCGAGCATCACAGAAAAGTCGTCACCAAGTGAACAAAAGAAGGGATTGCATCGTTCAAAGTTGATTAATATAGCACATGTTTTGCCTATCATACTACCTATTAATCTTAGTGTCTAGGTTTAGTATTATTTTAAGTTTGTTATTTCTAGTTTTCCCAATAAAAGTAATTAACTTTGAAAAATCGTATTTTTTGCCAAATTCTACAAAACTGCTCAAAGTGTGCAACCTCTAAATATTATCCAATCTTCTTGAAATTTGGCAAGTATAATTTGTACATCACTGAGACTCGGGGCGTAAGCAAAGTCTGCAAAAATTTACATTTTATTTTTTGCCTTACAAAATGAAACACCCTAATGTCACACCCTAATGCACAGTGGACAAAAATGGGTGTAGATAATTGGAGCTTACGTTTCCCTAACCTGTCAAAATCACCTACATACATATCAGGAGTCCCTTTATCGTTTTAATTGCACATGTACCATACGATCACAGAGGCTCCACCAGTTTGATCAGTCTCTGCTATCATGTGAGGTCCATGGATTCGTGAGTTGGTCTTCATACCTGTACACATCCAGCATTCCGATACAATTGGAAATGGGACTCGTCGTTTTTGTTTGAGAGGTTGAGGTGGCTGCTGTTTTTATATGTGGTGCAAGAACAGGTTTTTTAAACCATGGTACAGGCAAGATGCACCACACTTTTAAAAGATACTTTAAAAACTTTTTTTTTACCTATTAGAAATTTAAAATTATGAAGTCTCAATACTTACCTGAGTTTCCAAAATGTCATAATATTTACTATCACAATAATGACTTCCAATGTTAAAGTGCGCGCAAAATTTCTCTTTATATATGAAGGAAAAAACTACAATAAAATTTAAAGTTTTTACTTAAATTTTGACTTTTTTAAACGAGCTTAAAATTTATATATTTTAATATACAGTTTCATAAAACCAGTTTTCTGATGGTAAAAGCAAATTTTCGAAAATGAATTGGGTAATGAGTCTTTCTGATATTTTCCATATGCTAACCTGGGTTTTTGCTTTCTCTAATGGAGAATCCTGCTTCACCAGCATCTTCTTAAGAATAAGTTTTTCGTGGTCAAACAAGAAATTCAAAATATTATGTCACTTGTACACATTATGCTTTTTTTTTATATCTCTGTGTTTTAATTGTGTATACCTTGATACGTGTTTTTTTTTTTTTCAAAATCGATATTAAGTGTGATTTTTAAAGTTTTCCACTGATTATTTTGAATATTTCAGAAAATCTCTATCAGTTATCTTAATTTTTTCGTATTGACATCCTATTTATAGTTTTAGATTAACTATTATTCCATTTACTAGTCTCTATAATTGCTGTTATCATTCCATTCATTTTTCAGCAGTTAGCAATAAAAAAAAGTTTGCATTGTTTTTTAGACTTTTATTTCAAACACGTGTTTCTAATTTAAAAGTATATCTCTAAAACAAAAATGTATGATTAAAGAAAAAAGTATTGGAAAGTTGATTTTTCGTGTTGTAATAATAATAATATTTAACATTTTTCAAGTGTCTATAAATCTTTTTTAATAGTCTATTGTTGCGTCAATAGTACACAAAATAACTACTGATGTTAAATTTCAATAAACTTTGATTTTAATTTTTATTTTTTAAACTAAAAAGTAATTTTCTCCAAAATTAAAAAATAATCAAACTTAAAGTTAAGACAAAAGTAAGAAGTTTATTCAAATAAGTATAGAAGTAAAAATAGATAAAAAAAAACACTTCTTTTAGCATATCAATGTTTATCTTCAAAGTAATACCTAGTTTCCTGACTACAATTTATATTGCTTGAAAAATTACTTCTAAAATAAGTTACTTTTATCTCTTATTATAGAAAATTCACTGCTTTGTTTAAAATTTGTTAGATAGTGCGAAATAGTGAATATATGAAATATAGATAAATATGTTTTGCTCTTTTATAAGATGTGACAAGAGGAAAGAAAAAAAGGAGCATTATTTAAAGGATGTATTTGATATTTTTAAATTGTTTTTTCAATGCATAATTATTCAATGTGTTTTTTCAATGTAATTATTAATGTGTTTTTTCAATGCATAATGTATAATTAGTCAATGTGTTTCTTGAATGTCTAGTTATTTATTTTAAATTTTAACTTATAAAATCACATTTTGAAAAAGATATTTATATTTAATTCAATATTTTGCTTATTTTTTTTTATCTTCTAGCGTTTAGAACACTTCATTGTTAAAGTTTTGAAGTCAGTTGGCTTATTTTAGCAAACGTGCTCTCGCTCTCCATTGTTGTTGTAACCAAAAGGAATATTGGGCAATTGATTATCAGTAACCGGCCAATGGAAAAAAGGCATATAATTAAATTATGGTTGAGTTCTAAAAATATTAAAATGTTGTATTATCATTGAAAAAACTCCTTTATACATTTTTGTTATACAATTCTAACCTGCCAGAGAGTGAAAAATCGATCACAATTTTTAGCTTTGCATACATGCATGAAATTAATTTAACCCTCCGTCTACCAGACGGGTCCATTGGACCCGACAGGTACATACAAAATATTCATTCAAACCAGAAATTTCTTTAAAATAAACTAAGTATATAAACCAGACAAAAATAAGGTAAATAAATAAGTTAAATAGTTTTAAATAAAAATTCTGGTGTAGAACGTTTTATTAAAACTTGAATAAAATTCCCGGTAGATCTAGGGTTAAATAAGACATTTTAAAAGTTATCAACCATTAGTATAAATAAATTGCAAGAGACTAAAGATTTTCCTGTGTTCAACCGTTTGAATTTAGTTCTCCATCATCAGCGGGTGGATTGTAGTTTTATAAACTGTACAGAAGTGCATTTTCGACTCTGAAGTGAAGTTTAAAAAATATTTTTTTTTCTGAAAAAACAACCTGTATTTTAACATATTTTTCCCATTCTTCATAATCTCACTAACTCATTTATATTATTCCGATGTTGAAATTCTACTTCGTAAGTCTACTTTTTTTTAATTCATTTATTTCAAAATACAGCAAATATTTTTTAAAGTATGTTTGTTCACAACATTATTTTCTGTTAATTTTCTGTATTTATTATTTTAAAGTTTTTACTACTGATATCCTTGATCAAGTATGTACTTTATAGATGATTTTTAGTACATTGGGAGCATTATTAACAATCTTTGAAGGTTTAATAATTTTTATTTGGTTTTTTAAATGTTAGTAGAGAAAGGACTAAAAGGAAGCTTTAGTGGCTATTTCCATCTTGGTTAAGAAATCTGTCTTCTATCCTGTTGGATATGTGTAATAACCTATCTATGTATGCTTGTATTATTACATATGTTGTACTCAATATGTATTTTGTTTAATAAATAATATCTATAAGAAAAGAACATGCTATTAATGCTGCTGCCTCTGTAAGCATTTTCTTTATTCCCTTTTAAATAGGTAATTGCGTTCATTTCATTTAAAAATTTCCACAAAGAATAACCGAAGGAGGCAACAACAGTATTAGTATCTTCTGATATCAACATGCCAATTTATTGGAATCTTTTAAAGAAATTTCAATATTTTATTTATTTCTACTATTACTTGTCATTATATTTCTGTCATAAAAACAAATTAGTGAGTTTCGTAATTTTCATTTCTTTCCAAACGGTACATGTGTTGTATATCCACTGCCAAAAATATGTTAAAAACTACTAACATCATTTCAAGTTATTGAAAAATATTACGTCAGCATCAGCTGTTTTCCATATGTGTTGTTGTACCATTAAAAAACAGCACAGTTTAAATTAAAAATAAAAATGCAGAAGACTTATACGCATCATTCTATGTGAGTTTTACACTTTTGAATGTTTAAAGAACTTAACATTGAAAGAGCTTTAGCTGTAATGTGACTGTCAGTTTTAAATTTAAAGAAAACGCTTTTGTTTGAGGTGACTGTGGATTTAAGAATTTTCTAAAAAACCTATAAATTATGACCTATTGAAGAAAGCATTTCCGATGTACACATAACATGTTCTGCAATAAGGAAAGGGCAGCTGATGTCACTGTAGGAAAAATTACTGTGGATCCACAGTAATTTCCTGTCCGTTCTTACTACTCCTACCGTACACAAAAATTCATGTGATCTGATTGGTCTATGATTAACAGCCCTGTGATGGAATTGGTCAACGTCGCCATGATGATTCCTGTTACGATCGCTAAAACGAAAATGTTGTTGGTACTGTTTGTTTTCAGAAAGCTAAACCCTCCGCGCTTTTGAGCATGCGTCAGGTCTGTTTTAATTTTATGAAAATAGGGGTGAGTCGAGTTTGTTTAGCTTCGTTTGGCTGAGTTCAATATTAGTGACAGCGTACAAAAGAGCAACGAAGTAGAACTTCGTAAAATACCCATCTAAGAGTAACACCCCTTTTGACAGTAGAATCGTCCCAGAGTGCTTGGCGAGGATTTCGAAAACGAACAGTAGATTGGTTGATTGTAAGTGTTTGTTTATAAATATGCCCTTTTCTTATAACAATATATAACTTTTTTTACACGAGTAAGGTTTTCTTTAAAGAAAATTAATACAGGGTAAAACAATATTCATTCAATGCTTATTGAGGTTTCTACATGATGGAAAATCAATAATTATTTTATTACAGGCTGATACTCTAAAAATGCACATTCGTTTTGATGTACCCCAACTATTACTAAAGTTATAGCTATTGCTTCTTGCATATTATAATTTTTTTTTCGACTTTTGCCGTTAATATGTCATATCATGACGACAACTCTATTAATTAATCTTTGTTTTACTAAAAAATGACCCTTTATTTAAACAAGTGGGTAAGTGTGATCACAGATCGCACAGAGGGTTTCATTTACATTTCTTTCAAAACCTTTTATCCTTTTGCAAAATCTGTTAGTTCCACATTTCGTAATCAGAGGGAGCATTGTATTCTAAACAAACCTCTATCCGAACGAAATTCTATTTTACAACCTATCCGCAGATATATTAGTCGAGGGGATAGGGCGGCGCCCCATAGCACCCGAGATATGTAGGCGCCGCCTGGCGGTAAAAAGTGGAACTAAATATGTAAGGTGATTAATATGAAAGAGTGGTCAAAGGGCGTGCAATGATATACCACGTGGGGGGTATCGGCAATTGTTAGAAAAGTGTCCCCCGGGTGAAAAGTAGAAAAGTTAGAAAAATTGCTTAAGATACACAAGTTAAAGTCCGGTGGAGGAAAATAATATAAGACTTTTTGAAAATTTTATGATTTTTCATGTGATCGGGAGTGTTCTGCTACAAGTATGCAAAATTCCAAGTTTCAAATTTAATTAGGGGCTGAGTTAGAAAAATTGCTAAAAATACACAAGTTAGAGATCGGAGAGGTAAATATAAGACTTTTTGAAATTTTTATGATTTGTCGTGTGATCGCAAGTGTTCAGCTATAAGTATGCAAAATTTCAAGTCTCCAACATATATAGTTTCTGAGAACGGGCTCTGTGACAGACAGACAGAGGAGTAAGACAAATAGGGTTTCGTCAGATGAACGAAACCCTAAAAATGACATCCTTAAAATGCTTGAGTGATATGAAAGGATTGGTTCACAAGGGACAGTTTAACCATTGGTTATAGGTTAGATTTCAAAACTGCATAAAAATATTTAAAAACTTAATTGGATTTTAATCACACTTGGACTAAGTTAGCCCTTTGAAGGGTGATGGTATATTCCATATACCACTTAATTTTTATTCCCAACTGCCGAAATTGCACCAGAATATTTGAAAAGCAATTTACTTTTATAATGTATGTGAAGAAAAGTATTTATTTATTTCTAAATCAATTTGTTCATAAATTTTGGTGAATGTCAATCATTTCAACATTTTAGTTTGAAAATAACTCTGCCACTGAATTGATTGAAAAACATGTAGTTAATTTATCATAGAAATAATACAATAAATCGCTGATTGTAGTACATATTTTTTTTAATTGACATTTTTGTCATTTTGCTCATTTTTAAAGTCAATCATGCCCTTAATATACAGGGTGATTCAGCTCGTCGGTGACAAACTTTAAGGATCGATAGAGCACACCTAGACGAACATTTTTGAATAGGGAATGTAGGGTCCCTGACGCGATGGTAAGGCGCTAGGCGCTTTCGAAAATTTGGGTGCCGAAATTCGAAACGTCATAAAAACTAGGGAAATGGTTAGATTTTCTTGCTTGTTGCGTCGAAATGATTCTGTTTGTTTAGACTTTCTTCAGTACCAATTTGATAAGCGTATCTCTTAAAACATGGATAGGGGGCGCTGCAGACTTTGGAGAGCTAGACAACAACTTTAAGCCCGTTATTTTGATAATTTAACACATGCTCGCCAAAGTTTATACTCTAACTTAAAGTTTGAACCCAAAAGTAGAGCCCTGCAAAAAGCGTAAGAGCCGGAATAAAATGTCAAAGTACAGGGTGGTCGAAACTCGAAGGCTCCTAAGAGATAAACAAACAGATTTCTTGACTTATGGCATGCATTTTCATGATTCTGTTTGCTGGGGCTCTCTGAAACTCAGTTGAACGGTACAAAAAGAAACATCGATAGGGGGCGCTTTGGGCAAAAAACATAATTCGTTGACATTTCGGACGCTAACTGGAAACGGGGCGCTACGATCAGTTAGTAATAATGAAAACACATTT
Organism: Maratus speciosus; assembly: GCA_963932465.1. Lineage (NCBI taxonomy): Eukaryota > Metazoa > Arthropoda > Arachnida > Araneae > Salticidae > Maratus > Maratus speciosus. The sequence continues at coordinate 388,837,721 of OZ010799.1, read as the reverse complement.
TCTACCTCTGCTCAACACTTCTGAATAAATTTAGACCAAAAACATCAATGATACTGGAAATTTATTTACAAAAAATAACACTACAGAAGATGCTCGAAATTTCGACCTTGGGCCATGATGCAGGCTTCGCACCTCCGTCGCATTGAGGAGTGTGTGTTTCCAACAATGCCAGGAGTATCTCTGATCTGCCCTGCAGCTGCCACAATGCGCGCCACAAGTTCTTCAGCACTGCTGACAGGTGTATGGTATACCTCGGCCTTCAGGTAACCCCAAAGGAAGAAATCCAAGCAGGTGAGGTCTGGTGATCGGGCAGGCCAGTGAACTGGACCCCCACGCCCGATCCACCGCTGGCCATACCTTGCGTTTAGATGGAGACGCACGTCGTTCGTGTAATGGGCCGGAGCTCCATCGTGCTGGAACCACATCTGGCGACGCGAACCTTCGGGTACGTGCGCCTCATCCAGAAGCTGCGGCAGCACTTGATCCAGGAAAATCAGGTAATTTCCACCTGTCAGCCGTTCAGGTAACAAATAAGGGCCAATGAGGCAATCCCCCAGAATGCCGGCCCACACATTTACTGAGAAACGCTCCTGGGCTGCTCGGCTTCTGGTTTCATGTGGATTTTCATCACACCACACATGACTGTTGTGGGCGTTCCACATTCCCTCCCGGCTGAAGGTGGACTCGTCCGTAAACAAAATGCTGTTTACAAAACGGGGATCCCTGGATCTCATCGCCAAGTACCATCTTGAGAATTCCACTCGAGGGCCAAAATCCTGCTCTCTGAGCAACTGCACCCGCTGGATGTGGTAGGGGTGCAGATTCCGGGAACGTAAGATGCGCCACGCAGTTGCTTGCGAAATGCCAACATGTCTGGCGATATCTCTCGTGCTAAGACCTGGGTTGTCCTCAACCAGGTTAAGCACAGCCTCTTCGTTGTCGGGGGTGCTCACTGATCGCTCCCGTTCAGGCCTGCCTCCGTCGAAAGATCCCGTTGTGGACAACCTCTGGTGTACTCGAGCGAAGAAGGCATGGCAGGGGATTTGCCTGTTGGGGTAACGCTCGGCGTACAACCGCTGAGCGGCTCGTCCATTACAACCAGCAGCGCCATACGCCAAATGCATGTCAGCCAATTCAGAGTTTGTGTACCGTTCCATCCTACTACCGATCTGCAGACAAGTAACCCGAAGCTTAAGTAGGTACCGCACGTTCAAAAGACGTGTCTGCGCATACAACTACGTCATCTCGCGTTGTCGTCTACGCATTACGTATCTTTTGCATATCGATATGGTACGATATCTTTTGCATAAATCAGCAAAAAGCACCTTATGTAAATTTTATTGCGCGCATTGTGCATGATTGAAACCAGCTATGTTTGTTAAAAAAAAAAAAAAAACTGCAGTTTTAATAGCTTCTTATGATAAGTAAATTACTCTCTTGTTTTGTTTCTAACTGATCGTAGCGCCCCGTTTCCAGTTAGCGTCCGAAATGTCAACGAATTATGTTTTTTGCCCAAAGCGCCCCCTATCGATGTTTCTTTTTGTACCGTTCAACTGAGTTTCAGAGAGCCCCAGCAAACAGAATCATGAAAATGCATGCCATAAGTCAAGAAATCTGTTTGTTTATCTCCTAGGAGCCTTCGAGTTTCGACCACCCTGTACTTTGACATTTTATTCCGGCTCTTACGCTTTTTGCAGGGCTCTACTTTTGGGTTCAAACTTTAAGTTAGAGTATAAACTTTGGCGAGCATGTGTTAAATTATCAAAATAACGGGCTTAAAGTTGTTGTCTAGCTCTCCAAAGTCTGCAGCGCCCCCTATCCATGTTTTAAGAGATACGCTTATCAAATTGGTACTGAAGAAAGTCTAAACAAACTGAATCATTTCGACGCAACAAGCAAGAAAATCTAACCATTTCCCTAGTTTTTATGACGTTTCGAATTTCGGCACCCAAATTTTCGAAAGCGCCTAGCGCCTTACCATCGCGTCAGGGACCCTACATTCCCTATTCAAAAATGTTCGTCTAGGTGTGCTCTATCGATCCTTAAAGTTTGTCACCGACGAGCTGAATCACCCTGTATATATTATTAATCCAATTATTCCTAATATTATTTCTCGAGATTTCTCGCATTTTAAATATACAACTCCTTAACTTTGTCGTCTTCTATTAAAGCCTCGGGACACACATTCGACTTTTACTGCCTAATGATGGGTTGTTTTTGACCTTGCAAGAAAATTTGCCCTTGAGAAAAGCACAATCAAATGAAGTGAAAGCTTGTAGGTAGGGATTCCCGGAGTATTCGGTATTTGGCCATGCTATCGAATATTCGGTTTGGTCGAATATCGAAATATTCGATTAAACTGAATACTTAATTTTTTTTAAACCTTACACAACTTCTAATTTTAACTGTCAATTTATAAAAATATTCAGAATATTTAAAAAGAATTATATTTGAATACAAAAGAATGCTGTTACATTATAGCACGGTTTACAATGCCACCGCTAATACTGATTCAATCCACGCCGATACCATCATTGTATTTCCGACCCCGTTTCCAATGAAAAAGCCAGTTTGAAGATGAAACTAGCCTAGGTCATTTTCACTCCTGCTAGCTCCTAGGGCAGTAATCCAGCATTTACGCATTATTCCTTTCGGGTAAACAAACATCGCCAGTTCACTCGTTTTAGCGTGTTGTTGTTTCCATCGTTTGAGAGTTTTGTCAATGCTTTTTTTTGCGCTATTTACTGTTTTTTTACAACTTTATCAAGTTTTTTGATTTTTTACCGATTATTAATAAGATTTTCAATACGATTCTTGGCGGGTTTTTTTCGTTCTGCTGCGATTTTTTACAATCGCTAAGGGAAAAAAAAATCAGTTTGAACTTTTAGCCTAATATAGTAAATTTTGTCCACCACGATTTTGGAAGTTTTTGTAATTTTCAATGCAAGTTTTAGCGCCTCCCGCCCTTTTTTTTTCTTTCCGCGATGACTTTTTGATGACCACAAAAGGAATTCTGTTTTAAACATTTAGCATAATAAATTAAATTTTGTCTTCCGCGATTTTCAATACGATTTTTTGCGTTGTTGCTCTTTTGCGCCAATTTTTTTTTTTATATTCAAAAACGAATTCATGTTAGAATGTTTTAGCTCTCACTGTAGTAAATTTCACTGTAGTAAAATTAAAGGGTTATTTATTTATTTATTTTTTTCGTTTTCTCGACGATTTTTCAACATTAATAATAAGGAATCCGGTTTTAATCTTTAAGTTTAATTTTAAAAAAAAATTTTCTCTTTTCAATAAAGTTTATTCGCAATTACGTACAGGGATTTTTGGAATTTTTTCCCGCGTTTTGCGGCGATTATATTTTCATTTATTTATTTTATGTTCGCAAGAATAATTTGGTTTCAAGATTATTTTCTATATTGATTATTGCGATATAAAAAACTCCTTTGACAAAGAAAATTCAAGGTGAATTTATTATAGAGTTAAATACTTCATTGTTGATAGTTGTGTTTTTGAAAATAATATTACTATTGTAAAATTAAATCTTCATACAGATAATTTGAAATGATAAGGTAATTTTCTCTGCATATCATAATTTTTCTATTTAATTTCAATAATATGTTGTGAAGTTTGTTCCAGTATGTTTATCTATTTATTTATTTATTTATTTTTAGCTTGATAATCTGATGCCTTTATAATATTGATTCCGATATCGTAATAAATGACTTCCCCAAAGCAAAATAAAGGGAAATTAGGTCTTAAAGATTTACCTTATTTTTAATAGCTCTTTTCTTTTAAATATTACCAATATGCGATTTTTGATAGTTTATTAACAGAAAAATCTGCTTTTTGTAATGCACGTATTATAATTATATGTTAATTGATATACCATGCTATCAGGCATTATTGTTATTATGGAGAACAACATCAGTACAGGCACTTCGTCTTTTTTTAAGTAACTAAATATTTTTTTAATGAGAGTCAAAAATGTAAATTATTACAGACTATATAGAAGATTCTTTTGAGAGAAATGGTGTGTCTTTGTAATAACCAAAAAATATAATATATAACGAAAGGTTTGTACTGATGTTGCTCTCCACAATAATAATAAATCCTGGTAGCATGGCAGAGATCTGCACGGGCCGAGCTCGAGCCTATTTTTATTCACGACACTCGGGCCGGGACCGTTCATACTTTTTCTGAAAGCTCGGGCTGGGCCGGGATCGGGCCTTACTGTTTTCCTGAAGGATTAGGCCAGGCCGGTCTAACTTATTTTTTCCGTACCGAGCCGCCCCACCAGTGGCCGAGAGATTCTGCCCTCGAAGCTAGTAGACGGGAGGTGCTGGGTTCGAACCCAATCGCGCACGTCTGCCTAATCGTTCGGAGTTTTCGTGGTTTTCTTCGAACCTTGGATTTTCCAAGCATAAATACGGGTTAGGTTCCCTTATAAAGATCCCCAGGGAGGGCACTCCCCCTTCCCTTAGGGCCTATATCCCTCGTGTTGATAATTGGCCGTCATAAACACAACCAACCAACCAACCGTACCGAGCCGGCACTGGTTTCATTCTTCCTACTCTTCACGGTCCAAAATTTTAAGTCCCGGTTTTGACTATGAAAATCATTGTCTTGGCTCGGCGTCCGTTCAAAGATCAGAAAAATTTGCCCTGGAACAAAAAAAAAAAAGGCATACATTTCTAAATCGCCATTATTCTATAATTAAACATTAAAATTTATTCTTTTTAAAGAATAGTGTATTTTTAGGCTTATTAAAATATAACCAAATTAAAATATAGTAAAACGTGTGAAAAAAGAACCTGCTTATAATGAAATACCGTCTTAAACAGAAAAATGTGTTGATCCATACAAAATGAATTATACTAATACGTAAGAAAAGAATATTTAATATATTTACACCTGCGAAGAAGGGAACTTGTCTATAACGCATTTTGTTTTTCTTTCCTGTGCAATTAATTCCGTCTTAGAAGATTTTACTGTACAGCATTTTTCGGATTTTTAAATCTCTAATACATGGAATATGGATTAACAATATTAATGATAACTGAAACATTTACATACAACAAATAGAAATTCATTAAAAAAATAAATATCGCAGGCTACGACATTTCTATAAAAATGAAAATTATAAACATGAAAAAAAAAAAAACTACATAAGTGTTTTTGGTCGGAACTTCCCGTACGAGACAAATTTTTAACCAAGTCAACGAAAAATCAACATTTTGTAGAAATTAGTTCGGGCCGGGCCGATGAAATTTTAACTTTTTTCTGGTCCGGGCCGGTCTCGGGACAAACTTTTAACTTTTATACTGGGGCGAATCGGGCTCGGGCCGAACTTTTAATTTTTATACGGGGCCGAATTTTTCTTTCTATGGGTCGGGTTGGCCCGTGCAGACCCTTATAACATATTATATCAATTAACATATAATGGGATTTTGTTTTGTGTATACGATTTCAAAAAGATATTTAACTTGTTACTGATATCATTATTTTGCTATTTGAAATTCATACACAAATTTTATACATAATTTGATTGATTAAATGTTTGACATGTTTTGGCTCTATACTGTTCATTAAACTTAGCCACAGCCCTCGCTAAGGGCGGGGGGGGGTAGTCTTCCCCCCCCCCCAAAAAAAAAAACTTTCGCGAATGCTGTTACACTTGTCAAATTTTCAAACTTGGTTGGCAAATTTGTTTAAACATTAATAAAAACTATAATACACTTTCTATTTCTGATAGACTTGGCCAAAAATTAAAAATATAACTGTGAACATTATTAAGCTTTTTACAAATAAAAACTGTTTATATTTTCTAATTGTGGTAACTTGGCAAAATTATAAAACTAATTGGCAAACCTCAAGAACTATCTATTTTTGTTTGCCAATGGGTAGGCAGATACTGAAATGTCACTTGGTAATTTAAGGCCCATCCCCCACCTCCATTAAAATCTCGTAGCGATGGCCCTGATAATCCTCAATAAAGCAAAAGAACGAAGATTATCACACGCGAAAATGACCATAAACGGTTTCTGTGTTTGTTTACACTGGAAGTTTATGCCGCAGGACCCTAATTAGCCAATCATAATTCAGACGAAAAAATTACGCAGCTTCCGGTTTTTTGCAAGGGATGGGTTTTAAGCTTGCGTTTGTAAATGGGTGCAAAAGGAAAGCAGGAATGATAGCGGCATCTGTAAATCCGGTTTGATACGAAGTGACATTCTAAACGCTGCTTATATATTTTCTGCTTGATAAGTGGCACTTAAGGAAATTAAAGATTAATGTTAACTTGTACAGGAATAAATGATGAACAAATGCAATTTGCTGAACAATGTCTTGGAAATAATCTGTCTTTTGCTTTTTCGCAAAAAATGAGTTTTTAAAGAAAATGGAAAAAAAAATTTTGAGAGTTGATAAGAGAAATCAAGACAGAGATTTTTTTATCCAAGAAACCAGTATCGCAATTCACTTATTCAGTTAAAAAATACTATCTCAAAAATATCCTATCTCACTTCAGGTCAAACTTACATTTTCACTTGTTACTTTAACAATAATAAAGATATCGTAACTCTATTTTCAGCAAAGTTTCTTTGATTTCTGTAAAATAAGATATCATGACAAGAAATGACGGAAATTGTGTGTGCGTTTAAAGTTATAAAAAGGTCTTTTTTATCGAAATGGAAGTATCTGTGTTAAATATTACGTAAAATTGTTTTAAAATTTAACTTTTTAATGTCTTTAAGCTTTGAATTCGGCCAGCCGAATATTCGGTATTTGGCCTAACACTCACTATACGGCTAGCTGAGTATTCGGCATTCACTTTAAGTCCTGTGTGCCGAATATTCAGTATTCGGCATTCGGTCAAAATTAATATTCGGTTCATCCCTACTTATGGGACAACGCGAGATCTTGTCATTACACTTCAGTGTAAAAAATAAATTGGCGATAGTCACAAAAAAGTTTCAAAATGAGTTTCTGTTGATTTTATATTTTTCTCTCCCAGCCGGGATTGCATTTATACTGTAAAGCGAAAACAGGGTTCCCAGGGAGGTCATCCCTTCCTTTACATTCTATGCCTTTACATTTTAATAGCCTTTACATTCCAAATAGGCGATATTTGACACAGATGGGAAAAACAGGAGTAGTACTCTTTTAACTTTGGAATGTCCACAGAGGAAAAAATTTAACCCTTTGCACTCCGCGTTAGTTTGAGTATGGGCTACCAGCAACTCCGCGCCATTTTGACTGTGGACCACCAGCAACTCCGCGTCGTTAAAGAAATATTTTATTTGATCGGCACCACTTATCTAAAAGAAGAAAAAGTATACAATTTTAAAAATGCTGCGATTAAATAAGGCAAATTTTATTTTCTTTTATTTCTGGTGCCAAAAACAAAATTTTCATGGCAAAATAATGTCGCCGCAGCGGCGACAGCGGAGTTTTTCACTTACGTTACAATGTCGCCGCAGCGGCGACAACGGAATGCAAAAGGTTAATAAGACAAATATTGCTTTTTAAAAATAGACATTTGAATCCTAAAAACATAGATCGGCATGTAAATCCTGCCAAGTGGATGAAATGAGTTACAGTTTTTCAGAACTTTTCTTTAAAAATTATTGATGATTTTAAATTTTAGAAGATTTTCTGCTTGGTACATTTGAAACCGCGTGTTTTGCCGTTTTTTAGCAGAAAGCCCCTCCCTATGATATGAAATCGGAACTTTCATCTTGTTTTTCTGAGTCAGAAACATGCAACACCAAGTCAGTGGCTAAGAAATTAATGAATGTTGATCCTTCCTTTATTTACTTATCTATTTTTATTAAGGTACTACTACCATTTTGAAGAAAAATGAAATGCGTTTCTTTGTTTACTTTTGTCGAAATTTTAATCTATTATTGTCAGAATCTATCTGGTGGAAGTTATTATCTCATCTTTCAGAAGAAGATAATATCTATTTCCTAAAATAATCGCGTATAAAAGTATTGTTTTAATCATATTTGTCACATTATATTAAGACTAATTCTGATCATAATGATGTGTATGTAAGACGAGAGAAAAAATGGATTTTGAAGATTTGTCTATCATTTTGCCAACATGATTGCGGAAAGTAAAATAATAATAAATTTAATATAGATAATGCATTGGTATGCATTATTGCTAGAATGATTGTTACAGTGGCTTTTACTTGTTTTTATTTACATGTATAAAAAAATAGACATTTTTACTTTTTTTAGATTAATTTTTAACACAGTTATTCAACTGGTAAATAAATCATAACTTTTTTTAAATTTCCAAATGGGGGAAAAAAGTCCGGCCCAGGATTCGAACCAGGGATATTCTGTTGAGCTGATTTAGATATCAGACCAGACAGGGCCCGAATCTGCGGAGCAGCTGCCTAGGGCTTCCCAAGGGTAGGTATAAGTTTTCGTTAAAAGGGAGCCAGATGATAATAAATGGCCAAAAGTGACCAGATTCTAATTTAAAGTGTGTTTCATTTTGTGATATTTAATTTCTTCTCTACTGATTCCATAAAGACTTTTTAAATACATAAATTCAATTAAAATATTACTGTAATATCACATGTCTGCTATCTATTGCTTTCTGTTTAAAAGAATTTGTCATAATATGAAATTTTATACCAGAGTACTTTAGGGCATCGTGAGGAATACAGTAACAATATAAAGTGTATTGAAATTTCTTGCTATTATTATTAAATGCATGCCACCACTTGCCTTTCTATAAGATGGAATCACCCAAATGCATGTAGATTGAATACAAAAATTAAGTTAATTAGGAAAGCATTAACACAAATAGCCAATAATGCCTGAAAGAACTATTTTTACATTTTAACGGCTCACATTTATCCTTACATTCCTATAACCGAAAAAAAATTGTATTCTATAGTTTCCTAATGTTGTCTTCCTTGTGCTGTTCTGTATATAGATGTGAATAGTACTTCGGATGAAATTTATGTATACATACAATAGGTATGAAATTTAGTTTTAGTCACTTTAGCATAATTCACGAAAAATTTCAAAGATAGGAGGGGCCCCCGCGGTCTAAGTCGGGCGCTGAGACAAAATGCTGTGATCGTTAAAGATTTTTTGTGTGAATTAGTCCTCCAGATTCTTCCGAAGTGGCTCAGTTGGTAGAGCATTGGAGGCTTCAGCCAAGACATCCCTGGTTCGATTCCTGGCCCGAACTTTTTTCACCCATTTGGAAATTTTAAAAAAGTTATTATTTTTACATTGATTCATATTTATTATTTCAATGACATTCAATCTATTCATATTTGGGAATAATTCGATACTTTTACTAACCATTGCCATCTTCATAAACAAAATATAGTCGCGGCCTTACAAAGCAATTTTAATCCTAATTGTGTGTAGAAGGATGACTCTCTATGTTGCCTTCTTGTCAAAGTCGAGCGCTGCCTATCTATCTGTCAGTGCTCTAACTTTTTAAAATATTATTTAGATTGCTGCAAAATCGCTATACGAGTTCTCTACAGCATAGTCACCATTGGAAATAAAGTAGTATTTTATAATACTAATGTACGCTATAAATGTCGTTGGATTACAGGAATGCATAAAATAATTCGAATGCATGACAGTCCGTGTGTGATAACTCTTTGATGTACATTGTAATTTGGTATATTATTTCAACCATTACAATTGATACATTGTTAATATGCGCTGAAAAATTTTTCCTGTAAAAATGGTGTACATAGTGACCAAAGAATTTAGAGTCCTCAGTAGATTTTGATGCATTCTGATGGACATGTTACTACTTCAGGATGTGTAAATCAGCATATTAATAATATAAATGAAAGGTGGTGTTATGTGAATATTCTTTAGGTGATACACATACATTGTAAGTAAAGTCACATTTTCTGTGTGAAACGGATTATTTTTAATTTAAATTAAAACCTGTTAAGACGTAATATTAGCAAAGAAAAACTTGTGTGGGAAGCTAAATCACTAAAAATCAACGTTTAAACCCATAATACATAAGTTAAGCAATGTGAACATAACCAGACTTATACTTTTCGTGAGTTCCAGGTCTCACATCATCAGTGCATAAAATCAATGTATAAAATCAGTATCCCACCAACTACATGTAAGGCGAAAACCCAAATGTCAGTAAACACAGCAGCGAAAGACAAGATTTCATTGCTTGCTGGAACCTGGTGGTCTTATGGTGCTGTGTTTATTGACATTTGGGTTTCCGCCTTGCATGTATTTGGGGGGATACTGATTTTATACACTCATGATGTGAGACGTCTGGAACTCACGAAACGTACACGTCTGGTTATGTTCACATTGCTTAATTTATTGTGTGTTTAAACGTTGATTTTTAGTGATTTAATACGTAATATTGTCAATCTTTGTAGCTAGTGGCTTTTTCTTTCGACTTCACTATTTAATGCCATAAACGTGCACAAATAGATAAAGCAATTTTATTTATTTATTTTCAAGTTACAGTCGATCCTAAATTGAACAAAGCAAAGGATTGCTTGAAAATGATCGTTAAATCGAAGATTAGATAAATTAAAACTTTGTAAAAGTTGGTTATAAATATTTCAAAAATTTACCAATTTGTGGCATTCAGTAAAACTTTTCTTTTGGAGCAATATATAGATGATTTTAATAATTAAAAATTATTGATAATTTCGTTACTTTTTCCTTAAATATAGCAATCCTGTAAATCATTCATATCAAACTTCATTAAGTATTTTCTTGTTGCATCGAATGTAGTATATTTGTATTTTGCAGAAACTTTCGAGATTTATTCTTTTTATGTTAGAATCAAAATCTGGTGGATTTTGACTTTTTCGTCAAAAAATTCTTGAAGAATCAGGATTTACAAACAGTAACATGAAAGTCAGACTTCATACACTGTAAAAACTGTATATAATATTACTGCAAAAAATTTATGGCAGCCTTGCTGCGTCCATTTTTTGGAGTAATTTAACCGATTTAACTGTTGTTATGTTGCACTAATGTGTAATGAGTTATATAAGTTTAAATTACACCATTATATAAGTTAAATTACTCCATAAAATTGGAGGCAGCATGTTGCCACTAATTTTATGGAGTATTTTATGGAATTAGAAAATTTTCACAGAGTATAAATGGAAAACTCTGATAAGGAAGTTATTTCAAACTCCTCTTAATCAATATAATTATCATATTACACCTGTCTATAGTTAAACAAAAGAGAGAAAACCTGATTGTTATTCCTGGTAGAAACAGGCATTTAAAATATTTGCAAATCATCATATTTATCTTTAAATAGAGGGAAAGAAGCGTTAAAACGAAGATTGCTCAACATAGGTGAATCCGAACGGCTAAAAAGTATAAATTAATTGAATAATCCTTTATATTGGGATGTACACTAATATGACATGGCTATATATCTGAACACAAAATCGTTTTAATGTGGTCCGGGACACAAAATTTTTATTTCTCTATTTATGAATATTTTTGCACATTCATCGCCTTTAGAAATTCATATCTATAGATATCGCTTTTAAAATGTAAATCCTTTTTTAAATTAACATTTAATTTTTAATAGAAAAAAAGTTAGTTGCATATAAATTTTTTTATCTATATTTTGGAAAAAAATTCATTTTGCCGAAATTTTTCGATTTGAGTATAATAAATAAATAAATGTTTATTTATCTTTAACCTGTTTTACTAAAATATTTTTTTAATAAAATAGTTTTCCTTTTCCGAGTAATATTTTACTAGGAGAATCTTATTTTCAAAATTTTATCCCTAAATTAAAACCCAGAAACACGAAATTTTTTTAAATATATCTAAAAACAATGATTTCATAAAATATCATAGTTTTCCTGACATACAAATTCAGATATATAAATTTGAATTTCCATAACCGCAACAACCACAGGGGATATTTATAAAAAGAGATTATATCTTTTGATCCAATTATCATTTATATGTATTGTTTGCGTCATTTTATACTGAAAACTGCAGAATATTTTTTAAGGTAAAAAAAGTAAAACTGCGATTTTTTTTGTGTTTTCGGACCTTTTTAACCCTTAAATGCACAACATAAGTTAGGAATTACATGATCATTTTCTGCCATTTGTTTCTTTCTATTGGTTTTTTGGGGAGCTATTATGTGTTACGAGCGAGAACATGCATTTAAGGTAGTGAAGTCTGTTTTTGTTAGTGTTTTCTTCATCTGACGAAATCCTATTCGTCTCGCTCATCTGTCTGTCCATCCATCTGTCACAGAGATCGTTGTCAGAAACTGTATATGTTAGACTCTTGAAATTTCCCATACCTATTGCACACCTGCGATCACGCGATAAATCATAAAATTTTGAAAAAGTCTTAATGCATATTATTAATTAAAACCCCAATAAAATGAATGGAAAATGTTCATAATTTAACAAAAATATTGAATTCAATCAACAATCAAACCGCAACAATTTATTTTCAGAGGCGCAAAAAAGAGTGAGGGCTTGTCATAATTTCGCCGAGCTATTACAGCGATAAAGTACTAAGCGTTTACAAAGACATCAGTATCATAAAATTGACCGGACCTAAAAACTCAAAATTAAGTACCCACGCTCAAAAAAATTTCCTCTTTCAGAATTTCTTTTTCCAAAAATTCCATCTGGAAGTAGAGATATCCATTAAAAATCGATTTATATAAATTCACTTAATTTTCTTTCAGAGACAAGAGTACAGCGCGCAGATGTTTGTAATCTTTCTGAGACAGACAGCTGGTCGCCGGGTGTTGTGAAAGGGTGTCCCGTCTATAACTTTTTTACAAATATTATATTTATAGATTTCAATTTTATGCATCTGTGCCTGTTTTGCTGCGCTGATTCCGATTATGCAATTTTCTTTAAAATTCGTTAAATAGAACATTAATTATAAAAAAAATTATACGAATAATAAATGTTTCCAATTTCCTATATGCCGAAGATGAGAGATGTGGTAAAAAGACGATCATTTTCAATGGAAAACTCTTGGTCGAGAATGAAAACCGCAAATCATTTTTAGACTGGAATTGTTTTGCGGGGTATAAGTTTCTTACAAATACTGCATTTATATATTTTAAATTCATAAATATGTGCTATTTTTAAACGCTGATTCCGAATATGCAATTTTCGTAAAAACCGATTAAGAAATTTTTCTTTTAGCAAAAAATCGATTTTTAAAAAAGAAAAATCTTCTCAACGGCACATTATTTAAATCTAAGTATTTCTCCACTAATTATCATTATTTTACATGGAAATTTTTAACAGGTTCTCTGTCCGCAGCCTACATATGGGCTATAGGCGATCTCCACAGCCGTATCGATAACGAAGATCGATATATTCGCATGATGTGGCGTATCGAAAATAAACCAAATATGAATGCAAGGACTGAAATTTAGGAATATGCGTGTCATTTTTCAAAGTTTTCCTTACATTGAAAATTTACTAAATTTTGAAAAATATATTGAATTCCAATTTTCAAATTAAATTTGAATGAAATTATCGTCTTCGTAGTAACATAAAAAATTATTTGATTTACATATGTCTTTACCTTTACTTAAAATGAAGCCGCAGGTTGCAGCATTGCATCGAAGCTTCTCTGCACGTCATGTGTGTGCAATACAATTAAATAAAAGATAAATAAAATTGTAAGTTTTAAAAATTTTATCCATCCTGAGCACTTTCAGGAACAAAGCACCTTCATTGCTTAAATGTCGAAATAAGAGATTGACATCAGAAGTTATGAACAGATTTTTTTAGAAATAAAAAAGATCCAAATTTCACAAATTTACTAAAGAAACATTTTTGTATAAAATTTCTGGCTTACTACGTATTATTAGTCTCGGTCGGCGGTTGGGTCAACCGCCGCGGCGAGCGGCCAATCTTCGTCCGCAGCCCTTTATTCTTCCACTTATTCCGACTCTTTTGCGGAAGCCAGACTCATAGGTCCCCAGCCACGTCCCGAGTAAAAGACTCTCTAGCGAAAGCCAGATTGAAAAAAAAAAATTCAAAGATTGAAACCGGACAAATTTAAACGGGAAATTACACAAATTAAAGACACCGAAAAGCGGGAAGGGTTGGGCTCGGGGCGATGAAGCTACCCGACGACCCCTTGCTTCTTATAGCTTATTATTATTATGCGTCCACAGCCAGCATATGAGCTGTCCACCTAGTTCATTTTAACGGATCGTATTAAATTGGAGTCAGGGTAAATGTCTTATTCCAAACGTGGACCCAGCAGGATAGGTACTAACTAGGGAAGGTCCCCAACAGCCAGATCGGGATGTTGTCGAGAGTGGTGTCGTTGGAAAGCTCTTGCCATGGGGACAAGGAAATGTATACAACTACCCGTCTGAATGCAACTGGTGAAGAGTTATAGGACGATATAGTTCAGTCATTTATTGATTTCTCCGGGTCGTTAGCTATGCAGGAATAACACTATGTATGGTAGGAAAGACAGCTTATAGTACAGTTATGTAATCTGTTGTTGCCAGTGTGAAGTTGGTGGTTCCATGCTCCCTCTACTAACAAGAATAAGATTGTGATCACATTTTCACAACCATATATAATCAATTGGACCGCACTGACTTGGAGTATGCTTTAAAGAACATCAAGAACTAACTCCTCACCTGATCTTACGGGATGAGAAGGGGGCATGGGCAGGGCAGTTCCCGAGGCGCTCAACCATGAAGAAATTTAGCAGTACCTGTAGCTCGGGTTCGAGGCATGCTGGTTCAGGGGAGGTGACACGCATCCCTGTGACATGCGAAGTCGGGCGCAGTTCTGAAGATGCCGTCGGAGAGATTTCAGGCTTTAATGCTATTGCCGACAAAGCGAAGATTGCAAAAATCTTTTTGTTTGCAACTGATAGAATATTTTGGAGGGTCCGAGGAAAATGAGCCAAAGACTGAAGAGAAGGCATTAGTCAGCGACTATTCAAGACTGTGAAGAGGATGATCGAAAACGAATTTTTCCGCTCGCTCGATATTCTGTATTAGAACAGCATCGACGGCAATGAACGGACAAGTAATTTGGAAATAAATACGGACCCCCACTTTCGAATGTCAAGAACATGCGAAAAAAAGTGGACAAGAAATGAAGTAGTATCCGTAGAAATAATGGCGAAAGCACTACAAACGTACCAGACGGCAAAGAAAAATAATCTAAAGTCTGTGCAACATACGTGTATATGTAGGCAGATAAAAGAGTACAAAATGAATCAACGGTGGGCACAATATGTAAGGAAAGGTGAGAATAATCAGAGTAAAATGAAATTAATTTCCAAACATGTGCGGTCGCGATTTTATCATCATCGCAGACAATTAAAGCTACCGCTCATGACAGGCACCTCAGAATATGTCCCATAGATAAATCATTGGATCTTAGAATTTCCGGATTCACAGCAAGCTCAAACTTCAACAAGAATTTCAAACAAGCACATAAAATAACAAGTCGAAAGGTAATAAAAAGAGATTTGTTTCCAAAAGTGTCTTTGCAACCTGTGATCGGCGAATTCCGAAAAAACGTGAAAAAAAATGATTGAGCAGCGAAAGTGTCCACTGTCCAACGTCCTGAACACCGGTCAAAGTGGCTTCCAATAAGAGATGGTATCTAACAGGATTCTCGATATGAAGGGATCTAAAGACGTGGGTGCATCGGTAAACAGTAAAAGCAAAATGACTCATTCCTATACTATGAAAATGTGTATTAACGCCGCTAGAAAATTTATGGGAACTTTAGCACTTGTAACACAGAAATGTCAGGGGAATTCGGTCCCAAAGTTATGGAGAATTTGAAACGAATATCACCCTCAAAGGAGGTGGGTTGATAAGGACCATTTTCGCTCATCAGCACATGATGTGACACACAAATTTTTTCATTAGTATACCTCATAACAAATAAGAAAAAAAAATATTTTGAATGAAAGTTCTATAATTGGTGGGGAAAATATAATACATAATTAAGTAAATATTATGTACATTAATGAAGATAAACAATATTGTCATTAGTTTTTATACATATACTCAATAGTAAATACAACACTAAATGCAAAATTAAGGTGAAAGGAGCTTATTACGACTATTATTTCAATATATGAAATATCGGAAATAATCAATAACGGAAAATAAGTACAGTTTCAGGAACTTTCGGAAATGTGTTTTAGATTAGTCTTCCTCCTTGCATTCTTCACCCAAATCACTACAGGAACATCCAGCATCGGCGTCTTGTAGAGTATGAGCATATTCAAGGCTTGTTTTTTTTAACTTTGGTTGTGGCGGCAGTAAGCCAGAAACCGAAGCAACTCGTTCACAGCACTCTACGACCCTTGCGCCTACTTTACATTGACCGTATCACTGTGTGATGCTGCTTCGCTCTGTTTTTATATAATAGTTTGTCGCATTTGTGTGTCGTCATCGTAACAGAAATCGAAGGACAGAATCATCTTCACGATGTATGTAAAGAACGCAAATACCTACGTAATTTAAGTGCTCTTGGATGTAGTTGGCTTTGTTTAAGTTGGTATAGTCCGAAAAATCTTGAAGGTGTGTATCAGATAGTTTAGTCCAAATCTCCATTTGCGTGCACATTGCACAGAAGATGCTACTAATTTTTTTTCTTATATTGAATTACATGGAAAGAACACCATTAGAGAGACCAGTTCTAAGCTTTACAAGGAAAACTGCCAAGCAAGTCGGGATGACTTCGTTTTCCAGGAACGCATTTTGGACTTTACTAGTTCAAAAATATAGTTAAAATCACACATGGATATACCCATGATAGTATAATAATCGAACTCAGAAAGCTGTTCCGGTGTGTCAAAATCCAGAACTCTATTCTTTTCTACTATACAGATATTGTTTAAAAGACTTTCAATATATTTTTCATACATTGATGTATTCTCACTTACAGGGCATAAAGCTTCCAGAGCCAACTCACTGAGTACCAATCCAGTAATATGAGTTTTACAGCGTCGTTTTCCCGACAAAATATGGATTCCAGTTTCTATAAAGGTTTGAGTTTGAGCTGGTTTTAATACAGTCACGAGGAAGTTTTCACACTTACATATTATACAATATGTGTTAGAGATGTGGCAACGAGGTAGTGATAAATTTATATTAGGTTGCTTATTTGTGGTGTCGTCGGCAGTAGTCGTTAACGCACGATCTCTTATTGTTACCACAGAAGAAGAAATAGGAGTATTTCGAGTCCGAAGCACACGAAATGCACATGATCTGCGTTTAGATCACAACTTAAAACCACTCTGTAGATCGCAGTTTTTAGAATTTTTAAGTATCGACACAACGTTTATGGTAGAAAAGATACGAAATTCACTATTTGTTTTTCGCCACGTTTAACAACAGTCACACTGAATTCCAGGAATTATTTATTATTAAATTTTTCAATAAATATTTACAACAGTTTTAGAAGACAACATTGACACCTGAACAACATAAATACGTAAACACTTTTTGAGGGCAGCAAAACAAATCTGAACACGCTCCGATTGCAGTGTAACGGATACTCGCCATGAGAAGTCTGTGATACTCGCACGAAATACATTTTTACTTTCTTCTATCTTTACAAGAAGAAAGTATTGGATTCATGAAAATTTTCGAATTCCGGTTTTCGGCGGATTTACACGTTTCAAGGGTCAGAGAACCCGAAAAACATGTTTTTACAAAATGTCTGTCTGTGTGTGACACAAATTTTGTGGGCGCTCTAGCTCAAGAACTAATGCACGGAATTTAATAAAAATTTATATCCAGTTAGTCCCTGATACAAATTGATGATGATTAGTTTTTGGTGCAAATCGCTCAACAGGTGGCGCTGCTATGCTGCATTTTTTACGATTTCCGCAATGGCTCTATCTCAGGAACTAAAGCACGGATTTTCATGAAACTTCAGATTAAGTTAGTCCTTGATATGACTTGATGCTGATTACGTGTTGGTGCAAATCGCTCAACAGGTGGCACTGCTATGCTGCATTTTTTACGACTTCCGCAATGCCTCTATCTCAAGACCTAATACACGCATTTTCATGTACTTCAGATTCAGTTAGTCCTGTATATGACTTTATGCTGATTACGTGTTGGTGTAAATCGTTCAACAGGTGGCGCTGCTGGGCTGCATTTTGCACGATTCCCGCAATAGCTCTATCTCAAAAACTAATGCACGAATTTTCATCTAACTTCAGATTTAGTTAGATGTTAATACAAAATGATGCTGATTAGTTTTTGGTGTAAATCGCTCAACAGGTGGCGCTGCTATGCTACATTTTTCACTATTTTCGCAATAGCTCAATCTCAAAAACTAATGCACGGATTTTTATCAAACTTCAGATTTAGTTAGTCCTTGATATGAATTGATGCTGATTACGTTTTGGTGTAAATCACCCAACAGGGGGCGCTGTTATGATGAATTTTGCAGGATTTACACGATTTCCCCAATAGCTCTATCTTAAGAACTAACGGACGGATTTTCATCAAACTTCAGATTCAGTTAGTCCGCGATATGACTTGCTACGGATTATATGTTGGTGTAAATCGCCCAACAGGTGGCGTTTCTGTGCTGCCTTTTTCACGATTGCCTCAATAGCTCTATCTATAGAACTAATGGACGAATTTTCATCTAACTTCAGATTTAGTTGTATGTTGACACAAGTTGTTGATAATTAGGTTTTGGTGTTAATCGTCCAATAGGTGGCGCTGCTATGCTGGAATGTTCATGTTTTTCGCAATAACTCTATCTCAAAAACTAATGCATAGATTTTCCCCAAACTTCAGATTCAGTTAGACTTTGACATAAGTGGTTGCTTGGTGGTTTTGATGTAAAGCACCCAATAGGCGGCGCTGCTAGGCTGAATTTACACGATTTCAGAGATAGCCATATCTCAAGAACTAATGCACGGAATTTCATATCTTTAGAATCCTCATGATGGGCATAGATTGCCGTTTAATTTTGGTAGATTGATAGCGAATTTTCAAGTATTAACATGCATGAGATAGAAGAAAGTTTAAGTTGCAAACTAAAGAGTATTATCATTGCAAGCCAAAATTAATTTGGTTCATGGAACGCTTCTTAAATTCATTCAAAAATCGAAAAAATGACAAAAATGTAGTAAAAAGTAGAAACGCTCTATTTTCGGGTTATACTTTCCATGATTTACTATTTCATTTAGCACGTAAATCTTATATTATAAAAAAATACATATCTTTAAGTATACAAAAACATTGAAAAGATTTCGGAAATCGAAACTTTTTTTTTGCGTGTATGATGGGCAAAAAATAGCCCTTATCAACCCACCTCCTTTTGAGATGTGGATGAATTACCCTATTTTTTAAGTAAATGCCTAGATATATTTAATAGGTTTAATTTTTAGATGAGATTTGCCAAGCATCTTGATTTGGACAGAAGGTTGCTAATTGCCATTTCTTTGTTTGAAACATTTGATTTTTGCAAAAAATTTCTTGATTTTCTAATATATATCTGGATTTTTGCTATTTTATTTTCAGGCCTGCTCCCGTTTAGGGATAAAAGTTGCAAACTAGAAATTTTTTCTCTTCTGTGATTTACACGGATTTTACTGTGATAAGTTATATTAAGATTAAATATATATTTCAAATTTTATGAATATTAGTTGAAGAATATTCCCAACTTTCATTATTTAGAATTCTACTCGCAAACGCAAGTAAAAAAGTCTATTAAACTTTTCCATTATAATGACTAAATTTATCTTTAAACTTTCCAATTGTTGATATTTCATTTGAAAATAATCATCACATATTTTTAGTAATAGTATTTACATTTATTAATTAATTATATTTTTCTATGGGAAGACAAAGTTTGACCTATTATTTATAATTAATTTACAATTATATTAAAAATTCAAAAATTCTAGTTTTTTTAGTCAAAATTTGTGTTGACATGGAGTGTTTTTTGCACTACAGTAAATAGTAAACACATTTTTTATACTTGAACAAAAACTGAGCATGATTTAAAATTTTTTAAACTTTCACTTTATATTCTTATAGTAAAATAAAATATATATATAAGTGTTATTTCTAAAAGAAAATCCATTAACTTTTTTGACCGATTCTTTCTAAATTCTGATTAATTTTTGATTAATTTATTGCGATTTCTACTTATCATACAGTTAAGATTGATTATATTAATTGTCAACTTACTTTCAAAGTTAACTTTTTTATTATGCTGCCTTCTTTTTGAAAGATTATTATACAATTAAATGTTTTGTGGTGCACCTTTACTTAGAAAACATATGTTTGCAGCCCTCGAAGAAACATAAGTTGAGTAATGCTGCTCTAATGCATACGATCGTTCTTGGAAATTCATAATTTCTACCTTACGTATATAATTATGGAAACATGCCAGTTTTCATGCACATTTGGTTTTGTAACACGTTAGGATGCAATTACTTATTCACTGTCATTGCAAAATAACGTAGTTCAGATATGACATATTAAAAAAAATAAAAGAACTTTGGAGATTTAAATTTTTCAATTTTTAAGAGTAGAGGAAGCAGATATTTCAAAGGAGGAAGAATGAATAAATGAACTTTTCGAAAAAAATGAGAAATTTTATTTCTGTATTGTTATGGCATAACACAAGATGTGAAATCCAGTAAAATGAATGTAGTTAAGGACCTAATGAAAATTTAGATTGGATAGCTGATTATTACTGTAAAATTAATAAGTTATGTGTCAAAAGGAAAGCATTATAGATGAAAAATATGCAAAACTGGCGTCACACGGAAGGACAGTGTGAGTGGTGTACCTGTAAAGGTATGTTGTGAAACAAAAAGAAAGGAATATAGATGAAAAATATGCAAAACTGGAGTCACGCGGTAGGGTGGTGCAAGTGGTTTACCTGTAAAGGTATTAAAGTTCCGAATAGACCTATCATTCAACTATTTTCAGTACCGGTGTTTTTTTTTGTGGTCACACGGTGTTTTTTATCTTTAATAGGTTTAGAGTGAAACGCACGGACATTCTGCAGGTTGAAAAAGTTTCAAGTCGATCTAAACTTCATATCTCCTTTCCATTGTTGAATCTCCCACCCTCTTGTGAATAAGAAAAATAAAATTTGCTGCTCTAGTCGCAAAGTAAACTTGCTAGATCACTATGCAAACTATTATAGACCGAGAGAGAGTAAACAAATTTACTAAATTATTAGATTAGATAAGTTTAAACCTTTATAAAATGAGTTTTCCTGCTTAACTGAAATATGTGGATGACATACTTAACATGTGGATGATCTGTCAAAGGTTTGAAAGTACATTTAGCAATACGGCACAATCTGCTACATGCTACCAGAATTAGTGTCAAACTACTTTTTACTAACATTAATAATTCGGATACCATTTGTTTCATTTTGCAGTGGAGCTGTGCCATTATATTATAGATTTTACAAATGAAAATGCCCTTTTAATATGACTACATAAGTTTAAATTTAAATTGCACTTAGAAAAGCATAAACAACACAAGGCGTTTTTAGACATAGAAATGATTGATAAATGAACTGTATGTGAAGTATGTTAAAGAGGGAACACTTTGGAAAGGATGACTTTATGCTTAATAAAACAGATTTAAAAGAAAACGCTGTTACATTTCAGAAGAAAAAGGTTTCTCTTTCGTATGACCACGCAAATGAATATTCACACAAGATTTTTAAGAAAATTCTTTGAGACACAACTTCACAAAATAAAGGTTTATCTGTAGCATGAATATGCATATGGTTATTTAAATAAAATTTCTGCCAGAATCAAGTAAATGTATTATCTTTAGTATGGCGTTGCATGTGGACATGTAAAGTAGATTTATGAGAAAATAATTTTTTGTACTCTTCCTCAGTAAATGGGATTTATTTAGTATTGACACACAAATCAACATTTAAGCAGATTTTCGAAAAGATTCTTTGGTGCCTCTCAAGAGAAAGGTTTCTCTTCAGTATGGACACGTAGGTGGACATTTAAAGCAGATTTATGAGAAAATCTTCTGTTACATACCTCACAAGAGAAAGGTTTCTCTTTAGTATGAACACGCAGGTGGACATTTAAATTAGATTTGAAAGTAAATTCTTTATTACACACCTCACAAGAGAATGGTTTTTCTTTAGTATGAACACGCACGTGGATATTTAAAGGAGATTTGGAAGAAAATCTTTTGTTACACACCTCACAAGAGAAAGGTTTCACTTTAGTATGCACAGGCATGTGGACATTCAAATAAGCTTTTCGAGAAAATCCTTTGTTACACACCTCACAAGAGAAAGGTTTCTCTTCAGTATGGACACGTAGGTGGACATTTAAAGTAGATTTATGAGAAAATCTTCTGTTACATACCTCACAAGCGAAAGGTTTCGCTTTAGTATGAACACGCAGGTGGGCATTTAAATTAGATTTGAAAGTAAATTCTTTATTACACACCTCACAAGAGAATGGTTTCTCTTTAGTATGGACACGCAGGTGGTCATTTAAAGCAGATTTAGAAGAAAATCTTTTGTTACACACCTCACAAGAGAATGGTTTTTCTTTAGTATGAAAACGCAGGTGGAAATCTAAAACAGATTTATGAGAAAATCTTCTGTTACACACCTCACAAGAGAAGGGTTTCTCTTTAGTATGAACACGCAGGTGGACATTTAAATTAGATTTGAAAGTAAATTCTTTATTACACACCTCACAAGAGAACGGTTTCTCTTTAGTATGGACACGCAGGTGGTCATTTAAAGCAGATTTATAAGAAAATTTTTTGTTACACAAGTCACAAGAGAAAGGTTTTTCTTCAGTGTGGACACGCAGGTGAACATTTAAATGATAATTGGAAGAAAATCCCTTGTTACACACCTCACAAGAGAATGGTTTTTCTTTAGTATGAACACATAGGTGGATATTTAAAGCAGATTTATGAGAAAATCTTCTGTTACACACCTCACAAGAGAAAGGTTTCTCTTTAGTATGAACACGCAGGTGGACATTTAAATTAGATTTAGAAGAAAATCTGTTGTTACACACCTCACAAGAAAAAGGTTTTTCTTCAGTGTGGACACGCAGGTGAACATTTAAATGATACTTCGAAGAAAATCCCTTGTTACACACCTCACAAGAGAACGGTTTCTCTTTAGTATGGACACTCATCTGGATATTTAAATGATATTTTTGAGAAAATCCTTTGGTGTACACGTCACAAGATAAAGGTTTCTTTTTAGTATTTACACGCAGGTGGTCATTTAAAGCAGATTTTCAGAAAAATCTTTTGTTACACGCCTCATAAAAGAAAGGTTTCTTGTTCGTATGAATTCGCAGGTGTCTATCAAAATTAGATATTTTAGAAAACCCTTTGTTACACACCTCACAAGAGAAAGGTTTTCTCTTTAGTATGAACACACAGGTGGATATTTAAAGCACATATATAAGAAAACCTTCTGTTGCACTCAACACAAGCGAATGGTTTCTTAATGGTATGGATTCGCAGATCATCACTTAAATGTTTTTTTAGGAAGCTTTTTATTATGCATGTCACAAGGGAAAGATTTTTCATTTAATAAGCACACGATCATGCTTATTTTATGCTTTGGAGAGAATCTTTTGGTACACACTACCCAAGAAATAGACTTTTTACTAGGATAGCACAGATGGACATCTAAGTAACATTTTTGAAGAAACGTTTGTTACACCAGCACAACTGACAGGTTATGAAAGAAGATTATTCAATGCAGATTTGACAGAAGTCTTATTGCTTTTATCTCACAAGTGAAATTTTTTTCATTACCACCAGTACGATGGTTCATTTTAAAACAAAATGTTTTTAAAGATATCCTATAGAAGAGCTTTGTAATCAATAAAAATGAAAGGTTTTCTAGTATTAAAATGAGAAGTATTTGTTAAAGTGATGTACATAAAAATATAAAGTCTAAATGAACAAATGCATAGCAATTGATTTAACAATGTAGGTTCTTTAAAAATATACACAAATATACATATTAGGGTAGGGATTCACAACCTGTGGCCCGCGATGCGTTAACGTGTGGCCCGCATATTACATAAATTTATAACTGGAAAAAATTGCAATTTTTGTCCATAAGTCGCAGGAAAAAATAGTGGATTTCGTCAATTTGCCGTGAGAAGAATTGGTTATTTTATCGATGAGGCGTGAAAAAAATCGAAAATTTCACCGATCGGTCACGGAAAAAAAGCAAATTTCGTTTATAACGCACGGAAAAATCACGAATTTCGTTGTTCGGGCGCGAAAAAAAAAACGCAAATTGTGTCGATTTGGCGAGGAAAAATCGCAAAATTCGTTGACCGAGCACGGAAAAAATCACAAATTTTGTCGATGATGCGCGTAAATATTTAAAATTTCATTGATCGGCAGCGGAAAGATCGTGAATTTTGCCAGTTTATAGCGATAAAAAACGCGAATTTTGTCAATTTACAGCGGTAAAAAATTATAAATTTTGTCAGTCAGTTAAGAATCGCCAATTTCGTTGATCGGGCGCGGAAAAATCGCAAATTCCGTCAATCAGGCTCCGATAAATCACAAATTCTGTCGATCGGGGTACAAAAATTTGCGAATTTTGCGATCAGGAGTGGAAAAAACGAAAATTTCTTCTATCGGACGCGGTAAAAAGCGAATTTCATCGATCAGACGCGAGAAAATTGCAAATTTTGTCGATCGACTTCAGAGAAATTGTGAATTTTGTTTATCGGTTTCGAAAACATTGCAAAGTTTGTCGATCAGACACGTAAAAATCGCAAAGTTCGTTGATCGAACGCGGAAGAATCGCGAATTTCGTTGATTAGGTGTGTAAAAATCTCAAATTTCGCTGATTGGCTCCTCCCCTCTTCTTTATTCATAAAGTTGACATTTTGTTTCGGCACTAGGCACTTTCATGCCTGTGTTTGTTTTTTAGCACTTTTAATAAAACAAAATTTACTCCCCCGAATAAAGTCAAGGAATATTATCACTTCTTGAAAAGAATCTTTGCTATATCTGTGTTACATATACAAACGTAAACTGTTGATATATCCTTGCCAACTGAATGGATATGTTGACTGGGTAGGTGAGCCTATAGGGCTAACCCCGCCCCTCGCTCTTTCTGAAACCATATTTTTTTATCTTATTATAGGCCGCAGACCACCTCTCCGAAATAGGATTCTCTCCGTGTGGTGTGGCCCTCGACAACCCAGACATTTTTGTAAGTGGCCCTTCTCTGAAAAAGGTTGTGCACCCCTATATTAGGGTGTCAACGATTTTAATCAAATGATTTAAATCAGTGATTAAATCGTAATTTAAATCAACTGATTAAAAAAAATCATTGATTAAAATCATAAATTTTCTAAATATTTAAAATTACATAAAAAGATTAAAATCTAAGCTGAACATAATTTGGAAGTTTCTATTGGTATTTTGCCTTATACATAAGAAAAAAAACATTAAATAATTGTTTCTAAGCTTACACTTATAAAAAATTTAGTAAAGTAGGTTTGTATTTTCTATACAGAAGAGTGAAGTTATTAAATAAATTTGGAAATATCAACTATGATGTAGTGCCATAAAATTATTTAATTCTTTATTGAGGCTTTCAGAAGTGATCTTTGACTTAAGACAAAAGATACTGAGGATATATATCATACATGAATGTTTATCTGTAATATTTTTTTTATTTCAACAAATTGATATCTTGTAATAAAGAGTTGACTAAATTCTATCCTGTAATTTGTAGGTGGAAATGAAGAAAATTGGGCTAGCTCATAAACTTAAAAAGATGACCTTACTGAACAAGTTTCTTTTAAAGAAGAATTTATCGAATTAGATATATGTATACAGTCTTTGGCCATAATTCCTTTTCATAAGTTATTCCCTATATATTCAGACTATACCACAAATAGCTGCACCTGAAATGCAAATTAAAATGTATACACACCACATAATTCTTTATAAATTTTCAAATATTTACATAAGAAATTCCATAAGAACATCATTAATAAAATAAGAATATTTTTTTAAATACATATTAACTATTTTGTACACTTTTTTTAAATTTCTACAATTAGCATAACTGCGATTACCAGCAAAAAATTCAGAAAGCTCTTAAAAGCATGCCAAACTATGTTTACATATTTATTTCTTACAGTACTTTTACCAATTTTCATAAAACGAATTTAAAAATTTGTAAAATGCATGAAAGATTTTGTGAGCATTAATAAAAAGTTTATTTAATGAAATTTTCTAAGATAAAATATTCTAATTGGATGGATATTAGAGTATCTGGTATCACAGTAATCATAGAAACTCGACAGAGTTTCTCGCCAAGCAAAAGAAACAACAGTGCAATGAACCGTAAATGAAAGGAATTTCCGCCAATCAATGCGAAACGATGTTTAAAAATTTTTTTAGTACTCTATCAAGTTTATATTTTCCGGACTGACCAAAGCGGGATTTTGACCGCTCTAGATCTCCGGTTCTATTTATGATAGAAACAAGATTCTTGATTCTTTCGAATGGGGCGTGTCACGTGACTCAGAAAATGAAAATAAAGTAGAATCAGACCAATAGGTTTTTAGTAAATGTGATTTTAAAAGTGCTGCTTTTTGTACTTTTGAAATTCTTGTTCCGATCAAATCTTTTGATAGGGCTACATCAACGTGTAACTATCGGATTTTTACGCGGTTTACGGCATTAGAACTGCTTTTATGAGTAGTTCAAACCTTTGAAAGTTTCATGTAAAAATATTAATTAGTTTTTGATTTATACCAGTTTAAAGTATTTTTTCTTATATTGAGCGTAGCGTACGTAATATAATTTATTCCTATCTTGCAGCGTGGCCTACGCAATATGTATATCTCTACTTATATTTGCATGTGAGCTAAAATAATTATCGTAATACTCGTTAGCTTCTTAGAATTACAGCGTACGTAATAAGCATGTGGTAGGCTAATTGAGAAATGAAGCTCAGTGCAAAGAGTTGGGGTAATTGCAGAATCATATCCCTTTTCCCAATTAGCCTGATATTTTTCAGGCTTATTGAAAAGAGCATTAGGCTAATTGAAAAAATGACCACTTATTTCCCAATCAGGGAGATTTTTTACGCTTATTAATCCATATTCCGACCAGAACCCGAAAAATAAATTACAACAGACCGTTCCCGATCTGAGTAAGACAAAATAATTTCTGTCGGCAAGAAACCGGAGCAGAACCTGATAACAAAAAAACCGAAATCTGACATGAACCAAATATGATAACCGACAAAAGTATTCTAAAGCATCGTAAGCCGTTCCGAGTAAGACAAAATAATCTCCGTGAACACGCAACCAGATCCGAACCTAAGAATTCCATTAGAAAAAATCCGAAATCTTACACGAACCAAATCTGAGACCCGACAAGAATATTCCAAAGAACCATAACCCGATCCGAGCAAGACAAAATTATTTCCGTGGACACGCAACTCGATCGGAACCTATTTTCTTTTTGAAAAAAACCCGATATATGACCCGAACCAAATATGATAACCGACGAAAATATTCTAAAGAACAATAACCCGATCCAAGAAAGACAAAATAATTTCATTGGATGAAACACGACCCGACCTAAAAATTCCATTAGAAAAAACCCGAAATCTGACACGAGCCAAATCTGAACAAGATAAAATGTTCCAAAGAACCATAAACCGATCCGAGCAAGACAAAATAAATTCCTTGGATACGCAACTTGAACCGAACCCAAGAATTCCATTAAAAAAAACTGAAATCTGACTCGAACCAAATCTGAATCCGACAAAAATATCCCGATACAAACAAGAAAAAATAATTTCCGTGGATGCAACACGACCTCAACCTAAACATTCCATTAGAAAAAACCCGAAATCTGACACGAATTATATCTGAGCCCGACAAAAACATTATTAAGAGCCATAACCCGATCCGAACAAGACAAAATAATTTCCGTGAACACGCAGCCCGACCCGAACCTATTTTTTTTAAAAAAAAAACCCGGAAATATGACCCGAACCAAATTTGGTAACCGACAAAAATATTCTAAAGAACCACAGCCCTATCCGAGCAAGACAAAATAATTTCCTTGGACACACAACCCGAACCGAAACTAAGAGTTCCATTAAAAAAAAACTTGAAATCTGACCCGAACCATATCTGAATCTGACAAATTATCCCCCAAAACCATAACCAGATACGAGTAAGACAAAATAATTTTCGTGGACGCAACACAACCTGAACCTAAAAATTCCTGTGGAAAAAATCCGAAATCTGATACGAACGAAATCTGAACCCGACAAAAATATTCCCAAGAATTATAACCCGATCCGTTCAAGACAAAATAATTTCCGTGAACACGCAACCCAACCCGAACCTATCTTTTTTTTAATAAAACCCAAAATATGACCCTCCCTACTAAAAATAATCTTAAGATTATCTGAAAAATTCTCCAGTTTTTCCAAAAATTCTACAGAAATCTGAAGAAATTTTGCAGATTTAGCTTTATCTTCAAAATATCTGCAGAATGTTTTAAGATATTCTTAAAAATATCTGCAGAAATGGGCCAATTACCTACAGATTTTTTTAGTGGGATAACTAAATATGATAACCGACAAACATATTCTAAAGAACCATAACCTGATACGAGCAAGGCAAAATAATTTCCTTGGATACACAACCTGAACTGAACTTAAAAATTCCTTTTAAAAAACCTGAAATCTGACCCGAACCAAATCTGAATCCAACAAAAATATCCCCAAAAACCATAATCCGATACGAGCAAGACAAAATAATTTCCAAAGACGCATCACGACCCAAGCCTAAAAATTCCATTACAAAAAATCCGAAATCTGATATGAACTAAATCTGAACCCGACAAATAAACTATTCTAAAGAACCATAATCAGATCTGAGCAAGGCAAAATAACTTCTGTGGACATGCAACCCGATCCGAACCTAAAAATTTAGTTTGAAATAAACACGAAATATAACCCGAACCAAATATGATAACCCTCAAACATATTCTAAAGAACGATAACCCGATCCGAGCAAGGCAAAATAATTTCCTTGGATACACAACCTGAACTGAACCTAAAAATTCCTTTTAAAAAACCTGAAATCTGACCCGAACCAAATCTGAATCCAACAAAAATATCCCCAAAAACCATAACCCGACGCGAGCAAGACAAAATAATTTCCGTAGACGAATCACGACCCGAGCCTAAAAATCCCATTACAAAAAACCCGAAATCTAACACGAACCAAATCTGAACCCGACAAATAAACTATTCCAAAGAACCATAATCAGATCTGAGCCAGGCAAAACAATTTCCGTGGACACGCAACCCGACACGAACCTAAAAATTCCATTAGAAAAACCCCGAAATCTGAACCGAAGCGAATCAAATCTGAATCCGACAAAAATATTCCAAAGAATCGTAACCGGATCCGAGGAAGACAAAATTATTTCCGTTGTCATGCAACCCGATCTGAACCTGAAAGTTCTACTTAAAGTTAACCCGAAACCCGAACAGTACCCGAAATAAAAATACACAGACCTGCCAACCTTTGAAAATGAGAAATCGTAGCACACAAAATTTAAATTAATATGGAGGTTGGTTGGTTGGTTTTTCGTGTTACGCAACCATCTTTTGACATTCGTAAAAAGAATAAGGTTTCAGTTTTTCAACTCAATATAGTAAATTTTTTCCTCTGAAACTTTTTATACGATGTTTAGTGTTTCTTTTTGTTTCGCAGAATTTTTATTTTTTTATTTTTTTTTACATTTGCAAAAGGAGTTTGGTTCCAATTTTTTAGCCCAGTGCAGTACATTTTGACGAAATTCGCGGGGTTTTTTTCCCGCGATCATTTCAAATTATTCACAATTTTTTTACCACAATCGTAATTCACATTTTTCCATCACGATTCTTTGTTGAAATCCGCATTTTTTACCATAAACATTTGACGAAATTCGTAAATTGTGCAATTTTGCACAATATTTCAAACTTTGCCCCTCAAAGAACCACACCCCCCCTTTTCAGAAATTCTTAAAATGACACCCTTGTTTCTAAGGAAGGGAATTCCTGTATAAATATTTACAGAAACACGATACACTCCTGGAGATACTGGATACATAAAGAGTGTTTTATGTTAAAAAGTTTGATTTGCAGCCCAGATTTTTTTCATACTAATAGCTCTTTATTTTAAACTTTCGGAAATAAATACTTTGAAATTTTGGAAATTTCGTAACAGAATCACGCCTGAAAAATATGCTGCGCGGGATAAAAATCGCTACTAGAAACAAAAAATGTGTTTGTGTTTTTTGCAAAAAATCGTAGTTTAAGACCGATTTTCGTAGCATCGTAGTTTATAGGTCCAAATCGTAGCAACTACGAGTTTTTCGTAGCAGTTGGCAGGTCTGAATACACAAGGCCGTACCCCGATCCGAGCAAGGCAAATTAATTTCCGTGTACACTCAATACGACCAGAATCTGAAAATTCCATTTGAAGTCAAAATGAAACTCGATCTGAAAACGACAAAAATATTTCAAAAAGCCGTAACCCGTTCCGAGCAAGACAAATTTTTTTCTGTCGACACGCAATCGGATGCGAACTTAAAGGTTCCATTTGAAATCAACCAGAAAACCGATCATAACCCGGTTTCGGATTGAGTTCAATTATAACATTCTGGTTCGGATCGGGTTGTCTGTCGAAGGAAATTATTTTGTCTTGCTCGCATCGGGTTATAGTTTTTTTGAATATTTTTCTCGGGTTAATATTTGGTTCTGGTTCGGGTCTGATTTCAAGTTAACTTCAAATGGAATTTTAGGTTCTTGTCGTGTTGCGTGATTACGGAAACTAATTTGCCTTGCTCGGATCCGGTTATGGATCTTTGGAATATTTCTGTCGGGTTCAAATTTCGTGTTTCTTTCAAATGAAATTTTCACATTCGGATCGGTTTGCGTGTCCACGGAAATTATTTCGTCTTACAAGTATCGGATTATTGACGTTTGGAATATTTTTGTCGGGTTGAAATTTCGTTTTTTTTTTCAAATGAAATTTTTAGGTTCAGGTCGGGTTGCGTGTCCACGGAAATTATTTTGTCTGTTGGGATCCGGTTATGGCTCTTAGGAGTATTTTGTCGGGTGCAGATTTGGTTAGACTCAGATTTCGGGTTTTTTTTTCAAATGGTTTCGGGTCGGGTAACATGTCTACGGAAATTATTTTGTGTTGCTCGGATCCGATTATGGTTCTTTGGAATATTTTCGTCGGGTTCAGATTTGGTTCGGGTCAGATTTCTGGTTTTCTTCAAGGGGAATTTTTAGGTTCGTATCGGGTTGCGTGTGCACGGAAATTACTTGTCTTGATCGGATCGGGTTACGGTTATTTTCAATATTTTCGTCTGTTATCAGACTTCGATCAGGTTAGATTTCAGGTTTTTTTCAAATGGAACTTTTACTTCGGATCGGGTTGCATGTAGACTGAAATTAATTTGGCTTGCTTGGATCGGCGTACAGTCTGTTGTAATTTATGTTTTGGGTTCGGGTCGGGTTATGGTCTAAAAAATCTAAAGTCTAAAAAATTCACCCTGATTGGGAAATAAGTGGTCAGTTGACAATTAGCCTAAGTGTCTAGGCTCTTTGCAATAGGCCTGAAAAATATTAGGCTAATTGCAAAATGAAAGATGATTCTCCAATTAGCCTAGAACATGTCTCACATTGCAGTAAACCTTTAAAGCTGGTTAGAACTCGCGTGATTACTGGTTAAACATAAAAAAGGCAAAAATTCGCCAAAAACGTAAAATAAAAAATATATACACTGGTCATCAAAATTAAAGGATAATGAGAAAAAATATGCTCACTAAGTTAGTGTTGCAACCAATGCCCAATGCTGCAATTATTCATGTTAATTAAATACTATTGAACTCAAAATTGCATTTCCGCGCATAATTTAGAGTCAGAAATATGCAAATTAGATGACTGGCAATGTGATGCGCATTTGACGTATATTGGAATTCTGGTCTGTAATGCTGTTTAAAGTGAATGTGGTGTCTGAATGTGATCAGTATTTATTAGTTATGGCTCAAAGGCATCATTTAAGTTAAGGTTAAAGGTGGCGAATAATTGGTAGAATCGAGGAAGTTCAAACACAAATGGAGGTCGTCCAAGATTTGAATATCCCTCAAAGTGGCGTATCAAGAGCCTCGAGCCGCTCTTTAAGCACTGGATCCGTTGATAGACAGCCTGGGCAAGGGAGACCAAAAGCAACAACTGCATCAGAAGACCGTTTTTTGCCATTGTCGGCTCGAAGAAACCACGAAGCGACTAGATGAGATTTGGTTTCATACCTTCAGGTTGCCACAGGAGCTTGAATTAGCCGTTTACTGCTGCACGAAGGCTTAACAAGAGTGGACTGTATGCTAGAAGACAAATATTTTGTGCCCCACTCACTCCAGCTTCCAAAGGGGCCCGTTTCAACTGTTCCCGTCGTCATTTTCAAGGGAGCCAAGATAACTGGGCTCGAGAATTGTTTACTGACGAGTCCAGGTATAGTCTGAATGCTGATTCTAGACGTGTTTTGATCTAAAGAGATGAAGGATATCGCAACATGCCCTTCCCTCTTCCGTAAAATATACCGTTCGAGCCCAGTCATCTCGGCTTCCTTGAACATGACGACGGACGACGGGAACAGTTGAAACGGGCCCCTTTGGAGTGAGTGGGGCACAAACTAGCATACAGTTCACTCTTGTTAAGCCTTCGTGCAGCAATAAACGGCTAATTCGAGTTTCTGTGGCAGCCTGAAGGTCTGAAACCAAATCTCTTGTAGTCGCTTCGTGGTTTCTTCGAGCCGACAATGACAAAAAAACGGTTTTCAGATGTAGTTTTTGCTCTTGGTCTTCCTTGACCAGGCTGTCTATCAACGGATACAGTGCTTAAAAAGCGGCTCGAGGCTTTTGATACGCCACTTTGAGGGATAATCAAATCTTGGACGACTTCCATTTGTGTTTGACCTTCCTCGATTCTATTAATTATTCGCCACTTTTGACCTTAACTTAAATGATGCCTTTGAGCCATAACTAATAAATACTGATCACATTCAGACACCACTTTCACTTTAAACAACATTACAGACCAGAATTCCAACATACGTCCATCGCGCACTACATTGTCAATCATTTAATTTGCATATTTCTGACGCTACATTATGCGCGAAAGTGTAATTTTGAGTTCAATAGTATTTAATTAACATAAATAATTGCAGCATTGGGCATTGGTTGCAACATTAAATTAGTGAGCATATTTTTTCTCATTATCCTTTAATTTTGATGACCAGTGTATTTAAAATTTTCGAATTTTTGGCCCCATTCGTCCATGAACCCCCTACAAGCAACCCGTGTGCCAAATTTCGCAGCCCTGCGCCCTGTGGTTTCCGAGTTTATGAAGTCACATAGATAGAAAATAGATTTTAATAGGATAGATATTATTGCATTCCACCCAGTTAAGGTCTCTATTGTAAGGCGGCATTGAAGCATTTACGGTTCGTTTACAATGTCAGATTACAATCGATAGATATTCACTGAGTCGCACGTATTTTAAAGAATTTCAACCATTTCAATCCCTGGACAATTTTAGGTTACTTGAAAATTGAATATGAATTCAATTTGTTCTTCTAAAGGCTCGGCGATCCAGGCTTCTACTTTATGAAAAATGTTTCTACTATCCACTTTATTAAAGATGCTTCTAGATTTTAGCCCACACCCTTTTAAAATTCCAATACTATGGATATTTTTGCACATAAAATTTAGATAACAATTAAATGAAATTTTATTTTGCACGAAATCGGAATGATTTTTAACGAAGGTACTGCACACAATAATCATCTCGGAATGTCCTGCTGATATTTAAGGAGAAACTGGATTATACAAACATGCCAGTGGGCTTCGATTATGGAAAGATTGTAGGTAAACACTGAAACACTTGACTACGGAGAAACCATAGAACAGGCTCAGAAAGATAATGTAAGTACTTCAGTGAATCACAGAGTACTTATAGTTATAAAAACAATTCGACAGAACTTAAGGATTATTGTTTATCATACTGAAATATGCGGGAAAGTGTTCTCTTATGTATTGCTTTTATACTAAAACACACATATACCCAAATATTTTTTTCAACATTCCAAACTTTGCAATTTATTCAATTGAAATCACTTTACAAAGGTAATACAGCCAGTCTGGTTTTTTATTACATATTTTTTTTCTTTTTTTTACAATCCTTTTATTTCCAATAAATTTTTGGCAGTTTTATTGGATTTTTTCGCTTTTTCTTTTCATTTAAAAAGATTAATAAGGGGATTTATTAAACAAATCGACTATGTTATTTTGGACTTGGTAATTAAAGAATGGTATCAATATACCATAAACAGCTTTTAGTTAATTTTTAATCAGATAATAGAACTACTTAAAAATTTACAAATAGGATCGAAATTAGGGAAAATCATTTCATAACGATGAAATATCGAATTCTGAACTTTTATTGAAATAAATTATAATTTATAGTATGAATGATCCGAAATATGTGAGAAAATACTTGGAAAGCATATGACTTAGTATGTCCTGTTAGTCACGTAAAAAACAATTATGAATTTAGAAAGTACAAGCATTAATTCAGAAAGTCCAACAAGTATTGGAGCTTATAAAAAAATTTAAAAGAAAAAAAAAAAAGCCTAATCAGATAATCTGATATCAGCCGAGCTTGTCGGGGGGACGTTGGATTTCCGGAAAAAAAAAATTCTATTTAAAAATTACTTCAAGCACGCCCGGTGATAAAACAAATGCTCATTATTCCGTTTGTTTTTAAGTATTTAATTTTTTTTGTAAAATTATGTGAATTTTGAAAATGTAAAGGCAGTTTTACAGTAGGATAAAATCCTTGCTGAGTTATTTAATGAATCACCATATAGCTTATAGAACAGCAGCAAAAAATATTGCTTGTTAGTTCGACACGTTGTATAATTTCTTAAAAATAAATGATTTCTTCTGAGATTTGCAAGGACCAATAAAATGTATTTGAGTTCTTATTAAAAAGTCCAACATTATGTCTTACTAGATATATTACACTTTTGAAAAGTTTATAGCCTCACTATTAAATTATTTTTTTACTTCTATCATCTTTCGTTTATCTTTTCTTTTTTGAATTAAAATGGAATATGTATAATACAAATGAAATACCTTACAAAAAGAAGTGATGTCTAATCAAAAACAACTCGTCGTAAATGATCCCGTCAAGCCTCAAACTTAAAACGTCAGTCATAAAAAGAAGTGTATTACAAAAGAAGAAGCTATATAGAAGTGCATATTCGAATGCCGTGTAAAAATATATCACTACTCATGTTTCCAAATGACCCGGAGTAAGGTACAGTATGTGAAAACTGCTTGGCGACCTGCAGGCGTATGATTAATATATGCAGTACCTATACCAATTTCGAAAAATTGTAAAAGTCGAAAAATTAATTTTAAATTCTCATTATATCACTCTTATAAATATTTGTAGGAGAAAGATTTGCAATAAATCAGAAAGATTTGTAAGACAAGCAAGAAAGGGTATGTAATTGTGGTAATCATCTATTATTACAATTATAATTTTCATTATTTTAAACATAATTTTTAATTACATAAATATGTTTAATAATACACTATATTAAAATTAAAGGGAAAACTGGTAAAATGGATCCTGTTTTTGACAGATTTATATCTTAAACGTAAAATGTCGTGTTCCCAATATAAGGAATATTATATAATACTAGTAGCCTTACTAAAACAGATTTCCCCCCTGTCATGTGCAATTCCATTTATGCAGGATTTATTGCAATATACCTTATTTTATTTAACGTCTATTATGTGCATTGTTTGTCATATTCATATGATCATTATTTTTTATTATTATTTTACAAACTCAAAATGTTTATTACATGACTAGCAGGCTGAGCCCGCTGCGCTGGTCCATTTTTCAAATAAACCTTCAATCAAACGAAATGGAGAATTCGACCCTGTATTTTAAATTAATATGGACCTTCACCTGGAAAGTCCTTCCACATTTTCGGAACACGCATCGGACGGCATTGCGCTATTATATTATCTGATGCGTTAGACTAATTTCGGGCTATTCATAAGCAACTCTTTAGTACATCATGCAGAGTTTGGGAGGGAAATGCGGCCATTATGATCATCAGAAATTAAAATGTTCTCTAATCACCACACTACTAAAAAAGAGAGAATTACAATGATTGCAGAGATTGACCATTTAACTTAGAGAATGTTCGGGTTATTCGCTTTCGTTTGTTAGTTCTTTTACTCCGCGCTTCTCAACTTGGTGCTATATGTGGATCAGATAACATAAATACAATCTCTCTCTACGTCATATTATATTTGGTAATATACGTCTTCTTTTGGCAGGTTTTCTACAGTTTCTTATCTTCGAATTCCAGTAGAGTAAATACAGTCAAAACAGTATTTAACTTTTATATTTTAAAAAATGTGAATCATGTAAAAGTGGATATTTAAAACTGAATTGTGTGAATAAAATTAAAACAATGTCATTTTAACTGCCGTTTCCTTTTATATACCAGTTTCAATCGTGCAACTATTAACCTAGAAAAATAACCTCGATAACTGATTCAAATAGAAAACTAAATCTCTAGTTTTCATTCAATAAAATCTTTCCAATCATCCATAATCGGATCCACAACCAAGTTTGATGTGAAATGTTAGAAATTTTCGTAACGGTATGGCTACAAATGTACCAGAGTTAGCTACAAAACAGAGTTAATTACGTGCCAAACGACATTCCATTAAATAATATCAATTTGCTGTTGATTGAATTTTAGATCTTTCACTATCAAAACTCTTTGCGAACTCTATGCAAATTTTTTAGTAATGATCTTTTTGGGAAACCGAAGATTTTTTTTTTTTTTTTTTGCATTTCTCTAATGAGTATAATAAGACGAAGAAATAAACATGTTTGTTATTTTCAAGACGTCATTATTCATCAATCTGTTGCCTAAATAAAACTAAAAATGTTAATTTGTGACTACGATCTGCTGCATCAGCCAAAATTGATTTCTATTGATCGAAATTTTATTCGAATCTTAGGTACATTTTTTTAAAACCTAGGCTAAATGAGCAGATATTGTTCCATTGGCCACCTTTGGCATCTGAAAGTTTTTTTTGTACATTCAAAGAGATGATTATTCAGTGATAATAAAATAATAGCAGGTGAAAAATATATAATAGTGAATATTCTTTTGTCCGTTTGATCCATAATATAAAAAAAACATAAATTTACTAATAGCTAATTACGAATTTCGCGTAATCTTCTGAAATCGGATTTACCGTCGACGGTTCCTTTCAAGTATAAACTAAATTTCCAACATTATATAGTAAATTCGCCAATTGTAGGGTGGTTGATTATGGTATTTTCATCCAATATATTTTAATAACATTTCTAAAAGAAGGGAGGATATGGAAAAAAATGACGAATTAAATGGAATATCGAAAAGTGATTTCAGAAAGTATTTTTTTTTTTGCAAAATGTTTTTTTTTTTCGTAAATATGTAAATATTTTATTTCGTAAATATTTTATATAAATTGCCAAACTACTCCCCAAATTATGCAAATTGAGAAAATTTTTATTTTAAACAACGAAAGAATAAATAAATTTGTAAACATTAATAAAATTACAAATAGAAGTCAAATTAAAAAACACTTGACGCAACAAACATGTGTACCGTGTTTAATGTCAAGTAAATGTAAAATATACCATTATTGGTGTTAACTCATATTAAATACTCACAAATACACAAAATAACAAAAAACTGCAGTGCACTGTTTTTTATTAAATATCACAAGAGCCGCTCATGGCTACTTCTCTCACAACAAAACATTCAATATACTCGTATAAACAAACGCAGACGATAAAAGTTATTGCCAAAAATGCAAAGCATAAAAACGACCGAACATACCGGCCACCGTTGAATGATTTTCATTCAACCACAATTATAATACATTATTACACTTTGAATTTTAAACAAATAATACAGCATGTACTACTAAACAATAAATTGACAAATTACAAAAGATAATAATCATTTTTCCATGGGTAACAGACAAATTTTTGAAATTGGTCTCTTGAAAACTCCTCGTTGTTTTTATGTTTACAACTCTAAAATTCTGCATGCATTATGTAATGATGTACACTCATGACAATGCATTATGTAATGATGTACACTCATGACATCTAACACTCAAATTAAATTTGTTTTAAATGCTGCAAGAATTTATTTATTTTCTCATATTTTATTTAAAAAATAACTCAGAAATACTTTATTTTAAAAGTATTTAAAGGTTGACACACTCGATTTTATCAAAATAAACTCAATCCTTCTGGATAAAATAAAAATCTTTTAAATAACTCAAATAATATATATCTCATATAAATAATCTCTCTAAATAAATTTCTGTATAAATATTTTTGCTTTAATTATAACAGGATAATCCCTAAACTTAAGGGATCGAATATACTTGATATTGTTGATAACACTTGTCTCTTAGTGACATTTACATCATTATGAATTTTAACATTGAAACTTAAACAATCTTTTTTCGATTTCCACAAAACACCTAACGCTTTAGATTCTTCTGAATCACCAAAGGGATATATTTCGTCATTTGTTTGACAAAGTTGTGGAGCATTACTGTACCATTTATGTAATAACATTCCTGCACTGTTTAAAATTTCTATTAATTGATTTTGGAGTTCTAATGCAGAACTTAAAGAATCAGCTCCAGATAGAATGTCATCCATATGCATGTCTTCTCTCAGTACGGGTGCTGCTAAAGGAAACTTGCTTCCTTCATCCTTAGACAATTGAAGTAGTGTTCTCATGGCCAAAAAAGGTGCGCTAGCAGTACCATAAGTAACTGTCGTTAATTCAAAATTTTTAATTGGATCGTTAAGACCTTCCTTCCATAAGACTTTTTGCAGCTTCCTCTGATCTGGATGAATAGAGATTGCTCTATACGTTTTTTGAATGTCTGCAGTGAAAGTGACGATATATTTTCTAAATCTCACCATAATTGAGAATAAATCATCTTGTATTACACCTCCGTTATATTGAATAGAATTAAGTGAGTTTCCCTTAGTTGTTAAGGAAGACGCGTTAAATACAACTCTCAAAGGCGTTGATACACTTTTTTCTATTCCTCTATACACTCCAAGATGGGGAATGTAATAGGATCCACTTTCTTCCTCGCTTTCGTCAACTTCAACCATGTAGCCTAACTGTTGATATTCTTTTAAGAAATCTGAATATAATCTTAAGTACTCAGGATCTTTTGCTAGACGATTCCATAAAGAATTTAATTTTTTCGTAGCGATTCGTTTTGAGTTTCCTAAAACAGCTGGATCCTCTTTTAAGGGCATTTTAACAACATATTTACCGTTTTTGTCTCGTGTATAATTTTCTACGAAATGTCTCTCACAAATTAAAGTCTCTTTACTTTTTGGTTTTTCAACCTCGATTTTTTCTATCTCCCAAAATTTCCTAAGTGTCTTGTCTAGGTTGGTTTCTTTCTTAATAAACCCACAATGAACTTTGTTTTCATTCTCTGTCGGAAAACTTCCCGATACAACAAAACCGAAAACTGTGTCTTGCAAAATAAGATCAGAATTATTAACACGAATTTGTCCCGGTCTCAAAAGCTCATAAAAAATTCCTGCTCCTAAGAGCATGTCTACATGTTCTGGGATATTGAAACTAGCATCTGCTAATTTTACATTAGGTAAATCTTGTATTGAGATTTCAATTGGACGTGAAGGCGTTAAATCAGCAGTTATTTTCGGAACTACCAAGAAATCTAAATTTTTTACAAAACTTTCATCTCTATTGCATATTGATGCATTAACTTTATGATTTATTACTAAGGTAGCATCATTTAGATCTGACACTAAGATGTTTGTTCTCCCTTTTTTTAAATGCATTAGCTCTATTAAATGGCGAGATAAAAAAAATAGACTCGCTGCCTACATCTAATAAACACTTTACTCTATGTTTACATCCCGATTCATCAATTAGAAAACATATAACAGTTGAAAGTAAAACTTTGCTCTTTTTATTCGAATAGTTACTAATAAAGGTTTTCTGAACGAACTCTTCTGCATTAGCGTTCAAGACTGATGTGCACGATTTGTTGGCCTAGGATCTGAACATTCTTCCACATTTACCTTTCCTTGTTTATTTTGTTCCGATGAAACATATTCTTTCACGTATGTGTTGTTATTTGTTTTTGGGAAATGTATAGTTTTATGATGACGTTTTTTACAAAAGCACGTGTACTTTGATGGACAATTTGCAACTAAATGTGAATTTAAACAATTAAAGCATAATTTGTTACATTTTATAACGTTCACCCTTTCATTGACAGATAATTTTAAATAATGCGGACATTTTGAAAGAGTGTGATTTTCGTGGCAAAAAAAAACAACTTAATGTTTTAACATCTGATAAGAATACTTTAGATACACTTTTGGAGTTAGTATATTTACGATTAACACCAAAATTCTCAGTAAGAGATTTTCCGCGTGATGTGAAATATAAATCAATCTCTCGTCCAAACTCTTCTGGTAAAAATCATTTATTTCCTTGTCTCACACTAATGTGGAAAGCTATCTAATGTTTGATATAATTTATCCGATACTATAAGTTGTTTTAGACTCTCGA
The DNA here is from genome assembly GCA_963932465.1 of Maratus speciosus. NCBI lineage: Eukaryota > Metazoa > Arthropoda > Arachnida > Araneae > Salticidae > Maratus > Maratus speciosus. Next base: position 388,796,904 of record OZ010799.1, on the reverse strand, counting down.
AATTGGAGACATTTCTTAAATTTAAATAATATTCCCAGTTTGTCATTAGACGTGAAGCAAACTGTAAAGGTTGTTTAACAGCTTTTCTAAATTGCTCTAAGTAAAAATAAGGTGTAGGTTGAAATTCTTTTAACACTAATTCTTTTATTTTTGCATATTTCTCGATATCACTATCATGTAAGTAAGTTATTATGTTAGATGCTTTATCCCCTAATAAATTTAACAGAATTTCTGCTTTATATTGTTCTGGAACATTTTTAGTCTTAAAAGCTCGTTCTAAAGAAGAAAAGTAAAATTCCATCCTTCAGGACGTATTGGCATTCTTACAGTCAAAGTTCGAATACTTTTTATCAATTGATCTAACGATTCTAATTTTATTTCACTCTCACTAATATTAGATTTAGCTTCAGATTTAATTTTAGCCAATTCTATTTCAAGTTTAATTTTTTCCAGATCATATTGCTTTTGCTCTTGCTGCTCACCAATTCGCCTTTGCTCCTCATCAATTCGCCTTTGCGCTTCATGTTTACGATTTTCAATTATATCGTTTGTTATATCCGTCACAAAATCCGGTTTATTTTTATACATTTCACTGTCTTCAATAATAGCGCTTAAATCAGCAATTGTCATATTTTCATTAACATTTAGATTTATTTCAGTGGCTATAAGCCTTAAGTCCTCTTTTTTTGCGCCTTTAAACATTGTTCAATATATGTATATAACAGTAAAGATAAGAAAAATCACACTCACTTACCTTTCGAATAATCTTTTGGTGAATTTCGTAGCATGTAATTCTTAGCACTTATCATTCATGTCGGCGTTTCAATCAACTTAAAATTTGATTTTAGAAGCTCGTTGAATTTAATCCCAGGCTGCTTCTTCGTTGCTCGGCGGACCATTATGTTAACTCATATTAAATTCTCACAAATACACAAAATAACAAAAAACTGCAGTGCACTGTTTTTATTAAATAATATCACAAGAGCCGCTGATGGCTACTTCTCTCACAACAAAACATTCTATAAACTCGTATAAACTAACGCAGACGATAAAAGTTATTGCCAAAAATGCAAAGCATAAAAACGACCGAACAATTGGCATTTAATCTTATAGTTCGGCAATAGTTTTTTTCTTTAATTATTTGGAAAAATAGTTATTGTTCTCGTCAGGATAGGAAATCAAAAGCATATCTGAAGGTTTTTATTGGTTTAATCCGCATTTTATTCGTTTTGTGATTGGTCTATACAGTAAATTGTATTTCCCTTTACTTTATACAGAGATGGATACCTTCTGTTGCCACTATGACAAAAAAGTAATAAAAACTACAAAAAAATTAATAATTCAGAAACAAATTGAGATACAGCTTTCAAACAAATTGCATTTTTTTCTCTATCCGACGGTGTAAAAAGTAATATTGTCGGATGTTTAGAAGTTTAAGAATGAAATTTCATTTAAAATTGGTAGTCAGATTTCTTGGAAATCTGACTATGGAAAAGCCTTTTCCCGAATAGCCAATGAAATGCTTGGATAATATGTAAGTTTCAGGTGGATAATAACTAATGAAAATGAAAGGAAATGAATTACAATTTCTGCCAAAGAGTTAATTTTAATTTGTAAGATTTTCACGTGCAAAAGAAAATGCAATAAGCCAATTGAAAAAAAAAAGTTAAATAGGACAGGAATGAATACATTTACATATTTCACTCCAAATACGAGTCGCAGGCAGTTTTTCTCGCTTGGAATTTTTACATGTAATAACACTATTAATGTTTAATTCATGGCGTACGTAATGTATGATCAACTCCGTGCGATTTTTTAAATCTTAAATTTTAGTCTTTGAAAAAATCATTTTCCAAATGGTCGTTGTAATTTAATAAATTGCTTTTTTTTTTTTTTTTTTTTTTTTTTTTTTTTTTTTTTTGTCGATGGGATAATTAAGTAGTACCGTTTTATGTTTGTTTAAAAAGTAGCTGGCTAATTAAAAATGCTATATTTAAACATTTTTATATTAAGTAGTTGTTTACATGGCAACAATAACCTTCAGTTCCTATTTCCGACACTAACAATATCGAAGTCAAATTGCCAATGTTCAGAATCGGACATTAATTTTGAGTTTGGAACAAATTTAATAAACTTAAATTTTGTTTTAAACCGTATAGTTACGATTGTAAAATTTTAATATATACATATATAAAGATATATGACAAAACTGTAGTAATAAAAATGTATTTATTTAAGTTAAACATAATCTAACTGACTTCGTATAAAGAGTAGAAAAGGGTTTTACTTAAAAATTATTTATCATAAAAAAAGTATCATTCAAAATTTTCTTGTGTCGCCAACCAGCATTAAACCGCCAAAAAAATTAAATTTTCATTATTTTTTTTACGAACGCTAAATCGAGGTTCTGTCGATTTTTTTTATAAACATATAATATGTCATGAGAAGAATATTCTATTTATTCCTCGTGAGAAGAATATTATATAATTTTTTTCAAATATTTCTGAGCATGCACTTATGGAAAGTTCATTGATTACTATCCTATCAATTTTTCAGATGCATTTTTCTTAACCTGACTCAAAAGATAAATAGCCAAATCTTATTTCAATTGCAATATTTTAACTGAGTAATTTGTTAGGCTTTACGAACATTCCCTTTCAAGTTTAAATTCAATATTTTCGGTTTTTAATATTATCACTCATTAAAACGGATGTTTTTCTTCTTTTTTTTCTTTTAAATAAAATTAATAACTGTTTTTTATTTTTCGAGGTGTAATAGCCGTTTCAATTTTTTTATCAACGATAAATTTCGCCAAGAAATAAAATAGTAACCTTATCGTCCAAAATAACAGAATTTTTCCGTCCTAATTCTATATCTACGTAGAACGATGTGTTATAGCTTAAAACCTTCCCTGAAACGATACCTATCTAACAGTATAAGCTCCGTCAAAATCCATGCAGTAGAACTCGAAATATAGATGTTCGGAACGAAAATTCCGTTTGGATTTTATATATATAATAGATTACTTAAAAAATCCTCCTCGTAAAACGGGTCTTTCTCGTTCAAATAATTTTAAATAAAATCAAAAAATCGATCCCATGATGTTAAATAAGAATGGGCATGTAAACTCCAAAAGCTTCGAATTTTAACAGTTTAATGGGAGAAGTAATACAAGAAGAATATTGTTAAACAAATAGTCATATGTAAGTGCAGGAAGAACAAACATTATTAAAGCCTGCACGTCGCCAAGCAGTTTTCACATACTGTACCTCACTCCGAGTCCTTTGGAAACATTATGAGTAGTGATATATTTTTACACGGCACTCGGAGTATGCACTTCTATATCGCGTGTTTTTATGTAATATCACTTCTTTTTATGACTGACGTTTTAAGTTTGTGGCTTGGCGGGATCATTTACAACGAGTTGTTTTTGATTAGATTTTATTTTCCAAAAGTCACAATTATTAAAATGTAAAATATTTTAAACTATTGTATAAAATAAAGAGAATAGCAGATTAAAAATGCTAAGTACACTTTTTTTTATCAGTTCATGTAAATTTAGATTCGCAGAGATTTAGATCACCATTTAAGATTGACCAGTTTCGTAAATAGCATCTTGAAATTTTGATAATAAGGTAACTTTAAAAGATTTTATGAGTTTCCTTTTTTTAGCTGTTAAACCTTTTCTTAACACGTTCACACCGGCGCGGTGGGTCACACTCGACTGTCTCAGAGCTGGCAAGTCTCCGGCCTTTTGGATACCAGTATTTTAATCGAGAAAATGTTGTTTTATTTAATTAGAACTATTGGGCGATTTAAAGGAATAACATTTTCTCTAAAATAATAGTGGTGTGCAAAAAGCCGGAGACTTAACAACTCTGTGACAGTCGAGTGTCACCCACCGCGCCGGCGTGAACGTGTTAAAAGGTGCAATATTTCAATGAAAATACATTGTATAAGATTGTGGTTATGTTATTTGTTCTAATTATAGCAATCTCATAATCTCATGACTGTGGCATAACACACATTTAGTGTCATAGTATAAGAAAGTTTGAAATATAGTTATTTTAAAATACAAGAATTTCCTTTTTCAATCTTTAAATATAAGATACATACGGGCACAATGTAACAGAAATTTTCTAGGTTAATATATTTTAGTTACACGTTTTAGTACATAGGATACCATTTATATTTATTATTTAACCCTTTAACCGAGACTGACGAGTTTTTTCCGCCTTCAGAAAAAAACTTGAAAATCGGTTTATACGGGATATTCCTACAAAACTTAAACACTTGAAAAAGACACCAACAGTGTTTTTACCGCATTCAAAATGTGCCTCTGAAAGCGGTCAAGCCGTTTTTTTCTGCACTTCATTTCCCCGTTCCACTAGACACGTTAACAACGGGGGCGGGTAGAAGGCGTAGTGCGCTTGTCAATTTGCTTTTGCACTAAAGGATTAATGTATAATACGTAAAAATTCTAAGGGGCAGTTTAATTATCTTCGGCTGGAAGTTGTGCTATGCATTAGATAGAGAAAAAAGACAAAGTTCAAAATAGAACACAATCCAGTTTTTACGAAATATATGGGGTTTTATAAATTTTTATAAATATTTTCGGTTTTATAAATTTACTCTATGAAACCGAAATAATTAGAATTAATGTGTTTCTAAAAACCATGTAACACCATATAATATTTGCTTGGATTTATTTTGGAATTTAAATATTGTTATAATTCTACTGTGATTTTCTTTTAAATAATTTGAGTTTTATGTGATAATTTAAAAATTAGTAATTTTTAAATTTACACAGTTAGAAAATATGTATTTCAGAAACTTGTAAATACAATGTTCAATATTTTTTATTATATATTTTAACTGTTTGACTTAAAATAACTTTAAAATATAAAAAAAATACTCATAATTTTGTAATATAATATTTTTCTAATATAAAAGTATAAAACGGAATTTTTAAATGAATTCATATGTTTATCTGCTTGAAAACTTTTAGTAATAACGCATTCAAAATTATTCTATATAATAACCTTAACGTGCTGACAACTATAACGTTTTAGTTGTTTAATAAGGGTGACAGCATTTTTCCTTGATTTGCATGTATGTTAAATTAATAATATGGAGCATAATATTCTAAGTAACAGTTTATTTTTCGTGTTTTGTTTTATAAAATAGCTAAAATAAAATTCTCATATTTAGCGGAAACAAAAATTAAATTAAATGTAATATTTTGAAACTTCTTAACTAAATAATAAGGAATAAGAACCGTTTTCTTATATCTACGATGATATTGAGATTTAATTATTAATATTTTAATGTAACTAGGGAGATCCAAACAATGCTTCACAGATTACAATAAACGGTCAAATGCGAGTATTACTCGCGCTCAGAGGGTTCCGTACAATAAACATATGAATTATTAACTGTATTGTTAAAAAAAAAAAAATCCCTGCCGGCTCAGCCTACAAGCGCAGGTAGATTTAGAAGTTAAGTACTAATTTCATCAATAAAAACTAAATCAAGATTAGAGACAAACCAAATTTAACAATTATGTCTGGCCGCTTTTGACGAATTTTTAATTTAATTTTTCTGTAAGAGCTGGCGTTATCAGAATCATGTTAAGGCGGTATACAGAAAAATATTTTTCCATGCTCAACAAATCGAAATTTTCTGACACATTTTCAGACTCATTCTTAAAAGTAAAATCATGAAACTTGCTGACGTGATTTTTTGAAGAGATTTAAAAGCGACCTGTGTTTTTATTATCCGTTCAATTAATTAGAGCTTGATTTACAAACAATTATTTTCTCAGTACGACCATTTTTTTCGTTTCCAGCACTATCACTTTAGGAAATTGGGTTCGAAATGCCTAGTTTGAGAGTATTTTTAGGTTGATTTCGTAAGAAATACTACCTATTACACTGTCACCTATGTTGGAATTTCTGAAAACTTTTTCCAGATCTATACCGATCATGATCCCTAAAACCAAAAACCACCCTCAGTTAAAGGTTTTATCTATCTATCTATCTATATTACTATTTTATAAATCTCTTCTAAACGGATACATAAAATCAAGAAGCAGAAAATCTCGATCAAGTTCGTTAATGGGCAAAATCGGAGCAAGGGGGTTGGAAATAGGAGGTGGGGAGTGAAAACTGAAAAAGCCCCATAACTTCTTAATTATAATACATATCGAATCAGTTTAAAGTTATTACATCTAGGAAAAGGGCCAAAAATTTATGTATAACAGAATTTTCATAAAATTAAAAATGGGCTCAAGAGGCGAAAAAATAGGGTTTTAAGGAGAAAAAATTCATAATTTCGTCAATTCTCAAGGTATCAGATCAAATTAAATTTATTGTTAATATTCTTAATAATATCTACAACTTTTATACTGACAAGTTTTTGATAGAACCAATTCTTACTTCAAAAACAAATTAAAAGCAGAAACAAAAGGGATGGGGGGTGGGTGAAGAAAAAAATATCCATAACTTCGCCAATTTAAAAGATATCCAATTCGCATAAATTTATTATATATTTTCTTAATACTATCTAACATTTTTATATTGACAAACTTTTCACAGGACCAATTCTTACAGCAAAAACAAATTAAAAATAAATAGCGGTTGAAGAGAAAGTTATCCTATTAATGGTGTACTCAAATCCAAAAGGCCTTTTTTTAACTTATTTTTAAATTCATTTTTGCTCTCAAACGCATCCAACTGGCTGGTTCACTTATTCAGAAACTATATAATGTGCCATATTGGTCGATTTTTTGTTAGAGGATGAATATATTCCTAAAAATGATGTCAAAGTGGGCATTTTGAGCCAAATACCCTGAACCGATAGTGTTGGAAACGAAATTTATAGTCACACTGAGAAAATAATTGTTTATAAATCAAGTTCTAATTAATTGATCGAAAAATAAAAACACAGGACGCTTATAAATCTCTTCAAAAATCATGTCAGCTTTCATTTTTTTTTTTTAAATTAGTCTGAAAACATTCAGAAAATTTCGAGTTGATGAGTGTGGAAAAATATTTTTTTGAATACCGCCTTAAAACGATTCTGATAAAACCAGGTCTTATATAAGAATGAAATTAAAAACTCGTCAAAAGCGGCCAAATAAAATTGTTAAACTGGGTTTATCTCTAATCATGAATTAGTTTTTGTTGGTGAAATTAGTAGTACATAACTTCAAAGTCTACCTGCGCCTGTAGGGCGAGCCGGCCAGGATTTTTTAAAAAATATATTCTGTCTTTATCAAAAATTGGACCAATACGGCACATTATACAATTTCTGAATAAGAGAACCTGCCAGTTGAATGTGTTTGAGAGCAAAAATGAATTAGAAAAAAAGCAGATTGGATTTGAGTACACCCTTAATACGAAAATTTTTTTGTGAACCACTATTTGTGTTTAATTTGTTTTTACTGTAAGAGTTGGTCCTATAAAAAACTTGTCAATACGAAAGTTGTAGATAATATTAAGAAGATGTAAAATAAATTTAAGCGGATTGGATATCTTGCGAGTTGATGAACTTATGAATTTTTTTTTCTTCTTCAACCCCTTCCCCCCCCCACACACACCCTCCATTTTTTGCAGCAAAAGTTGGTCCTATTAAAAACTTGTTAATATAAAAGTTGTAGATAGTATTAAGAAGATTTATAATAAGTTAACATGAATTTGATATCTTGAGAATTGAAGTTATGAACTATTTTCTCCCAAAACCCCTATTTTTTTGCCCCTTGAGCCCATTTTTAGGTGCGTTCATAATTATATAAATACGTAGCACCTATAGTCGTCGTTCAGTCCGTCTGTCTGTCCGTCCGTCCGAATATAATAGAGCAATAGAGTTGGGTAGTTACCCAACCGAATGGTCTGAAATTTTAAATATATGATTGTTGTAAAATTTTGTCGAGCCATTTTAAATTTTATGAAAATCGGATGTATAGTTAAATTACAGGGACAGTCAAAAGTTTTTCTTTACATTACGGCCAATGGGAAAAATTATTGCACGTGCATTTTAATGATGTTAAAGCTTTCCGAATGGTCTCAAATTTTAAACATATAATTATTGCGACATTTTGTCGAGCCATTTCAAATTTTATGAAAATCGGATGTATAGTTTAATTACAGGGACAGTCAAAAGTTTTTCTTTACATTAAAGCCAATGGGAAAAATTATTGCAAGTGCATTTTAATGATGTTACAGCTTTCCGAATGGGCTGAAATTTTAAATATATAATTGCTGCAAAATTTTGTCGAACCATTTCAAATTTCATGAAAATCGGATGTATAGCTTAATTACAGGGACAGTCAAAACTTTTCCATTACATTAAGGGGAATGGGAAAAAATTATTGCAAGTGCATTTTAATGATGTTACAGACTATGCACTTATGAATTGCAAATAAATACACATTCAGTACAATATGGGGTGCAAAAAATAATTATAAAACTAGTTATAGTACGAACGCACCTTATTTGCCACGTTTGACGAGCAATTTCCAACTTGTTCATTTGATCAAAAATCTAAGATACTGAACTTCTTGACCCTTATCTAAAAGTAATAATAATTTAAAACTGATTTGATATGTATTATAATTAAGAAGTTATGGGTTTTTTTTCGGTTTTCACAAAACCCTTCCCTATTTTGACCCCCTTGGTCCGATTTTGCCCATTAACAAACTTGACTGAGATTTTCTGCCTCTTGATTATATGTGTCAGTTTGGAAGAGATTTGTGCAGAATTATGGAAATTATCGTGTTTATAAAACAGTGATATATATATATATATATATATATAAAGTTTTGAATGGGGGGGGGGGGGGATCTAGGGCTCATGATCCTCGTGGATCTACAAAATGTTTTCGGAAATTCCAACAAAGGTGAGAATGTAATAGATAATATTTCTTACAAAATCTACTTAAAAATCGTTGCTAAAAGAATAATAATATTTTGTAAAAAAATATACAACATAGGGTTTGGTATAGCTGTATATACTAGAAAAGTATGAATTGATAAATGTATACTAGAAAAGTTCGAAGAGATATGAAGCCTAAATAATATCAAATATTGCTATTCTATATAACTCTTTTTTTAATCTTATCCTAATTTGTTCATGATGAACTTAATTCATTACTGACAATAAAAGTAATACATTTTTAAACTTCATTTGGCATTTCATAAAACTAAATTCAGCGTAGTAATAATCTTATCTTTTTAGTGTAGCTAAAGCAAAATCCTTGTTTAAAGTTTAAACTTGGCACTGTGCTAAGCGCACTTCGAAATGATGTCACAAAGTGCAACGCCGCCTACGTCCATGCCGCGTTTTTCCAGATAGGTTTTTAATTAACTTTTAAAGACACGGGAGGCATACTGACAAATCCACTCAATTCAAACTGGGTGCAAATCCCATAGTATTTATGTGATTAATTCTAATTAAATTAGTCTTTTTTAACAATTTGACGTTTATTGTTTTTATACTGTTCCTGGGAATTGCATCACACAAATATATCATTAACCTTTTGAGTGCCAACATGATTTTTAGAGAATTAGCTACAAGTGACATGCTGCTAGAGTAAAGTAGAAATTAATATATATATATATATACAGTAGACTCCCTCAAATCCGCACAGCTTGGGACCAGAGGTTGTGCGGATTTTAGAATTTTGCGGATTTCTGGTCATTGAATTGTTTACATTTTTGAAACATTAATTTGATTGGTAGTTAAGCAAAGGAAATTATAATGAATGCTTACAATAAAGTGAAACATTAAAATAAGTAAAATATTAAAATAATTTATCAGTTTAAAAGTAAGTAATCATTAAAATAATTATGTAAAATAGAAATTTAGAAAAATATTACGCATAAAATCGATTCAATTCGATTCCAAAAGTCCTATGCTGCCATCTAGTGGTAGCAAGGAGAACAGTGTTAATGCTAATATCAGTATATATAGCTTATTGCACTCACTGTAACTTTTTTCATTGTTATTTAGAGTGTTGAATGCTTTTCTTATACTGCTTTGTATGCTTACAAATAAATTTGTCTATAATTTTTAAAAAAATTCCGCAAAAAATAATTTTAAAATAGCGTTCCGTTTCGTGGATTTTTCCATTTCGAACCCTAATTTTTTATATAGATATGCTAATTTATATCAAAATCAAAAGTAATGTAAATTTATTTAGTAATAAATCAGCTGTAATAGCCAAAAGAGAATGATTAACAAAAAATTTAGTAAAAAAAACATTGCGGTACTCGCTGATTTCGGCGCCATCTTGATTTTTGTTCCTGCAACTTAACTCAAAATTTCATTGTTTACATCTGAAAAAAAATACGCGGATTTTAGGGTCGCGGATTTAAGGGAGTCTACTGTAATAATTCATGGCAAAGAATATGTATTAAGTAATAGGAAGAATATTATAAGGCTTTATTTATGGAAACTACAGGTGAATTTCATGTAAATAATGCAGGTAATGACTTTGTGGGACGACCTATGCTGTTGGAGTTTGAGAGAGTTAAAAAGGCAATTAAAAAATCAAAGAGCAAGTGGTCCCGGTGGAATATAAGCAGAGCTGATCAAAAATGGAACTGATAAATTGTTCAGATTAATTACACAATTATTCGAAAAATGCTGAAAGGGAGAGGAAACACCAGAAGAATGGAGAATTGAATATTTAACATTAATATATAAGAAAGGAGACCGACAAAAATGTGAGAATTACCATGGCATTACTGTAACAGTAACGTTTAGTAGATTATATGGGTGAATTTTGAAAGACTTCATTGAAGAAGAATTCAGAATGAAGGAAAGTGAAGAGCAAAGTGGATTTAAAACAGGAAGATCATCTATGGGTAATATATTTTGTCTTAAACAAATTATTGAAAAGGAAATGGCAGTGGGAAATCAAATTCATCTTTTATTTATTGATCTTATGAAAGCATATGATAATGTTCCAATCGAAAAACTATGGAATGTATTAAATGAAATGAACATAAATCCATATACTATTTGAGCAATTCAAGAACTTTACAGACAATCAAAACAAAAATTTAAATAGGCCTAAATCATCAAAAGGCTTTATAACTGATAAAGGACTCAGACAGGGATGTTGTATCGCAACAGCACTTTTTAAAATTTATGTTGAAGAAGCATCAAAATTTGGAAGGAGAACTGCAGAACTTGGACTTAGTGTGAATGGAATGCCAATTTCTACTCTATGATTTGCAGATGACCAAGTTATAACTGCAAAAAAAAAAAAAAAAAAAAAAAAAGTGCTTTAGAAAAAATGACAAAAAAACTTAAGGAAGAATATGAGAGATGAGGACTTCACATGAACGTTAGCAAGACGAAATGCCCGTGTATAGGGGAAAATAAGACAGACCTAAATCTAAATAATAACGTAATGAGTACCAAGCTTGCTTGGGAACTAAACACCAAGAGTCTCGCGTTGGGTTGACCACCTGGCCGGGGCGCATGCTGCATAGCACATCAGGGCCCAGCGTCAAGTAAGCAGAGTTGCGCGCTGTAGGCCCTGATCCTTCATGGATCGTGCAGCCACAGATTTAGTTTTTTATGAGAGATGGGGACTTCATGTGAATGTTAGCAAGACCAAATACCTATGTACAGGAGGAAATGAGACAGACCTAAATCTAAATAATAACGTAAAAATAGAAAGCTGTGAGCATTATAATTATCTAGGTGTAGACATTAATAGAGAAGGAAGAGACACACAGGAAATTAAATACAGAATTTGTCAGGGGAGAAAGGCTGTAAGAGAGTATAACATATACAACTCTATCATAAAGAGCATATTGTTATATGGAGCAGAAGGATGGAAAATTATGGAGACAGAAAGAAAAAAATTAGCAGCGGTAAAAGATCCCTAACGAGATCATCCAGGATATCAAGAACAGAAAGAGTAAGAAATGAAAGAATTAAGAAAATGATGAATATAAAGGGTACTATATTAGATGATATTCAATAAAAGCAATTAATCTGGTATGGTCATGTAAAAAGAATGAGTGATGAAAGATTACCCAAAATCACATTTAATTATAAAACAAAGAAAAAAAGGAAAACGTGGAAGACCCCGAAAAAACTGGATGGATGAATGATAGAAATCTGGAGGAAGAATGGACCCTTGACCGGAAAAAATGGGAAAAGACTGTTGTGGATTCTTTGGATGGCGGCACCTAACACCATAAACCGAGTTTATATATACACACATATATATATATATATATATAATTTTTTAAGTCTGCATGAACTTATGACGCATCCTGTAAATATATACACAGTATAATCTAAAATCCAGATACCCTCAAAATCTGGAATGCATAAATGCAGATGCAGACTATACATTCTACAAGCAATTTTGCCCAATATTACTTTTAGTTTTTTTATTTCAGATGACATTAATATCTATTTGTTCAAATATTTTTAGAAATTTTAGATATTGTAAAATCTTTCACTATTAAAGGTACAATGGGGTGTGTGGTACATGGTTAAAACTTAATTAACTCAGAAATTTTGAAAAACATACCTAGTCTATATTTGCTTCACATCATATGTTACCCACAATACATTAAGTAATGCAAGAAAAGACTTGGAACAGAGAACGATTATCTCGAACATGCATTAATGTTTGTATATAAAATTTAACAAAAAGATACTTTGAACATATGCTTAAAATATAAATATTGTTAAAAAAATTAATGAAAAATATTTAAATAATTATTTCTTAAATTAGGAAGTTTCCTTTTTCATTTATAATCTTCATTTTTAATTCATATCTATTTTTTTTAACTGAATATGGAAATTATTACGTCAAATTCAATTTATCATACTACTACAATCTGTACAATCTCAAATTGCTGAGTATGGCATAATTCCAGATTTCAGAGGCTCAACTGTTCACACATATATATATTATTACATTTCATATATACATACAGAGAGCTAGATAGCTATAATCATTAACAGCCTTATTTTTTATAAAGGAAAATGTGATTAAAATCCAACCTATTCTATTTTATGAGTCGTTTTACCTTTGAAGATTCAGAAAATCCCTTTACAAATCTTTATCACTTGCCTGGTCTGTTATTCATACATCTAATGCGACCAACCACAATGTTACTCTAAACCTCTGTCACTGAAAAGAAAAAAACATTGATGCCATTAGTTTCATGTAAAAGATAAATATGTATGGCCTGTGTTTTTGCAAATAAATTTGATACTATTCAGTGTTTCATTCAGGAACATCCCTCTCGGAAAGGCAATATGTATACAGAGCAAGCTAACCACTGAACCCGCACACATATCAAGCAACATTACAATTAAACGTAAAATTCTATGGATGCCTGTAAGTGGGGGTTGGATAGGATGTTTTTTCCTCCCTGGATTTCTTTTTCTCTGACTTTGAATAAAACTATATTATAATGTATTCTTCACAAGTGATATGAAATAATTTAAACACTAAGAGAAAAAGAAAATAGGAATTTTTTGTCATGGGGAGAGTGCTATCAAGCCCCCCCCCCCCCCGAAAAAACATCACTTTAAATTCTGTATCAGTTTTATGTTCATATTTTAAGATGTTATCTTAAACTGGGGATGCATCAGAGAAGCCCCTAGCATATGAAAAAGTTAACCATTTCTATTCTTATTGCAACCATACATCTGTTCAACCATATTGCATCGCTTAGAATTTGTTCTGCTGGTGTCTATGCTACATTCTTTAAATCTATGTATATCCCTTGTACAAAAGATCCAAAAGTAACTCTGTATTAGGAGACAAACTAAATATACAATTTTTTAAAACTAGACCACCTGGCATCAAGTATCTGGCCATGACTAACCCTACATAAATTATTAAGGTGAAGATTCAGTTGGTGGCCCACCCTTCCCCAAGACATTTTTGTAGCTATTGGATTTTTTTACCTTATTTTATTCTTTTGGGATCTTGATAAACTGCCCCATTTGCATTTGTATAAAGGATATGAGAATGACATTTGTAAAAGAAGTAGATGGGAAACTGAAATCAAAATTAACTTGATTTAAAGATTAACTTGAAAGTTACATATGCATTTCTTTCTTTCTTTTGATAATTTAGTTGTTCAAGTAACTCAGTTTGTGTTAGGAGACAAGCTAAATACACATTTTTTTTAAACTAGAAGCACCTGGCCATGACTAATTCTACATAAAGTGCTGAGGTGAAGATTCATATGGTGACCCTCCCTTCCCCAAGACATTTTTGTAGCACTGTTTTTTTTTTTTTTTTTTTTTTTTTTTTTTTTAATTACCTTATTTTATTCTTTTGGGATCTTCAGCAGCTGCCTCATTTGCCTTTGTATAAAGGATAAAACGAAAATGACATTTGTGAAATAAGTAGATGGGAAACTGAAATCTAGATTCACTTGATTTAAAGATTAACTTGAAAGTTATATCATTTCTTTCTTTATTTTGATAATTTAGTTGATGAAGTTAGTAGCATGATTGGAAACCTTCAGCTTTTGAAAAATCAATTACAGTTTGAGCCAGAAAGTTTACTTAATATAGCATAGTATCTTTAATCCACAAATTTCTGCAATTCAAACATTTTGACAAGTTTATTACATTTCGTTTTCATTTTTAATTTAAAGGTCATACATAGTGTTACCACACATACATGAATAAGTTTCAGAAAATGATTACAAAAAAAAAAAAATAATAATAATGACTAATTTACATCATTTTTGTTTCATTTTAAAATTGAAAGGGCTTTCTGAGTTATCTATTTAATTAATACAAATTACATTTTTCAATATTAAATTGTATACATTCAGAATTAATACTAAAATTTTAACATTAATTTAAGTCACAACAGATGGCCCCAATAAAATGCGAAATTAGATTCATTTTTTTTATATTCTACAGTTAAGATTAGTTGTATGATAGCTATTAAGAATAATATACAAAAAAAAATTTATACATACTACCTCTACTTTAGTTACCTGCAACAGAAAATTTCCAATCTGAATGAAATACAGAAAGAACAACTATTGCAATACTATAAGAATATAACAGCAATGCGATTTGAAACTCAAAAGATCTAATGTCAATTTCAAATAAAAATTTACCCACCCTATTTTGATACATCATCCCTTGCATCCAGTGAAAAAGCCAAAAACGAAAAACTATCTAAACAC
Organism: Maratus speciosus; assembly: GCA_963932465.1. NCBI lineage: Eukaryota > Metazoa > Arthropoda > Arachnida > Araneae > Salticidae > Maratus > Maratus speciosus. The sequence continues at coordinate 388,781,705 of OZ010799.1, read as the reverse complement.
GCATGATAAAAAAAGTAAATTTCCATCCAAGCAAAGTCTCCACCATGCCGTACTTATAGCAAGGATGCCATATTTTGCTCAATTATTGCTTTCATAAAAGCTGCAAAGAAAAAAAAAATCACTGCAGTCACAGAACAATTTTAAAAACAACATCTCAATGACATTAAAGAAATAAAGATAATAATCTACAAATAAGTGATTTATGTTTAATTCTAAAATCTGAATATTTATGTAAATTAACATTATTTTAATAAATTCGGAAAATGAAATAATATTTTCATACAAATGTAAGTAAGTACGAGTAATAAGCCTTAATTACATCCACTAATAACCATATCACAATATATATTCCACACGGAAAAGTCTAAACATACATTAAAATATTTATTAGCTTAAAAGACGTTACTAAAAACACATTAAAAACCTATATTGACATGTTTTGATTCCTTCACTGAGTTGTCTGAGAGTGTTGTAATGATATGTTATCTTTTCGCATCCCGAATATATGGATTGAATGGTTGGACAACTTGAGGAGTCACAACATAGAGGGAACACATACGATAGTAAAAATGTAGGGGGTATTATATGTTTATTTGTTTGTATTCAATGATTTTTTTTTAATTTTTCATATGCATTATATTTGTAATTTCTGTTATACATTCTGATGACGACTTAGTGAAGGAGTTGAAACATGTTAATATGGGTTTTTAATTTACTTTTAATGTGTTTTTAATAACATCTTTTAAGCAAATAAATATTTTAATAAATTCAGTTATTATGAAAAGTCTTGCACATAAGTACTAAACAGGCTGAAATTTTCATTTAAAACGGAATCCAAACCACTAAAAACAACCATGTCTATGTCAGGATTCAAACTCAGCACCCTTTGTCAACATCCGGGATGGTAATCAGTCAACAAATAGGTGGTAAATATCTCAAAGGACAGTAAATAAAAGTTATATAGTGTACGATTATTTATAATTATCAGACCTGCCAACTGCTACGATTTGGACCTATAAACTACGATGCTACGAAAATCAGTCTTAAACTACGATTTTTTGCAAAAGACACGAATGCGATTTTTATCCCACACAGCATATTTTTCAGGAGTGATTCTGTTGCGAAATTTCTAAAATTTCAAAGCATTCATTTCCGAAAGTTTTAAAAAATTGGCCATTAGAGAGTCCGACAATTCGAACATTAAAAAAGGCTCATAAAAAAATAAAAATCTGCGCTGCAAAACAAACTTCTTAACATAAAACACTCTCTTTATGTATATTAATTACAAGTGAATCGTGTTTCTGTAAATATTTATTTATACAGGAATTCGCCTTCTTAGAAAAAAGGTGCCATTTTAAGAATTTCTGGAAAAGAGTGGGGAAGGGGATTTCTAGAAAGGGGTTCTTTGAGGGGCAAGGTTTAAAATAGTGTGAAAATCGCACGATTTGCAATAAACTACCGCGAATTTCGACAAATGCCCGTATAAAAAAATAAATTTTATCAAAGGATCATGGTAAAAACGCAGTGTTGATTTCAGGGAGTGGCCAGGTGGGGAAATGCCCCCCCCCCCCCCACCCATCCAAATATTTGAGATTTTGTATTTTCAATGGTGTGAATTTTGTCAAAATATCGCAGAAAGAAAACGCGAATTTCGTCAAAAGATCAGTAAGAAAAAGAAAATTTCATTGAAAGATTGGTAAGTAAACGCAAATTTTCACCGAAAGATCGTAGAAAGAAAACACTAACTTCATCAAAAGGATCGCGGAAAAAAACACAAAATTCGACAATGGGTCGTGGTAAAAAAGTGCGAATTTTATTAAAAGTTCATGGTAAAAAGTGTGGATTTCAACAAAGAATCGTGATAGAAAAATGTGAATTACGATTGTGTAAAAATTGTGAATATCCTGAAATGATCGCAGGAAAAAAATCTCGAATTTCGTCAATTTACTGGGATGGGCTAAAAAATTGGAACCAGGCTCCTCTTACAAATGTAAAAAAAAAAAAACAAACGCTGTGAAACGATCAGAAACTCTAAAAACCATATAAAAATTTTCAAAAGAAAAAATTTACTATATTGAGTTGAAAGACTGAAACCTTATTCCTTTTACGAATGTCAAAAGATGTTTTTCTGTGTAACATGAAAAACCAACCAACCAACCTCCAGATTAATTTAAATTTTGTATGCTACGATTTCTCATTTTCAAAGGTTGGCAGGTCTGAATTATATACAAGAATTTTTTTTCAAAATTCGATGTAGACTAAATTCTTTGACAAAATTGGTCTTCTGAAAGTAGCGAATACTTATAAAAAAGTAGTTTGTAATCACAACTTTTTAGAACAAGTTGTTATAGCTGTAGTTAACTAAATATTTTAATAAAATGTAACAGCTGTTTGCACAAATAGAAAAGAAAGTAGGTTTTCCTATCACCGAGTAAATACTAGTCTATTAAGCATTTAACATAGTAAATAACGAATTTTTCTTTCAATAAAACTGAATCGTACTAATGATAATCAAAATCATACCTACTCTGCACACATTATATACGTGTGCACATCGAACAAATACAAAACGAATTAATATAAAATTTAGATTGATTAGTCGAAAACTATAACTTACCACACCCAAATCTATTACCATACATTCCACGAAATGGCGACATGACGCTATATATGTGCAAGGAAATGCTTCGATTAGAAATCTATGTTCGATTTATGGATTTTCATGCTGCCATCTGTTGACAGTATTGTGTTTTTTTTTTTAAGCTTTTTGCATGCATAATTGCAAATGAAATTTACAGAACCATGTTATAGTACTAGGATCTACATAAAACGTTGCAAAAAACAATTCAATAATTATTTTAATTACTTTTTAGATAGCACGAAAGAAAACGAATCACATTGAAGCTCATTTATACCGTCTGACACAAGAAATAAGGAGATTAAAAGAAAAAAATAAAAACACCATTTTCTTCAAAACATTTTTGTCTCCATTTTGATATCCTGTAAATTTCGTCGTAAAATTTAAATTTAAACAATTTATGTACAATGTATTAAATATGTAAATAATAATAATAATAATTGCTATACTTTCTTTTATAAGCTAATACATTAAATAGTTGAACCTTGACTTTATTTTTTATGTGTGTAATGTCCATGTATTGTATGTAATGTACCCATATTTTATTGAAATGAATTCTGACATTGAAAAATAGAAAAATTCTGTTGAAATGTACTTCCACAACCTCTTTACTGCCAACGGGAAAGAAAAGAAGAAAGAAAAAATTGAAAACCGTTTTATTCCTATTGCATCTACTTGACATTGGAGCTTTGTAAATTGCCTTTAACTAATTTCTTCCATTCTTACAATTGTTTTTTAAAGAAGATGTATTTTTTATTCTCTTACAGATTGATTAAAACAACCTATTTCTGTAGTGCATGTTTTACTCTTTCCTGACATGAAAGCTATTCGTGGAAATAATATGAAGGTATCCATGATTTCCTCAATTAGATTTTGCTCTTTAATAGGCGTCAACTTCAGTGAACTTCTATTTTGTCGTATAGTTCTGCAATAGATGTGGTTCTATAAGGTACTTCTTATTGTAATACAGGAAGAATTTTGTTATTAAACTGTTGCTAAACCTGCATTTAGATTTGTGGTTTATAGAGAAATCGGTAAGAATTGTAAATATGAACACCAACAGATGACGCTATCCAAAGAATTTTTAATAATAAATAAATATTTTCTTCATACATATGTATGTATACATACATATGCATGCATACATGATATTATTTGTTCAATACTGATTACCCTAATGTGTCAATTATTCAATATTAACACTGACGTGGAACAATGGAATGAAATTTTAGCTTTTAATTAAATTTTTGTTTGTACATTACTGCTTGTAATTTTATTTAGAAGACAGATTGTTTATTTATTACATGTATTATAAAATACAGATGCATCCATTATTAAAACTGTGCTAAAGAGTAAAGTTAGATGTACAACATGGACTTTCGCTTTGATTGCATGTCATAACTCCATGTCATTTATTTATGTGCACAGGATTTTCATATTGAATAATCTTAGTTTTTATTTAATCCACTAAAACAACAACAACAACAAAAATACTTTCAAATAAGTTTTATTTAAAAACTTAAAAATAATTTACAGATTTTTAATTCAAAATCACTTTTATGGGATGGGAAATGGTAGGGAGAATGCAGCTATTTGATGTTATTGTCTGTTGTTAGTGAAATAAATATAACATGTGTACCTAAAATCTCTTAATATCAGCCTAAGTTATTTAAATAACCAGGGGCCAGTTTTACATACAATACATGCATACAATAAACTTAATCTGCACTTTGAGTCAATATTTCTTTTAAGGACACTTCTTTCTTTCTGACATATTCGATAAAAAATTAAGTTTTTGCAGATTACCAAAACGAAACAAAGTAAAAAAAAATGAGAGCTTATTTAAAAAAACTGAAGGTGAGAAAAAAATTCCAGAAGCTGTTTGTTAAAAAAGAAATTCACAGCGCAAAGTTTAAATACAATTAAGTAAACTCGTTTCAATCTCTTTTGCAAAAAATGAATGTAGACACACACAGTATATTTTTACAAAGTTCTGTAAAGATCCAGTAATTAAAAATATGCTTTTACACCATTACCTTTCAATGTCATTTTTACATCATCCATGTACATTTGAATGATTCAGAGTTGCAATCTTTATTTATTTATTTTTTTTTTATGTTCCATAAGAGTGTTGCCCATTGAAATCTTAAACTCCACTTGCTTGTATTAAATATTTGGGCATGTATGGACATTCGAATTTTTGAAATATTTCCTTGGATAATTAATATTTTTAACTTCATTTTTCCGTGTACTCCTCTTAAAATATGTATCTTTCTTCTAGTTGTCAAAATACTTACAATTTGTAATTTTATGTATTACAGTCTCAGCAAAACTTACAGTAGATATTTTAGAAACATTTTTACAACAAAGAAAAAGTCTAAAATGTTAATTTCCTGGGAAGATATTTTAAAAATTCCACGCTCATAGGTTTAAATATTTGTGGGAGAAATTTGAGACCACACTGACCAACACCCTTAAGATGCATTTAATAAAATTAAGAAATGGGTTTTCAGTAATATAAAAGAACAAACATGTTAAGTGAATAGTCTTTTTCAATATACAGTAAAATTTTTTTCCTTAAACTTACTTTCTAGAAATAGTTTGTTATAGAGCGTACTTCTAAGAAGTACATTACAAAAGTTATTTAAAAATCTTCAAAATTGTAGAAGTGTGGTTTTAAAAATTTCTTATATTTTTTAAAATTATAATTTTTAACTTGTACTACAAAAATTGCCCCTTTTCTTGATCAAATAATTTTTTTATTTCATAAAAACACACTCACTAAGATAGTGTAAAACAGTATTCAGGAAAAAAAACAGTTCATATTCTACTCAGACCCATTAAATTAAAATTGACCAAGTAAAAAATTGATTTTAATTTTTTTTTCTTTGTGTTTCAAAATAATATTTGTGTGACACAAATATCATTTTGAATGCATCTTGGTTCCAATTAGCATTTAACACTTCACCAAAACTTTGCAAATCGTGATTTAATTATACTCAGTTGAGTGATATCACCCTTGTGTCTGTGCCTTAATTTCAACAACAGTTTTACTATTTCAATCAAGAATTATTACTAAATTTGTTAGCGAGCTGTTGACATGAAATTTTTTGTTGTGATAGGCCAGTTCTTAAAATATTTCACATTAAAAAATTTTTTAATCATAGTTGGAAAGTAAAGCAGAATTAATTATACATAATTTATTTTACTTGACTAATGCTGTTGTATGTTTTGATCATTTTAATTTTATAACGGAAGATGATATAAGTAAAGAAAAATTATCCAAAGAATATTTTGTATCTAAGGTACATTTTCCATAATTTTTTTCTGTTTTTTCTATGTGCTATTGGTATTATCTAAGCTCCAGTGTGATTTCCCTTTCTTCAAATATGTTTAAAATCCGTAATAATTATCTATTATATTGAGCTTTAAAATAGATGGCCAGTTTTTCATAAAATTCTTGGAGAGGCTGCTCAGACTTTTGCGAGAGAGAGGGGGGGGGGGGCGGATGGCCTCATCGCTAACTAATTTAATATTTCATAAAACGTGCAACCCACAACATACAGGTAGCTGAAATAAGCTTATAAAGATAGAAAGTTATATGTAAGATTATTAAGCGAACATGCATTGAAGTTTGGATATCATGGTGTCTATTGGAAATTTAATTGTAAAATGACATTACTTAGCTTTTTTCATAAATTTCAATTTGAAAGTTCTATCGTAAATTTCACATGGCATTTTTACTATTTTCTGTCTTAAAAGAATATTTCTTTGTCTGATTTATTTTCCTTCTCTTTTAATTCTCAACACAGCAGAGAAATATTAATTATTAAAACAAAATTGACAGTTACTGTGTAGTAGAGTTGAGTTAGGCCTAATGATGATCATTTATGCAATATTTAGTTTGAAGTTAACTTATGTAAAGGTATGATGTTTATCTTTATCTAATTAATACATATTTTTATTTCCTTTTTAATGCAACATTTATCTATTTTAAGGTCATTTTTGTAGTAATTTATTTTTAAAAATAAGCAAGTAAAGAGTCTTTTTCACATATGCCATAACATTTATTTTAACTTAAACTAACTTTTTAGAAAGAGTTAATTATAGAGTGAACTTCTAAGATAAGTACACAGCAAAAGGTATTAAAAGATCTTCAAAATACCAGAAGGGTAACTTTAAAATTTTCATTCGTTTTTTTTTTTAAATTATAATTTTCAACTTTTATTACAAAAACTGCATTTTTCACGCGTTAAATCATTTTCCATCATAAAAACACAAAAGTCAATAAAATATAAAATACTCAAATTAAAAAGAAAAAGAATTCAAATGTGGCCAAGTCCCCTTAAATTAAACAAATAGACTAACTAAAAATATTGTTTTAATTTATTTTCTTTTAAATATTATTTACACAAAAATTATTTAGGGTATATCCTGCTTAAGGCTCATATCCAAAAGGGCAACTGTCTGACATAAGTTTAAATTTATTTTTGGTCGAAAATGCATGAAACTAGCCGGTGTTGTTGTTCAGAAATTATGTCATCGAGCTGTTTTTTTACGTTTTTTTTTTACAAACGCAATAGATCTTACTGAAAATAGTGTCAAAGTGGGCGTTTAGAACCAAATTCCCATGCAAAGGTAGAATAACCACTCAAAGAATGGTGAAAACGTCTTTGTCTCGTGATCAAATCACTTATACCTCAATACGTAATTTATTGATAAAAAAATGGAAAACACAGTTCGATTCCAAATCGCTTCCCTAACCAGGCCTTCCAATTTTATATCTTTGTGTTAAAAAATAAATTTGTAAATGTGTCAAAACGTTTTGCGCTTGTCGAGCAGAGCAGTTAAGAACAGCTTTAATTTGAGCATCGACTACTGCACCAAAATTTTTCTGATTCAATTAATTTCATTTTACTGATATTACTCTGGGTTTTAATTTTTAAAACAGTGCAACGATTTTATTCGGATTAAGAATTATTACTAAATTTACTAACGAGCTTAGGAAAACTTTTATGGCATGATAAGTTGTTTCTTAGAATATTTTGCATTCAGATTTTTTAAAACCATAAGTGAAAATTAAAGCTGAATTAATTAATTATACATAATTTATTTTACTTGACAAATGTCTGTTTTATGTTTTTACAATTTTTATTTTATAACGAAAGATGGCCGAAGTTAAGAAAAAAACATATATATCCAAATAATATTTCATGGTTTATGGACACTATTTCGAATGATTTTATTATTACAGTAGACTCCCTTAAATCCGCGACCCTAAAATCCGCGTATTTTTTCAGATGTAAACAATGAAATCTACAGTTAAGTAGCAGGAACAAAATTCAAGATGATACTACCACAATCAGATACTACCGCAATGTTTTTTTTTAACTAAATTTTTTGTTAATCATTCTTTTTTGGCTATTACAGCTGATTTATTACTAAATAAATTTACATTACTTTTGATTTTGATATAAATTGGCATATCTATATCAATTCCAGGGTTCGAAATGGAAAAATCCATGAACCGGAACGCTACTTTACTAAAATTATTGTTCGCGGAATTTTTTTTTTTTAATTATAGATAAATTTATTTCTAAACATACAAAGCAGTATTGGTTTGGTTTGAGTTGGGTGAGCTTTGGGATCTATAGCAGCAAGGCTTTTATCCCGAATGATCCAAAAATCCAATCACAGATGAAAACTCTAACACGAGCAGCGGAGAAAAAAAGCACATGAACCAAGAGAAAGCACAAAGCAGTATAAGAAAAGCATTCAAGACTCTAACAATGAAAAATGTTACGGATGTGCTAAGAACGAATGCTAAGAACTAAATGCTTAGAACTAAAGTGCTAAGAACGAATAATGACGTATCGATCTTACGATCGCTCTACCACTAGATAGCAGCATAGGACGTTTGGAATCGAATTGAATCAATTTTATGGGTAATAATTTAATATTTTTCTAAATTTTTATTTTGCATAATTATTTTAATAATTACTTACTTTTAAACTAATAAATTATTTTAATACTTTACTTATTTTAATGTTTCACTTTATTGTAAGCATTCATTATAATTTCTCTTGCTTAACTACCAATCAAATTAATGTTTCAAAACTGTAAACAAATCAATGACCAAAAATCTGCAAAATTCAAAAATCCGCACAACCTCTGGTCCCAAGCTGTGCGGATTTGAGGGAGTCTACTGTATTATTATTTATTTATGATATCATGTCTCTTTCTTCAAATGACTTTAAAATCGAAATAAATATCTAATTATATCATGGATGAATTATACTAACTTTTAAAATGATCAATTTTACGAATGACTACTCAGGCTTTTTCTCTATCTAACCTAATATTCCATATAATGTGTAACCCACAAAACACAGGTTTGCTGAAATTATCTTTGAGGGATAGAGAAATCACGAAAGATTATTTAATCGAACATGTATCGAAACGTTTTTGATATCATTGCGTCTACAGTAAATTTAACCCGAAAAAAGTAGATTGTTGCATAAATTTCTATTTCACTATTTTATCGCAAATTTCACATGGTATTTTTACTATTTCCAGCCTTAAAATAATATTACTGAGTCTGATTAACTTTATTTCTCTTTTAATTCCCAACACAGCAAAGAAATAACAATAATTAGTAAACGAAAGTTGCGATTTACTGTGTACTTGAGTTAAGCCTAATTATCATTATTTAGGCAACATTTCCTTTGGAGGCAACTTATGTAAACGTAAAGGTATGGTATTTAATTTTATCTATTTAATATATTTTCTAATTACTGTTTTAATGCAATATTTTTTAGGTCATTTTTGAAGTAATTTAAAAACGTCAATTCTATGTGCAAAAAAATTCATTTTTTTTCCAATATTTTTTTGTAATCCGTATATATTTAAGAGATCTTTTTTTTCTGTGCTTAAATTACAATTTGTTTAATTATCTTCTTAACGTGTGAATTTTTTACGTTCATTTCACAATTTCTTTTAGTAGAATTTTAATATCTATTTTTTGAGTAAATGCATCTAGTGTTGTAACTATTTATGCAACCTGAAAGTATTTTCTTATTTCAAAAGGAAATTTATCCCTTCGAAATGACATATTATACACAGTTTAAAATCTTTCTTAATAATTATATCAATATTATATATATATATATATATATATATTTATTTATTTATTTTCAGAATATCATAAAGTTTGGTATTTTCATACATTTAATATTTATTTTCAAAATAGTGTGTACTATTATATTTTTGACATTTTCAGCCAATGCAAGTGTAAATGATTTTATTAGTGTTATTGACTGTATCGTTTTGTAGATAAAGAACTTTTGCTCTGGCAGTGAATTTTTAGCCCCTCCTTCCCTACCAAGGAAACATGTTAATTCAGTTATTTTCCAGGCTTTACGTTTGAAGATCAACTTTTAATTTTAGAACCAATAATTTTGTAGTATAATATTTACTTAGAACAAGTACTATAATAGTTCAAACATTCTTTTTCATACATTAACAGCACTGTATTTTCATATATAGTACACCATGTACTTACTGTAGAATATGATGTGCATATCATTTATCGTTTGTTTTTAAGAACACACAAAATATATCGGATACAATACAGAAGTACAGTCTATTAGCAGTAATTGCTGAAAGTGTGTTTTCAGTTATGATTACCGTTTTGTGCACTACTGGGTATGTATAAAAGAGGGGGAAGGGGAAATATGGGGTATCATATACAGGACTGTACAAAAGAATTCAAATATTTTTTCGCCTATTGATAAAAATTTTCTGACGGTGTTTTCGTCCTATGTTTTGTTACTAAGCTAAATTTTAACATACTATGTAGAATTTATATAAATGTATTGATAAAATGTAGCATTGCACAAAATAATTGAAGTACTTTTTTGGCTATGGACAGTAATTGCTCGATCCTGTTTTACAAATGTGTTATGCGTTTCTTGGTTACTTAGGTATGTTATTAACCCTATTAAACACCGAAGTATTATTAAAGTATTTTGAAAGTATTGCATAATCTATGCTATATGTGATTTTTCTTTTTTGTTAAATATATAAATATAGTTTGAACTTTTATTTTTTTTTTATTTTATTGATTCTACATATATTGTGCTGACATTCATAAAATACAAAAAAGAATGATTTCCCTGTATATTAGACTTTCAGTGATATACAGGGTGTCCACTCTCAACGGTGTCAAATGGCTAATTCGTAAACTGTTAGACATAAACATATAGTTTCAATTAAAAAATGTTTTAAGTGAGGTAAAGAAGTATTTTAAAAGCAATTTCGTTCAATAAAAGCATTTTTTAAAAAAATTAAGAAATTTAAATTTTTATACGGTCCTCGGGTCCTATAAGTTATATTTAGTAAAATTTTCGTATTACACTGACAAGTAAGACAAAAAAAAGTCCCATTTTTCTACGATTAAAACTGGCCGAGTAATAGCTGTTTAAAGTTGGAGCATATTTTTTGCTATGAAATAGGGGTCATTCACAAATTTAGAACAATTATAATTAATTGTCAGATATATTATACCTATATATATATTTGAGACTAAAATTAACATTGCAATATAAATTTGAATTATAAAATCATTCTGAAGTATTATGCAAAATATACAGCTTATACGAAACACATAAGAGCAAAAAATAACAGAATTTTCCTTAAATAAAATGGTGAAAAGCAACAGTTTTAATTCTTTACAAAATTATGCATATTTTAAAATTCTGTTAGATTTTGTTTTCTTTCCGACTTGTTAATCTTCTAGGATTTTCTGTTAGTAATATAAATAAAATGAGTGTATATGATGCCAATTGGCAAACGATTATTTTTTTCATTATCCGATCTGTTAATCTTCTAGGATTTTCTGTTAGCAATACAGTAAAACCTGTAAAGTTGACCACCTGTCTATGTTGACCTCTGTTGTCAGGAACCAAATTTATCCTATACAAAACTATAAGACAAACCCTTTGTAACTTGACCACCTGTCTATCTTGTATCTTGACCACCGAAATTATTCAAATTTGGATAGAACTATTATAAAATGCCCATCAAAACCCTTTATAACTTGGCCATCCAAATAGCTAACAAATCATGAATTTAAAAAAAAAAAAAAAAAAAAAAACTATCCACGAAATTTTTCAATTTTTTTTCTTTCTTTTTAACTAGAATTTTTAAAAGGGTGAAATAGTTATTAACCTGGGAAATGCTTTTAGTAGTGATAGGTGTAAGTAAATAATTCAAGGCTTATTTATTCTTACATTGTTGCTCTTGTACCCGTCCCCCCTCCATTCTTTGATTCTAGATTTCTTTCTCCTATTTCCCATTCTCTTATTATTCCTTCCCTTCTTTCAATATCCCCAGGTGCTAGTTGGTAGGCAGAAGTATTCCACCAATTGCAATAGTTTGTAGCAATTGTTACACAGTTAAGAAAATTATTTGTGATAATGATGAATTACTCTAGGACTGTGTTGTAGTACAGAACATTGGGTTTATGCAAAGTCCAATAATCAGCTTCAAACTACAATAACAGTTTTTTTTTTGGACAAATAGATAATGTAATTGACAAACTTAATTTTAGAATGTGTATGTGTCTTACAATCAGGGTTGGCAAGTTTCTGCCAGAGTGGTTAAAACCAGCGGTTATAACCGGTTAAAACCGGCATGGCAGAAACTAGTTTCTGCCAGTAAGTGGCAAAAACTGGCAGAAACTCAGAAATAATATTAATAAGAACTTTAATGTGCAATGATTCATAATTCACACATGTATTTGATATGTAAACTATTAAGTTACAAATTAAAATGAAAGATTATAAATGTTATTCAAAGTTGTAAAAAAGTTTCAAAATGATCTTATAAATATACTTTGTTTATATAATAATAGGTACTAATTTTCTTTCACTTGAAAAACAAAAATTTTCAATGGTAGCCTGATGCTGTACAAGTTGAACTATTTTATATTGTTGTTTAGAGTTGAATTTTTATTTAAAAGTAAAAAAAGAAATTTACAAAAAAATCTGTGATATTTTAACAAATGTATTTTTCAGAGTATTTTTAAATAAATAATGCAATGCAATAACTTAAAGATTATGATTCTTGTGAAAATATATAAGTAAATAATTGAAACACAATAAAAAACGGAAAAAAAAATTAATGAAATATCTTGTACAATTATTTTACAATATTGAAAGAACAAAATTGCCACTCAAATATACTATTATTACTTTTTCCACAGAGCATTCCATAGCATAGAACAAAATTTTGCTAATCTTCCTGAACACACTGTTTCTTAATTTGTTTTGAATGAAAGAAAAGTTTGAAAATATTGTTTCAAGACTATCATTACTTGCTGGCAATGTCATTATTGAGGATGCAAAATTTGAAAAATCCTCTTTTTAATTAATTTTTCAACTACTTTTCAGCAGTGGACATTTTTCACTAAGTTGGTTTACGCCTTGTTAGCAATGTGATAATTCACGTCTTTAATATTGAAAAATCCTCATTTTCACCAGTATTTGTTTTTAAAGACAACCACCAGACAGGCAAGGGCAAAATATTTTCTAGGGCTTCCTTGGAGAAATATGTTTCTGGGACAAGAGTCGATTTTGCTTCAATGGATATTATATATGGCACAAAATTGGGATTAATATCAGAAAGCAATTTCGTTGCTTTTTCTTTATGCTCATATGTCAATTTTGATCCCATATACTTAGGATGAAGTAAATAAGCTAGCATATGATAGTCGGTTATTACTATATTAAATCTGGTTTGAACCTTTGTAGTTGTTTGTTTTGTAAGTGCAAAATGTGGTTGGAACATTTTCAACTAACAGTCTTAATAAAAAAGCTAAAATCTTTAACAACGATTTTATGCACAAATAACATACAGACACGACAAAAAAATCCCATATGATCGTTTTTTGTCATGTCTGTACGTTATTTGTGCATAAAATCATTGTTAAAGATTTTAGCTTTTCTACTAAAATTCGCACAAAGTTTGATCTATGCTTATAAGTCTTAAATTTAAAAAAAAGAAAAAAAAAAGTCAGATTTGTTCCTTTGGATACTGTATTTAAATGAAATGTTTTTTAAATCCATAGAATTACAAGATCCACATATAACTTAACATTTCTATGAGAAATAATTTATAGTGTTATTATTAAATTATTACGTTAAATTACAGAAAAGCATTTTGAGCAAGTATTGAATATTTTTTTTTTCTTTTCATTGTTTCATTTAAAATAAGTATTGGATATAGTTTTGTATTTGATTTTTAAACTGAAATTTTATCTGTTACATTACTCATTTTTTCTAATACAAATCTATTTATTTTTTAATTAAAACTACCCACAACATTTCATTTGTTATTTAAACGGAATAAAATGTACTTAAGGAATTTAATACTAGTAAAAAAGTCTCAGATTATGTCACGAAATGTGTTTATGCCAGTTGTTGCCAGTTTCTGCCGGTTAAAACCGGTTATAACCACTTTCTGCCACTAGCAAGGCAGAAACCCTTTTTTGCCGGAAAATAGCCAGCCCTGCTTACAATGTGAAAAAAAACAAGTGTTTTTCTTAAATATATTTTTTTTTAATTATGTGTAATAACTAGTATAGTTTGAAGAATCACTAATTGGCTGTATATTGATTGACTGTTTTTTCCCTTCTAAATTAGTAATAATACTAATTGATTTAAAAATTGATACACAACTATTAATTTCATTCTTCTAGTTAATCTTTTCTTTTATAAGGTGTTAGAAAAATGCATGGTAATACAATATTATTTTAAAGCCCTGTCAATAAATAAAATATTTTTGGGAAAAAATGATATGGTATGAATGTTACGTAAAAAGAAAAAAAAATTAAATTTATCATCACCCTTTATAAGTTGACCACTGAAGTGTGGTACCACAAGTGGTCAACTTACACAGGTTTTACTGTGTAAATAAAATCAGTGTATATGATGCCAATTGGCAAACGATTACTTTTTTCGTTAACCGACCTGTTAATCTTCTAGGATTTTCTGTTAGTAATATAAATAAAGTCAGTGTATATGATGCCTATTGGCAAACGATTATTTTTATCATTATAATATTTTCTTAAATTTATTACTTTCACCGTTCGACTAAGCGAATCTTTCTGATGCACATATTTTCATTCCTGCACAAGGGAAATTTTCAGATGCCAAAGAAAAGTACAATATACATTTCCTGATAAATGCCTTAGATCTTTGATTATAGTCAATTTATATTAGAGAACAAAAGATATACCTTTCGGTGATTATTATCCCCTTAAACAAATCTAAAACATGTATGTAATTGATAATGTACGTATATTTGACATTATTTTCTGCTAAGTACTTTCCTTTCATAAGAAAATGAAAGGTGCTTTTCGATTCCATCGCATCTAAATTTTAAATGAGAATAGCTACAAAGAAAATTGAGATATTGCGTATGACTCTGAATCTATAAATTCAAACAGCATAAATTTACATCCCAGGAGAGTCTGTTTGACTATAAAAGTCTGCAAGTGTGGAAATTTTCAGGTATACACCGGTCCGACAATTTTTTTTGCCCGGCTCGATTAAATATCTAAATGTTCAACCTGAGCGAAACCCATACAAAATATTTCTTGATCCAGCACTGGCATGGACCAGTATAGAATGTAAAGTCTCTGCCCGAACCCAGTCTTGTATTAAAAGCTAAAATTCAGCCCGAACGTACCCGGCCCGTACAAAAACCAGCCGAACTGAATTTCTACGAGACATGCTGATAGTTTTGAAGCAACATTATCCTACAATAAAAATTATTCAAAAAGGCCTTTTACTTGTGCACTGTGCAGTGATTTTATTTTCAGTTTATTTTCGAAATGCATGGAACATAAAATATCAACAATATTCATAATCGCTTAGGCAATTAAATAAACACAACATAATTTAGAATGTAAGAAAAATTTTATGAAAAAAATCATAATTTTAAAGTTCTACAAAGAAGAAAGAGGGTAGATTAAATATAGTATTTATATATATACAGTAGACTCCCTCAAATCCGCGAACGCCTAAAATCCGCGTATTTTTACAGATGTAAACAATGAAATTCACAGTTAAGTTTCAGGAACAAAATTCAAGAAGGCGCCGAAATCAGCGACTACCGCAATGTTTTTTTTACTAAATTTTTTTGTTAATCATTCTCTTTTGGTTATTACAGCTGATTTATTACTAAATAAACTTACACAACTTTTGATATAAATTAGGATATCTATATCAAAAATTCCAGGATTCGAAATGAAAAAATTCTCAAATCGAAACGCTATATTAAAATTATTGTATGCGGAATTTTTTTTTAAATTATAGACAAATTTATTTCTGAACATACAAAGCAGTATAAGAAAAGCATTCAAGACTCTAAATAACAATGAAAAAAGTTACTGAGAGCGCAATAAGCTATATATACTGATAATAGCATAATATCGTGTCGATCTTAGGATAGCTTTACCACTAGATGGCGGCATAGGACTTTTGGAATCGAATTGAATCGATTTCATTAGTAATAACTTAATATTTTTCTAAATTTTTATTTTACATAATTATTTTAATAATTACTTGCGTTTAAACTAATAAATTATATTAATATTTCACTTATTTTAATGTTTCACTTTATTGTAAGCATTCATTATAATTTCCCTTGCTTAACTACCAATCAAATTAATGTTTCAAAAATGTAAACAAATTAATGACCAGAAATCCGCAAAATTCTAAAGTCCGCACAACCTCTGGTCCCAAGCTGTGCGGATTTGAGGGAGTCTACTGTATATCATTTACATATCAAAACAAACCCAAACTTTGTTTTCTTTTTCTCATTAGCAATATACTGAAATTTGACATCATAAATAAATTCTACACCCTTCAATTAGGCTAAATACAAATTTTCACGAAATTTGTACCATGAGTTACAGAAAAAAAATTATTTTAAAATTAGCATATTTTAGAGTCTGTATCCAAATTGAAGTTCGGCACTCGATTGTTTAAAATGCTACAGAATGACTAACGCGCCTATTCCGATCAAACGCTTTTCTCCTGTAACTCCCCTTTCCTCGTGGATTTGCGAGGCGCGTCTAAAATCACGAAACAGATCAAACGTGCGGACGGTTTCACTCTCGCAGAGCAATCGCAACTGAGGTTGTCACGTGATAACTATTTGCGGGAGGTACAAAAGACTCGTAAGTAGTAAAAAAAGATGGCGGACTTTTGGTAGCATAGCGTGCAAAGAACCATGTGACGCTTGCAAAATGCTGTTATAGTAAATTTTGTGCTGCAAATAAATAACACAGATTTTAAAAATCACTTGTTATAGATAGGAGCTAACATCAAAACAAAACATAAGGGGAATACTCATTTAAAGTACAGGTATGTGAAATGTTTTTTTCAGTGTTACGGTACCTTTTGATATGTTGTATTATCGTGAAAGATATATATATATATATATTTTTACTACTATAAAACCTTTACTTTTTTTCTTAATTATTACCAAGATAAGTCATATATCATTAGAATCTTGGTATTGACAGTTTTGACTTTTATCTCGTGAAAGTGAAATACTATCGCATCCATTAAAAAAATATTTGTTTACTTTTTGTAAAATTATGATATTTATTTAGTTTCTAATAATTTAGTAATGAAGTTTTTATATCTTTTTGTTACTAATCCCTAAGAATTAGATTTGATGATTTATAATAATAATAATAATAAAGCTGACACATGAACTGCTGTATTTAAACAATAAGTTTAATTTCTTATTTTTCTGCAGTAAACAACAGACAATTTCTATGACTTGTGGATAAGTTATTTTCGATAACTGTAACGTATTAATTTGTTCAGCATTTTATGTTAATTTGAAATAAATTTTAAATGCACACGTAAGAAATAAAATTGATAAAATATAAATTTGTAAAGATACTTTTATTAATTAAATATTGTTTATCATCGAGATTTTCATTTTTAAAGCTTATCTGTAATCGTGCAATGAAGAAGTAAAAATATATATGATTACATAGTATGAATTATTAAAAAATGATTAAATCATAATTCTTGAAACTATATTGTGACATTTATAAATATATCTTATCATGAAAATTGTTTTTACTCTTCAGTATAATACAACATGTTAATAATAATAAAACACTGAAAACATTTCACATTGTGACTGGTTGAGAGTATGTAAGGCAGGGTTGGCAGGTTTTTGACACATGTCAGTTTTTGACAGTTTAAACTGCGGTTTAAACCGTCATGTCAAAAACTCCTTGTCAAAAACCTCAAATACTTACAGTGATCTGTAAAATTTCACATTAAATGTCACACATTAGATGTAATATTTAAAATTCACTATTACTGTAATTGTATAATTAGTATATAGTATTAGTAATAATTACAGGGTTGGCAGGTTTTTGACATGTGTCAGTTTATGTCGGGTTTAAACCGTCATGTCAGAAACCTCAAACACTAAATTGATCTGTAAAAATCCAAATTAAATGTCACACATGACAACATTACATGTTATATTTTAAATTCACTCTTACTGTATATCAGTAATTAGTACGTAGTATTATTGTTAAGTTATTATTGTTAAAATATTATTGTACAACTTTTTAACAGGGGAAAATTTTATTTAGGTTTCTTTTTTTTTTTTTTTTTTTTTTTGTAAAATTGTGTTTTTCTAAAATGTACACATTAAGCTCACCTGAGCTGTACATTTTTTCTCTTACTCAAAATCGATTTAATTTCGCTTACTTTTGAGAGCTTAAAGCATTAGCTAGCTTTTTTTATGGGGAATAAAAAACTTAGAAAAGTGCAGATTTTTTTTGTATATATAACAAGATAATGTGCATCAATGTTATTCTAGTCTAGGCAATAACCATTCCATTCAAAATTGAAATTGGATTATTAATTTTAAACATTTACAAAATAAGAGAAGTAATTAAAAAAAAAAAAGCTTAAAATCAAAATCTTTTTAAAACATGCTTTCTTTCAATATATAAAAATGTTTTCGATTTTAAAACTGAACAAAATTGGCTCGGTCATCTAAAAGAAAATTCCTGTAAGCCCATATTGAAAAAGTGCATAATAGAAGGGATCAAATCATGAAACCATACCATTGTTTGGCTTATACTTTGCATCCCAACCATCAGGGGAAAGGGTTGACTGCTGTATCAGTTGATTCAGCACGCACTTGAGCTACGGAGAGAGTTTATGGATGCTTACCCATACTGATTGTGTATGAAGCTAAAGAATCCCCTTTCCAGTCTTCTTATTTCAGTGCTACAGGGAGGACTCCATTGTTTGGTGGAAAGGTATCACTAAATGCAACAGCTTTTTGAGCCTGCTTCAAAACTTGCTCATCTAGCAATGCTTTTGCTATCAAGTCCTACTAGCTCAGCATCAATTAAGAGACAGACTATTTTCTAACGCTTCATACACTCTAAACTCAAAAATCTTTTGGGTGTAAATAAATGTGCTAAACAAGTGGTGTGCTGCAGCATGCTGCGGGGTAAAATTGATCCGGATTATTTAATTGTACAAAATTATTTTCTTCTGGTTGAAAAATCCAAAAAAAAAAAAAATATTTTATTGCAAATAATATATTTTTTAAATTATTAAATTTCAATAAAAGATCACATAAATCATTGACTTATTTAATGTTTATCTATTGTTAAAATGTTTTAGCGTGTTACATGTATTTGGCAGTTTTCGACGGTTTAAACCAGTTTATGACAGTTTTCGACAGTTTAAACCAGTTTATGACAGTTTAAACCAGTTTTTGACGCTTGTCATGTCAAAAACCAGTTTTTGACGTCAAAAACCCAACCCTGATGTAAGGATGTATGATTGAGTATTTATTATGTGAAAGTATTTAATTCACAGAGATCAAACATTATTACTTATTCAGTTTAAGGGGGGGGGGGGAATAAACTACTCTATCTGCATTACATCTAAGACAAAATAATATTAATAGTAAAGATGATAATAAATACTAGTCAGTTTGCAGATAACAAATGTCTGTATTATTTTCAAACTGAAAAAAATCTAATTAGCTGAAAGTTATAATTTAATGATGTTTATTAACAAATTTAAGTTTTTAAGTTAAATGACTTCAACATTTTGGATTAAGATTAACATCTTAATTGGTATTTATTTCTCTAGTACTTGTTAGCTTAAAAAAAATAAAAGAAAATCCTGCTGTATAGTACATTTCTCAAATAGGGTAGATGTGCCAGTAATAGACACCCTTAAGAAATTTCTTTTAAAATTATTTTTTATTAATAAATTATAATCATTATATTCCAGTTTTTTCAATATTATATTAATCTATCAACAATATTTAACCATGCTGATAGTTTCATTTCCGAATATGAATAAAAACTCAATTTTAAATAACAGAAATATATCAAAACACCCCAAAAGTCCAGTAATGGACACTCTCTGTTTCAGTAATAGACATCCCACAAAAAGTAACAGATATAATTGTTTTTATGACTATTTAGAACCAGAATTTAATGAAAGCATACTAATGAAACAAAACACTGCTTTTCAAATAAATTTAACAATTAGGATGCCAGTATTTAATAAAATATTTGTGATAATCATTCACTGTTTGCATCAGTTATTGTAATTATCAGAAGATAGATATTTTAATTATTTTAGATGGATAGTTTAAAATACTAAATATCAAGCAATTACAGCTGTCAGATTATTGAGACAGTGGGAGATTTAAAAGTTAATAATAATTAAAAAAAAAAGTTTTTGAGTATTAGTGTATAGCAATAGCTTTGTCTCACTATTTTTAACAACTTCCAGAGACTACTTGATATATTACTTGTAATAATTAATATTACAAATATGAAAAAAATGATATTGTGAGTTGGATATTTTAAACACTAAATAAAATAATTCTCAAAATAAAACTGTAGAATTGATGTTTGAGGCCACTGATCTGCAGATTTACTAGTTTCATGATTACTATAACTTTAATTAACATTACAGTAATATATATATATATATATTTCAGAGATGAATAAGGGAACATTTAAGACAGATTTTTAACAATTTCTGTAACTTAATTGTTTTTATTTAAATGGGGAGGGTTAAGCTCTATGAGTCCCTGTTTGACTATGCCCTTAAATTATATTTTTTGCTTCTTGACTGGTTTGATTGCCATATTATAAAAAGTGCAAATCAGAGTTATTATATACATTAAAAAAAAAAGAATAAATTATTGAAATTTTATTAACCACATAAAATAACTTAAAAGCAGCTATTTATAAAAGTTTTGGTGTTATTGCATTTTGGTAAGTGTAATTTAAAAATTAAATTTATTATTTAGGTCTTCAGTTAAGTCAATATTTTATGTAATATAAACATTACTGAAATTGCATTTTTAGCAATGTCTACACGGGGTGTCCATTACTGGAAAATGACTAATAATAATGCAAGATTATAAAATATGCAAGAGGAAGTTATGAAACAAATAATAAAAGCTAAATTTTTATTGGTTATTTTTTTTTATATAAACCAAAACATTGAACGGTGTCTATTACTAGCACATCTACCCTATATTAATTTACACAATAAATTATCAACTTTTAATTTAGTATAAATTTCGTCAGTGCAAATGAAGTATTGATAGGTCTATACCAAAAGCTTGCTATATTAAGTATGGGTATAATGCTTTTAAGAGTTTTCTAACTTTTTCACTCTAAACAGTTTGTTTAAAGCTCTGAGCTTTTCAAGATTGCTAAATATATTGGAAAAGACACTAATTAAGAGACATTGATAAACATGTTATCATGAAATTTGATGTTTAAAAACTCTACACGTAGCACAAACGTACATTTCCCCCCCCCCCTCGTTTGTATTTAATCATTATAAATAATATGAAATGAAATTGTGTAACATAAATAAAAATAACAATTTCAATAATATTTTGTATTTTAATTTTCAGTTATATAAAAATATATGTACAGTTAGCCCAAGTAATAAGTGATTTTTAAAAGTGACAAAAATGTTAAATTGATTTAAATTGGGGGGGGGGGGCACTTGTGAAAGAATACAATTGCATAGAAGTAGATGTTGTTTCGGTTTGAGCCTATATACATTATTCTTGTTATAAAATTCAATTTAAGAAGTATAAATTAATAATAATAATTAATTAGTATAAAAGAACTTTTGTGATACAGCTAATTGTAAAAATAGTCTAGTATAAATAAGCTGAATGAAAAGAACAAGCAACCAAAATAAATTTAACATTGAGCTGCTTCAAAACTTTGCAAAAGGAGCCCGCCCCTTCTATAGTGATAAAATTAAAATAAAAAAAGAGAGAAAACAGGAATAACAATAACACACTCTGCTACTATTATTTCCCATTTTCTGTATCATTCTTTTGGCACTAAAGAAGGAAGCTTTAAAATAAATGCAAGAAAAAAATTTCTCGAAATATTTCAGCTTTTCTTTGCGTTGAATTTTAAATATCACGTATTTATTGTAACAAAAATAATTTCATATGTATGTCATCAGTTTTTAAGTGCTCTCTCTGGTTTTTAAACTCTTAATGCCCCCTCCCCCCCCCCATCAGTTAGCCAGTATACATATATATATATACTTAAAATGAAATCGAATGTCTAAAAATCAAAGGGAAAAAATAATACAAAAGTTAATCATAGGAACTTGTAAATGCAAATATATATAAAACTGGCTATAATATAGTATATATATATATATATATATACACCAACATATACTTTAAAACTGCAGCTATTATGGCGCCTATATGTGGTACCTCGATTTTTAATTCGTATAATATTTTTTAAATATTTTATTTAGCAAAGTATATGCTTATCTAGCGTGAATGACATTCATGCATCCTGCATCCAGAACCAATTTAAGTCATTTTACAGCCCTGCTCCTGATTGCTTTTTTGGAAGTTCCAATCTATAAATCTATTCTTACTGTAATGTATCAATCTGTTCTTTATTTTTCTTAAATGTATTTAATTGTGAGAAAAAATACCATCATAGAAAAGCTGAGGCTTTAAAGCTAAAGTAAAAGGTTAACATAGTCCGTAATTTTAAATTAATAAATTTTAATTTGATAGGAAAATAGGTGATACATTCATGGGAATAAGCTAGAGCAATAAAAATATTAATACGTAATATGAGCTTGTTATTAAAATAATACTCGGATATTAAGTATTTTTAAATTTAACATTTAAAAGAAATATTCTTCAACTGGTCAGCTATTATTCAAAACATTATATTCTGTCCCTTTAAAAGTTGTTGATGCACTCTCATTGTTTAATACATGCTAATATTCGATTAAAAATCGATTCTCTTATTCTTAAATCGTACGTGACATCAGCAGTTGCGGAAGGTGAAAGATGTTTGTTTGGAATAGCGACTTTCAGTTCTTTTCCCCCTTCTCTCGTAAACCCTCCCTTTTGCGGAATAGCTTTCACAACTTTGCGCACTTCTATTAATGTGTTATCCCTTGCCAGTATAAGACGCTTTCACTCGCTTAATATGATTCGACTATTGTCAAGCCCACATGTTTCAATAAAATGAATAAAATATATATTTTTTTTCAATTATGCTTTTCTGCACATCATATACAGCCCCTTAAACCATCATTTTGACGTTTTTTAAGCGTAATTCGAAAACTACTTGGGAGAAAAAAATTGAAATTGAGAATTCACATTTAAAGCAGGACATAATGAATGTAAATCTATCAAATAAATTGCAAGTTGCAACTCATAATTTTTCGAATATTAATTTCGCAATTCATATTATAAAATTTTTAAAATTCCAAATTCAGCACATTTATGTTTGGGTTTTGTATCTTTATAATTATAAAAAAAAAAATAGCCCATTAGGATGAGAATTTCAGGATATATTAATAAAAATATGAAAATTAATTGTTTATTGCTTAGTTGTTTTTATGTGTTTATTAGTTGTTTCTTAAGTGTTTTGCATAGATTTTTACACAGATATGTTTAAAAGGGGTCTTGTACGAGAAGTTCTATCAAAAACTACTTATTTTAGTTTTTTATATTCTTATTTATATTCTTTTTTTATATTCTTATTTATATTTTTTTCTTGCCTGTGCCCATATAAACTATATTATTTTTTAATGAATCTCTATTTGTGTGTAAATGTCTGAGTTATCAATAATTTATATTCCGTGGCTTTGGAAACTGAAAAATCTGAAATAATGCTATGCAGTAAAATCTAAGACAGAAATGCAAAGGAGAAAGAAAAATCTGTTATAGACAAGTTACCTTGGCAGATAGATCGTCCGTTGTAAAATATTCTTTTTTAACAGATTATTATGTTCATTTTGCACGGATTAATGGGCTACTTCACTCACAGGAAAACACCCGCTCGCTAAAGCTAATCCCAGGGAAGAAATTTTTTAGGATATCTCGTTTGCATTTCAATATTTTTAAATGTTTTTTTTTTTTCATTGAATAGCTGAAATTGATCTCTACAAAGGCTGTTTTTTACTTTTTCGATTTTTTTTTCAAGTTATTTTAATAAGAATACATTCACTTTCAATACTGGTTACTAAAGTAAAAGTATCCTGATAAAAATAATCTGTAAATAAAATTGAAAAAAAAAAACGGCCTTTGTAGAGATTGAACTCAGCTATAGCCAACGCAGAAAACATTAAAAAATTGAAATGCAAACGAGATATCTTTCAAAATTTCATCTATAGGATTAACATTAGGGAGTGAGTGTTTTTGCATGAGCCAGATAGCCTCTTAGATATTTTTTTGTATAATACAAGATTCCGTCATAGACAAATTCTTTTGCATTTTTTTTACAGTACTTTATTATTATTATTATTATTTTTCCTTGTAATTTATATACTATTCTTTAAAAAGAATTTTAATTGTAGCATAATGGCGATTTAATAATACATGCATTTTTTGCAAAAACTATTGAGTCGGTATCCATTGTACTGTTTTTCGCACGGAACGGGCCTCATTTTACTGGGTTTTGCGCGGGCCAGACAGAATGGGACTGGAACGGGCCTGCAAATTTTGGATCGTGCATTCTTTTAATTCTGTTTTAGGAAGAATGATTTTCGTGAATGGCTCAGGGCACAAAAAAAGTCTGATCATGCCCCATCCCAATTTTCAGAAAAGAGTAAGGCCCTGAAATTAAATAAACTACGTTATTTAAAAAAAAGGTTTATAAAAATTCAAAGAAATATTTCGTAATTATGTAAGTTTATCACAAGATTAGAACATAAAAAATGAACGTTATTATTGAAACATTCATTCTATAACTATCGGTTCATTCTCTCTTTGCATTCGAAGTAAAAATTTCCCCTTTATAGTCTACCAGTTGATTATAGCCAAATGCAAAATTTTCACACTTGGGGGGGGGGGGGGTCTTTCATACCCTAATCTTTTTACGATCCCGACCACCGTTTGGACTCCCCGTTGAGTTCCCCTGAAAGAGAAAGCGGATCCTATCTAAGGCGGGACTTTTAGCATTTTCAGCTGTTTAAAAAAAAGTGTTTCAACTTTTTATAAATGCAGCATAGATTAAAAAAAAATTTAAAGCAAAATAAAAAACATTTTCCGAAAGCTAAAATAATTAAACTATGCATGCCCTTTTACCAAATTTTAAAATCTCAAACAGATCTTTCGCGATAAGACACTAAAGGCGAATCTTTAAAGAACCTAAAACAACGCATCTAGATAGCCTTAAAATTAAAAAAAAAATTAAATAAATTTTGAAAATGGCATGCATAATTTAAAAGTACAGGTTTTGAAAGCTACAAAAAGTAACAAATTCGAGCAAAATGTGAAAAAATGAAACTTCTAAATTTCTTCCATTGAAATAACATTAGTTGCTCTATCTCGGAGCGTTACTGAAGTAGCGCGTAACTTAATGTTACTAATTACGAAAATTTTTAATAACATTTAAACAATCTATTAGTTTGATTTATTTCGGGTTCAGATCAAAATGAACAATGGTTTGGGCAGAGTAGCTGGTCAAAAAAAATTATTTTGTTTGGTTCACATCAGGTTGCTGTTGACTTCAAAATAGATTTTTCATCATAATGAAGGAAACGAATATTTTTTCCAACTGGATTATATCATATTCAAAGCTGGAGTAGCCCAGTTGAAGTTTATTCCAACAGAGCGAAAAATGTCCAGACCAGGGATCGAACCTGGATACTTGGCGTGCCGTGCCAATGCCTTACCTGTTAGGCTATCCGGATCCGGAGACACCCAGGTATCGGTCCGGATAGCCTAACAGGTAAGGCATTGGCACGGCACGCCAAGTATCCAGGTTCGATCCCTGGTCTGGACATTTTTCGCTCTGTTGAATAAACTTCAACTGTGCTACTCCAGCTTTGAATAGATTTTTCATTTTTGTGCCAGTTACAATGCCAGCCGCACATTATTCTATTATTGAATCTGTTCACTGTTCGGAGTTTCCATTTTCAGAGATAAAAGCTTACAAATATATAAGTGTTAGGAATTGAAAATTTGTTCACTTAATAGAGATGTTTGCTACTGCAGAGTGTCCATTATACAAATATTTTCTATATATATATTTTTTTTTTTTACCTCAAAAAAATACTTTGACTTTCTTTTGAAAATTCATGGTCCCGCAAGAGTCAAAACCTAACCCAAAACCGACCTGAACTCGAAATAAGGAGAAGCAATCTATGCCTGTTTCAAAAATGTAGAAGTCAAAACAACCTGAACTAAAAAAAAATGTAGCTCCGACACGACGTGTGATTCAGATTAGATTCGGAAGAAATCAGGTTACCCTGCATGTTAGAAAACTCTAATCCAAGACTTATTGCAACATGTCCAAGGTAGTGAATGATTATGCTTAATTTTAATAAAAAGAAATAAGAGCAGGAACTTAAAATGCTTATAAAAATGTAGGCACAGATATCATATACGCACCACAGTACCTAATCGGCATCAAAATGGTGTTATTTTGCCTGACATGGTAACCTGGCTATTGTTGTTTACTTAATAATAATATTTTTATTTACTTTCATTTTCTTTTTAAAAATTATATAAATTGTTTTGTTCTGTATTTATTAATTAAACATTTTTTGATTTATTGCTATTTCCTTTTTTAAATTATATATGTAACTGGTATTAAAAAACAAAGTTTTCACATAATTAGCGTCAAAACAAATTGTGTCAAACCCGGTGCGTATATGACATCTGTGCCAAAATGTGCAAGAAAACTGTCTTCTTGGCATATTTTATTAAAGCAACTGAGAGTCTAATTTTAGTGTATATTTCCCTTTTATTTTAAGAGTATATTTTTAAGAAACTCCCCTTGCAGAAATATCAATAAGATCTGCAGATAATACAGTTTTTACTTTTTTTCACAGCATTACATGGAAAAGAAGAAATGCTGAGTAAAAGTAAATATATAAGAAAAGTTCTGTGTCAATGATGTCTGCAGATAAAAAGATTTTTAATCTCCTCCCAACTTTAAGTAAAGAAGATGGGTCGCTAAATGAAAATTATTATAAAACATTTATGTAAATTTTAACAATAATGAAATCTGCAGATAGTGCAGTATAGTATTATTTTAATGTTTTCCGAGCATCACAAGAAAATGATAAATACTAATTTAGTAAAATTTAAAAAATAATAATAATTCCCAGTCTTATTTATTCCCATCATCAGAAAAGATTGATTGCTAATGCAAATAATTATAAAATATGTATAAAAAAATTGCTGAACTGATGAAGCCCTTAGATTAGTTATAAATTCTTTATAATTATTTTTATTCAGAACCCATCTTTGCTACTAACATTGGGAAAGCATAAAAAACTGTATTGCTGAATCCTAAGAATGAAATGAACAACAATAACAACAACAACAAATCAATCCATACACAGGGTTCCTACGAGTCAGGGAAAAGTCAGGAATTTGAAAATTTAGGCAAAAAGCCAGGGAAATTTTTAAATGTTTGAAATGGCCAGGCAAAAGCTAGGGAATTTTTTATTTGTTACTTTCCATCAGAATCTCGATTATCATCGTAAAATAAGAAATTTTGAATTAATTATTCATTTAATCTAAAATTTTTATATAAAATTTAAGCAAACTATATTACAACAGCATGATATAAAAAATAATTAAAAATCGGAAAATCATACGACACATACTCTTTTTACCATTAAAGTTGTCCATTGTGGAGGGTTTTACAAGAATATGTAAGCCCAATTTTTATTGAGAAAGGCCAGGGAAATTTTTGAAAAAGGTCTGGGAAAACCTGGGAAAGTCATGGAATTATTTTACCATAATTGTGTAGGAATCCTGTTAAATTAAAATGCAATTCAGGAAAAAAGTGTACAATCGTATCTTTAAAATCACTTTTATATTTCTCAATAAAAGATAAATGCATATATATCCTCATTCATATACATTAAAAAAAATTTTGAAACAATAATCATGATTTTTCTTGGAAAAAATTTAGCATACCTGAATCAACTCGCGATATACAAAACTCTAAAATGGAAATACAAATGACTCGAAAATGGAAATACAAATCAACCCAATCTGCAGAAAACAAATTAGAGCCTATGGCCAATTTTTTGGGTTGAATCGTGATATCCGACCTCATGCAAGATTTTACTTGTTACTATATATACTTTTTTTGGTAGTTTACAATAAAGTATGTATGCATATGATTATTTTCGCATTTAAATTTTCCATTTCTCTGCTACAGAAATAAAGATTAATATCCATATTGTTATAAAAAGAGAATCTACTGTATACTGATATTGATGAAGAAAGTATTAATTTTTAGTTTCATATTGAGTTAATTTGACTAATTATATAAAAACCCTTTTCATTTATTTATGAAAATGTTCACCATACACTTTTTACTAAGGAGATCAAAGTGCGCACATGGATTTTCATGTTATGTCTCTTCTTGAAACATTTTTCTTATATGCGTCTAAAGTATGTAATTAATCGAATAAACGTTCAACAAGAGTGCATATGAGTTTTATATTAGGTTTTCTGTGACATCCGTGATGACAAAGTGTGACTGACTTGTGGTTAAATTTTCTCGTCATACACTATGGAGTAAAATTTTAAATTAAAGTCGTAAAAATTTGACATGATGTATATATGGTGAAAAAGCGGGACATTTAGTGTCCCACATAAGGTTTCCACAGGACAGGTCTCAAGACATCTGGTAACACTAGTTCTGGTTAACCTGATTTTTCAAAATAAATTCCAAGATATTTTATCATAAGATAAAACTGTTCTTGTGTCATTTTCCTGTAAACCAAGTTATATATATATATAACTGCAACTAAAGGAACTTTAATTCTAAACAAGTGTACAATGTATGAGTCTGTTGAAATTTAGAGTGTTAGCACACGAAAGGCCCCTTAATCATAAAATAAATTTTACCCGGAACAATCTCTGCAATTAAATGTAGCGTTCATTTGCACAGTTATAGTAAACCAGTACAGTACAGTAGTTTTAATGAATTGATAATAAAGACCTGGTATATTTGTCATTAAAACATAATACCAAGTTTTTTATATATTTTATCACTTTTATTATCTGAAACTAAAAAGCAAACTCTGTCATAAGAATTACAATAGACATAAATTAATCATGATAAAATAACTAAATAGGAACAATCTAGTGGCGCAGCCAGGATTTTTTTTCGGGTGATGTCCAGGTTTTTCCTTCACGTTATATATATAGTAAAACCTGTCAAAATGAAATAAAAAAGGGTGGCAGTAAATACCGTTTTAAACAGGATTTTGAGTTAGCAGATGTAATTATATGATATTCTTTTTGATGGGACTATGGAATATTTTTGTTTATAACAGCATTCCATTATAGGGAGGTTCACTTTTGTCAAGTTTTGCTGAATTTTCATAAATATACTTATTTATTTTATATGTACAGTAAAACCTGTGAAAATGGTAATTATCTATAATAGAATCCTGCCTTAAACGGAAGCACTACGTGGTCCTGATATGGATTACCATATAATTGAATTTGTTGAAAACCTGTCTGAAAGTTGCTTTTCTCCATTATTTACCGATTCCGTCATAACAGGTTGTACTGTACTTATAAACACAATAAAACCTGTGAAAACGGAATATATCTATAACGAAATCCTGTTTTAAATGGAAGAGTTTCAGGATTCCATAAAATGAACAATAGCTGTTATTTAGGCAGTGTATCTTAGAAGTAAGTTACACTTCTTTAAATGGAAGCCTGTCTAAAATGGAACTTTTTGCCAGACCCTTACAATTACGTCTTGACAAGATTGACTGTGTGTGTATGTGTAGTGTACTAGAAGTATTTTGATTAACTTTAAGAAGTTAATAACCTTATTTAATTTTTTAAGCATATGTATAATAAAGTAAGATCAATCTATTTAACTGTATCTAATAATACAATAAAGTTACATAATATTTACCAGTGACAAATGACAAAGACACTATGATATAAAAAGCTGTGCGCATACTGAAGAGTTAAATGTATTTAAATCAGGTTTCATATAACATAAACACTTGTTTACATTAAAGTTTGATCAAATGGTTAAGTTTAAAACAGCAAATTCCATGTTTAATTTCTTGTCAATGAATTAAAAACTTGCGTTGTAATAGTAATATACAGGGTTAGTCTAAAATCATGGGACAAATTCTAAGAGGAGGTAGGGGACATCACAAGGATTCAGGTTTGCGTAGCAATACCATGGTCGGAAATGCTTTCCTGGTGCGGTAGTGACGACACAAAACACAAGAAAAGCAGGACACGAATAAGAATAGAAAACATGTTTATTATCTTTATTGCAGCAAAAAACTAAGAAAAAAGAACATTAAAGAGACAATGATAGTCATCAAAGTAAGTTTCGAAATTACGACTCCGGGCCGTGATGCATGGAAGCGCATCTCCGACGGATGGAAGATCTATTGTTCCCTAAAATACCCGGAGTGTCTTGGACTTCTCCAGCACCTGCCACGATGGGAGCAACAAGCTCCTCAGCACTTTCCAGCATTGTCCCGGCATTTTCCAGCACTAAAAATAATAAACATGTTTTCTCTCCTTATTCGTGTCCTTTCTTTCTTGTGCTTTTTGTCGTCACTACGCGCCAGGAAAGCATTTCCGACTATGGCTTGCTATGCAAATCTGAATCCTTGTCATGTCCCCTACCTCCCCTTAAAGTTTGTCGTATGATGTTAGACTCATCCTGTATACTGAATAATAAGTTCACATAAGTGTTCATCCCATCAGTCGTTAATTCCCCATGGGAACTTCTGAGGTAAAGTTTTAATCTTTAAGAAAAATATGTTGCAGTTTTGGTTACAGAAAATAGTAATGTAACAAGCACACGCAACAAATATAATTCATGCTGGAAAAAATAGTTTGGCTACAATTGTCTAACTCAGTCATAATTTTTTGGGGTTTCTCTGTTTCAGGTTTCGCTTTTTTTGGTACCATATTCCGTCTCAATAGTTTCTTCCGATATCTGATCGACTTTAAGGATTTTAATTTTTGTGATACCTGATCAACTTTAAGGACGTTAAACTTTGAAACAGTTGTATTTGTGATGGATTAGAACTTTTTTGGAATTATTAGGTTGTGTAAAACATAATGTGGTTTTTGTTCTTTTACTTTTAAACCAAATTATTTTAGGTGGTTTGAAACGGTTTTAGAGCATTCTCCAAGTTCCGCAGTAAGCTTTCGGACTTTGGTATGTGCTTCAACTTGTGCTTTCGATTTCCTATTGTTAAAGACAGAATGTCACCAACGACCTTCTCAATCCACAAAACTCACATTCCTACCGTAAAACTTCTGGAAGCAATGTTAAACTGCGCACTCACTAATCGTAATTGGGGTCAATGGCTATGTTGAATTCAGATATTTTTCTCCGGGAGGGATTTCTGCAGCTGTGTGAAGGACATTTGAAGTACCTGGAAGGGGTAGCACTTCTAGACCATTAATAAGCATAAAATCCCAAGTCTTTCGGGATGATATTTCGATACTCCGAAGAAGGGGGTCTCCTCCTGGATTGAACGCTGTAGTGTAATTAATGTAAAAACTGTTTTCGGTGTTTATTTTATTTTGAAATCGTACAAAAAATAGTACTTTCCTATAGTTCTGTAACTGTCTTAAACATTCCGTACAATGATGGAAAAAAAATTACAATACTAAATAAGTAGATAAAAATATGACCTTCAAAATAATAAACAAAATCGAAAATTTCCATTAACAATTTATCAAAAATAGCTCGGATTGAAAAATTCAAAAACAAACATCGCCATCATTTTGTAAAACCCGGAAGAACATAAAATCCTTTCAATGTCTCTCTGGTCTTTCCCTAATGATCAATGTGACCAGAAATATAAGTATCCAAGCAAGAAAGAACCGTTCATCTCCTGAAATATACTTCACGTTTATCATGAGATGTTATTATCCCTCCACATCTGATATCCAACTTGGCAAGAAATGTGAATGGCTAAAGAAAATTGTATCAAAGTTTTCCTTAGCGAAGGATTCTGCTCTCTTGAAATGGTCAGCAAATTTTTAAACATCTGCTTCTTGCTTACTGGTTGAAGCAAACTTTGTTAGAGCTAAAAATACATCCTTAGCATGTTTTACAACAGAAGATAAATATTAAGATTTCTGAAGGTATTTTGAAAGTGACAGTAAAAATTCACAAATAACTAGTCCAAGAATAAAATCACTTTTCTTGATTCCAGCCAGCATATTTAAAGTACAGCGCATAGAATACATAGTGTGGAAATCTGATATCCAAACAGCGCTAAAAAATTGTATCTGTTAAATGTGCAATGACGCTGAAATCCAATGAACCGATCGCAGCGACATCTACGTTACATTTTCAAATTTCAATGTACACATTGTGTTATAACAGCGTCTAGACCAAATCGTCTTGGTGTTTAAAAAAATCCCGCCGATGTCGCTGCGATCGATTCCTTGGATTTCAGCATCGTTTAACCTTTAAGGGATACGATATTTTAGTACTTTTTTAAGTACTACTAGGGTAGCCGATTTCCACACTATATATTCTAGACACTATAATTTAAATTATTTGATAATATTGTCATATACAAAATTATAAAATGAACGAAGATAAGGGTCGCGGAACTTAATCAAGGTGAAGTTATTGCGCTCATGTAAGCGCGTTTTTCCAGTAAGTCGGCAACAGTTGGTCGCATCGAAGTGGAAGATGAAGTTTTACGTTTAATCTAGTTACAGTAAAATCTGTATAAACGAAAACGCTAGGGATCGTTGACAATTTCGCTGTAGACCGATCTGCATATCAGCCGGTATACTTGTGTAGTTATCCTTCCGTCATCGGGTTCGTTTACGAGAGGATCCCGTGTTCACAGAAAACTTGTCTAGAAGGAATCACAACTGAAAAAAGCTCCTTTTTAGATAGGTTTAAAATCTTAGCAAGTATAAATGGGCAATACCATACAAGTGTCATCTTTGATCATTTTTTTTTTTTTATAAATTAAGTTAAAAAATATATTGCAATATATTACAAGTTTTCAAATTAATGCTTTAGATTTAAAAATTTTTATTTTATTTGCAACTGGAAACAGTCCAAATAAACAACGTGGCTGAAAAATAAAATGCTTGCAGTTGTGGACAAATAGTATTATTGAAGAACACTTGGAAAAAGAAGTTAATTGGTGTTAATTTTGCATTTTTTAAAATAAATGAATGCATGTAATTTAAAATTTAATCGTTTACAATGGCCTTAAAGCCATATTCTTGATAAGAATGCATGCAAAATAAAGTCTTTTGTTGTGTCATTCCGTCACATGATAATGTTCATTTTTTGATATAACAGATACATTTGACAACCAAATTATACAAGTTTTTATTTTAAAACAAGTATATAAAGGCTATCCATGTAATATGTTCAGTTTTTACTAATAATATAATGATTTCACAATAAATATTGTGACAGATATGACAATTTTCCTGTTACGGAATGACAATGATTTGTGACGGAATGACAAAACAGCAAGTAATCGAAGTTTTGTACTTATCCAGCCAGAGTATTAAAGCTAAAGCAAAAGAAAATAAAGCCCGCTGGTTATTTGTTACATATATAGTGTTATTTTCGCCTAATCTTGATTTTTTCCCTTTAAGATAGGTCATCTTCACAGATTTTACTGTAATACATTTACACTCCTCAGAGGTGTATTATAAAGGGAATACTTTTTAACAGTTTCAGAGGATATTGGGAAAGCGAAATGTACGCCTCTGAACGTATCAATACAAATAATGTTAGATTTCAGTAATCAGTTGAATGATACTGTTTAATCAGTGGTAACATCATAGCCAGTAGCTGATGATGGTGATTAAACAATATTTGATGATTTATATAACCTGTCCTCCGCTAACCAAAAAATATCAAAATTTGTATAGAGAACTAGCATCACAGTTTTTTTTTCTGTCAAAATTATAAGGTGTCTTTTTCTATTCCCAACACAATTTATTTCTATAATTTTAGAAATAAAGTGGATTATATTTATAACAGAGTTACTTTGCTTTCTGACAAACGTGATGGCATCGCCAGAAATGTTAGAAAGGATCAGCAACACAAAGACAGAAGCTTCATAATTTAGAATATAGTAACAATACGTATGGTGTCATCGATCAAATTACAGAGTACTTCCTATGATGTCATATTTCAACAAAGCAAAGTTATTCTGTTGATAAATTTTCTAAAGTTTACATTATTGTTAAAGTTAGGAATGAAAATCTGAATAAGGCTTGAGAAGAGACATCCTGAAATTTTGTCTGTTTAAATGTGATTTTAATTTCCTATATAAACATTGTCATGGTTGCTTATAATCTATCTTGTAATTTTCACTCCTGTCAATGATTGAATGATTTCTTTCAGTTATGAAAATGCATGCTGTTCATTTCAAAAGCATACGTCTACAGCAGTTCAAGTAGTTGAACAAGAGACTTCATTTCATTTCTGCTAGCTACCTCTGCAACATCTGATTGGAAAAATCAAAAGGTGGTTTATTTTATTTAAATGTTTCCAATTTCCTTACAATTTATTTCAATGTTTTGTGGATTATATCTTATTTATTTGGGTGATTATGATCGTCGACTAAGTCATTTTTGAAAAACGTTTTGACAATTAATAATTTATGTTCTTAAAGTGTTTATTTAATCTTAATAATTTTATTTTAGATAAATTTGACAATTTATTTTATCTTTTGACCAATTTATGAATTATATCTTGCACAGTGTTGTAGTCGTATAAAAACAGAGACTACACGGTAGAGGCAAAGGGTAAACTTTAAAGACATTAATGTCATACCTCAAGTTTACGCTATAGCTTTATTGGAGAAACAGAGGGCATACGAAGCTTCTTAGAAAAACCCAGAAGGTATACTGTATATAACTTCCACTACACCCCTGAGCTTGCATCTGATATGTGGTGACTGATATACTCTTTGAGATATCAAATTCTTTGGAATGTCTATTTTCACCTTTAAGCTCCTTCTCCTCGCCTAAATTTAAAAAAAAATCTAAAAACTCCTCAGGGATGGATAAATACTCTCAAGAAGATTTTAGATTTTGTGTTTGGCAATGATTTAAAAGTGTACTCCATATTTAATGTACACCATATTTCTGCCTACCAGAACTGCAAAATGCCTTCCTGGAAAAAATATCTTTATTTTTAGAATTAACAATTAAAATTCTTATTTCATTTATTATAGTTTTAAAATAATTCAGTCCTTTGATGAAACTGTTCATTTTGACAACACTACACCAACATTCTATTCTACTGCCTTAATTAAATAATGTATTCATCGTGAGAAAACACATTTTGGCTGTCTTTCAAGTTCCCTTTGAAACGGGAAACAATTCGACAAAATAAGATTCCCCAAGCGGAACAAGAATATTCGAAAAACAAGAAAAATATCTGCTAATAATCTACACCAGCAGTTCTTAACTTGCAGTTTAAATACCCCTGGGAGTAAATAATATTGGTAATAGTGGAAAGCACTTGAAATAACAGATTGAACTTTAAAAGCACAATGACAAAGTTCCTGAAAAATAAATAATGTTTTGTTTGATCCTTGTTTATAAACTAATTTTATAAGTTAAATATCATTGACTTTTGGGTAGTATTAAAATAAGAATGTGAGAAACTCATTTAGAAAGCATTAAATATCTGTTGACTTAAATAAACAAAGAACTTTTTTGCCATGCATATATTAAGAATAAGTATTGCAATACACTAAACATAACTCCTTATTGGGACTACATCTGTCTTCGTTTCAACTTGATTTTTAAAATCTCAGCTCTAGATAGCAGACTTCAAAATTGCAATGCGCTGTAAAAAATGACAGATGTTCCTTAATTTACAAAAATGTACTGTAATCACAAACGAAAATATACAATAACCTCTTCCGAGTCACCTAAGATTCCAAAAAGAGTTCATTTATCTTTAGAAAACTCACCAAGGAATTTAACTTAAAAATTTAAAGAAGAATTTATAAACATAAATTTTAATTGCTGCCAGTAGTTTTCGAAACTGTTTCCGAGTAGCTTTTGAAGTGCACCAATGAGTTCTCTCTGCCCAGAAAACAAGTTTTTCGAATGCTATGAGGTCTCAAGTAAATATTTTCATGTGCAGCAAACATGTTTAACTGAAAAACATATAGAATTAGCAGCATTAACATTAATATGTAATTATTCTATAAAATGATAATTTATAATTAGATTTTTTAATTTCTTTTCATTAAATTTGTTTTTATTTTTCACATTATTATATGTATTCACCATTAAAGAGACAATTTACCTTTTCAACATTTTTGTTATTTTTTGAAAATATTGTTCAAATGGTGAACTCACTGCATTTCGATATTCAAATAACAGCGAGTTTTGGAAAAAAATAACTTCATATTTAATTTAAAAAATTTAAATAATTAAAAGTTGCATTTTGTAAAATTCCTACTACTTTTTTAAATATTAATAATTTAGCCCAATGTTTTTTTTTAGATTTTAAAATATGTATAACACAAGACTACATTTTTAGATACATCTAATATTATATTTAATATAATGTTTTACTGATATAGACAGTGAAAAATGATTAAATCTAACAAATCTTCATATACTTTTATTAAAAAAAAAAACCCTGAAGGCTAATTCCATGTGCAGATTTATCACATATATAATAAAAAACTTACACAAAAAAGTTTATATCTCTGTCTCAAGTACAAAAAAGCCTTAGCATTTTTAAAACAGGAAAATATGAACATGAAGAAAATACACACACAAAATTTTTAAACAGAAAAGGGACGAAAATATAAACTTGGAGTAAAAGCCATTTGAATTTTTAATTTGTGTGGGTATTAACAATATTTGCGATATAATGCCATAAGGATAAAAATGAGGTATCAAAATATTTACATTTAAACAAGCTTTCATTTAATGTTAAAAAAAGAAAATCGACATTTTGACCAATTTTGAGGTAAACTGTCCCCTTAAGTGTTTTGTCTTTTAATTACAATAAGAAACTGAGAAATGAAATACTAATACTTTTTGTTTGTAGTAAAAAAATACTAAATCCTTTAAAAAAGACTGAATAAATGAAAGCCTCTTTCAGATCCCCCCCCCCCCCCCCTGTTGCATTAAAATAATAGAACACAAATGAATTTAATTTTGAGTGGAAAAATAGGAACTGGTTACAGTTTTGTGACTTTTCAAAATTTTTGCATGTTTTACTCAAGTTTCTCTCTTTACAATTATTTTTTCTACTATATGTTTTCTCATAAAATATCAAGTTATTTCGTTTTGCTCATTAAAACCAGTTTTTTGTTAAATCCAAGCACGCTATAAACAAGTTTAACCATATTAATAATTTTAAAAATATAAATTATAGTAATAGACAAAATAATTTTTGCTAAACAGTCACATAAGTTTTTCCAACTTGACAATGCAGTACATTTTGTAAAAAATATCGGTAACATTACACCTGTTCTATTATCTAGTAAAAAGGTTATGCAATACCTTATTGCTCAGTATCTTGTGACATTTTACACCTGCACATTCTTTGCATAAATTAGCTTCAAAACAGGAAAAACCTAGCGTCTATAAAATTTTTATGAAAAGTTAAAGAGGTAGGTAAAAAGATTGTACAACATCTTGATGCTCAATTAGCATTAGGAATACCTTATGAGTACCTGCATGTACAGTACATTTAAAGAGAAAGGCCTACAATTATTAAAACAATAGAAAAACCATATCTTTAATATTGTGAACAAAAAATGTTCTGAAAATATCTTGATGCTCCTAACATTAAAAAATGTAGAAAATATTTTTCTTTTCAATAACAAACTACTACAACTTAAATGACACTAAATAAATAGTTAAAAGTAGAAAAGGATGAATTTAACAAATTTATTAATCATGTAAATTCAAAACTTTTGACATAAAAAAAATGTGCTAATTAAAGCGTTCTCTTCATTTGGACTTGTATAATTTAGATTGAAATATGGAATTCAGGATTAGAAAAAAGGAAAATGTTTTGTTGAAAGTAATGAAATAAAATCGAAGTAGATATTTCAAATAACTGTTTAATTTAATTCTATTTTTTAACAAGGATGAGGAAACAAATTCAATTTATGTTAAAATGATACAAAGAGTTTTCCCACTTATTGAAATTTTATCATTCGTCATTATTTACAATTCTATCTGCCTGTGGCGACATCTTGTTTCATATATAAAAAATGAGGTGTTAACTGCAGTGAGACATTTACAATTTTTTACCAGTAATTTAAATAAATTTAAATATTTTATTGTATAATATTTATTTTTTCTTTTAGTATATATTTGAATTAATTTTTTAAAAAGTTATTGAAAGCTTGTACTTTTCAAATGATATATTTTTTTAAATGATTTCATTTGACTAACATGCTAATTATTTTCAAATTCTTCAGTTAGCACTAATATCTTATCTTTCGTGACAATGGTATCGTTGAAACTGAAGTGTAGAGAATTTGTTTTATTAGTGTAAGGAAAAATGCAAAGAATATTTCCATTCACTGTTGTCTAAAAATATTGGTAAGAACTTTTCCGTGGAAATGAAGAAAAAATATGTTTTAGAAGAAAGATATTATGTCTGCATTGCATATGTATACAAAAGACTATCCTGACTTATGCATTGACACATAAACGAAATTATTGAAGCTAGAAACTTGAACTCTTAGAAATATGTTTGTCGCACATAATAAGAATAGAGGGATATATTTAAAAATATTTTTTTAATAAAATCTTCAGGGGAAGGAGGAGGATGTGTAAAGCAGGTTTCAAAACTTTTTTGACTGCAGTTATATGTAGGAGCATTAAATGCAGTGTAGCAAATCTACTAAAAAATTGTTCAACCCATATTTCTGTGATTTTAGAAATTGCACAGCTAATTGTATTACCCAATTTTTTGTTTTGTATCTTGAATCATTTCACAATTGTGAAAAATGAGATATTCGAAATCTAAAACAAAAAAATCTGTAATTGAATTTATAGTCAACTTGTGTATTTTAGCATGTGTGATTTGGTGCAAAACTAATATAATTTTTATAACCATTTTTGTCACTCGCATAATCTAGAAACTATATTGCTTCCAGCATTGCTGTGATTATTGTAAACGTTCTTTATGAATCCGCTTATGGAAAATTAAAAAAAAATATATATTGCTAATGTTACACTAGACAGTTTTCCAAGAAAAAATTTGTTAACTCTTCTTTCCATTTCATATTTTATAAATTGTTTTGCACCTTTCATTTTTTAGTGATCAGATATTAATCTTTACACAGAATATACATTTCCTATTCTTCTCAAAAAGCATTTTTTTTTTAAGTAGAGATTTACAATTTAAATAATGATCACCGTATTTATGGATCTGAGTTTGCACAAGACTTGACTATATAGATTGCCGTATCAGTTTATAGGCATGAAACTCGCTTGTTTCAGTTAAAAT
This sequence comes from Maratus speciosus, assembly GCA_963932465.1. Lineage (NCBI taxonomy): Eukaryota > Metazoa > Arthropoda > Arachnida > Araneae > Salticidae > Maratus > Maratus speciosus. The sequence continues at coordinate 388,741,977 of OZ010799.1, read as the reverse complement.
GATTGTCATTTTAAGAGTTTTTGTGCACAAAATTCACAGGGACCATTTATAGCTATTGTCGCTTTAATGATTTATGAGTGAAACACATGTTGTTCATTATAGTGATTGTTATATTGATAATATAAGGTTGCAACTGATACAATGCCCCGTCATTTTCATCACCATATATACAATTTATGGTTGTGAAAACCACAAGACTGATTTACAATGATTGCCATATATCTTAAATTATCTCGAAGCTATCTACCTCCCCCTAACTAGATAGTATAGAGGATCATTGTCGTTAGGCTGATAAATAAAACTTATTATCTATATTGTGAAATCTTTATTTGCATACATTTTTATAGTTGTATTAGTCATTTTCATATAGATTAAAATTAAATATTGCATTTATTTATGCTCTGTTTTCTTTAAAATGGAAAATTAATGATCTCAACAAAGCCCGGTCTATCATTGCTAGAGATATCTGCCCTTCTCCAAGTAACCATCTAGATGGGCAAAGACTACTAATGAAATACTTATACAGAAAATATCAGCCATAAAGTATCTTAATTGGAAACATATTTTAATAATAAATATACAACTCGTAAATACTTTTAAAATTATATTCTTTTCAAACTTTCTCACATTATATCTCTTAATATCATGTGCTTCACCCTCTATTACAGTTGAAGGGTTGCTATGTCGACGTTTCTAGATATGACAGTGATGGACATTGAATAGAGTGCTAAATCTTAACCAACATTACGTTAGTCGGAATCTCTACAAAATGAAATGTCTCATTATTATTCCACATATTTAATTTTTGTATATAAAAAATGCAAAAAGAGATGTAAAATCTAAAGATTTAAATGTAGTTTGTTCTTAGCTTTTTTCTAAATGTTTTGAAAAATATTTAAAATAAATTATAACAATTGGAATGAAGTGCACTTAATATTTACTATTCATTTAATGATTATTTTTTATTTAGTCCTTTATTTATGTTGCAGGTGCAGTTAGTTGCCTGTGAAGTTTATTCTCAACACGTCTTAACACAAATTCTGTTTAAAGACTATGGTATCTTTTTTTACCACTTCATATAAACTGGCATAAAGAAACTGGTTCAGTGAGGATATTCTAAAATTTCTGTACTAGTGGGCAAAAGCATACTTTCCCCCCTACAGATTGCCAAATTGAATTATATTATGATTACTAGATAGTAATTTTTATAAGGCTATCAAGTGCTTGCAATTCATTTAATATTGAAAAACATTTCAATTTTTAAAATAATGGTATAATTTTAAGAATTTTCTTCCATTCATGAAAGATTATTGTTTAATGTATTAATGAAGGAATTAAACACTTTTTTAAAGACATATCATAGTTACAACTTTTTCTTTACATTGTCAGTACATTAGGAAATGTTCATCATTCAAAATGTGTTCAATACATTAAAATTGGCTATATTTCCATGTAAATTAATGTAGTTTAAACATAAATAGATAAACATAACTAAAAAAATCTATTTAACTTATTATTTTTCATTTCTGGAATATGTATGGTAAATCTACTATATGTAATATTTTTTATATTTCACAGAAAGATAATTATTTATTGAAACCTTTTTATTTATAATGTAACAAAACTTTTTCACAAATCTAATGTAACTTTGCAACTTCATTAGTTTTCTAGTAATCCATTTTTCTCAGAAATCTAGTTTTAAAATATACCGTCATACTGGTAGTACTTAAAACTTTCATTTGTAAGGTCTGAAATGACTTTTTGATAAATCCACATATTTGTATTCACATCCAGAAGACTTTCACTTGTGAGTGCGTAAAAAAGTATTTTTTATAATGTTGAATTTAGATAAGTATCGTTATATTCATACCGCACCGAAGTTATTCACCTGTGAACTATGTAACAAAGGATTTTCTCAGAAATGACAAATGAATGTCCATCTGCTATGCCATATTAAAGAGAAGCCTTTCTCTTGTGAGATGTGCAACCAAGGCTTTTCTCAAAGATCTCATTTGAATAGACACCTGTTATGTCATACTAAAGAGAAACCTTTTTCTTGTGAGGTGTGCAACAAAAGGTTTCCTCTGAAAGGTGATTTGAATCGTCATCTTCGAACGCATACTAAAATGAAACCTTTCACGTGTGAAGTGTGCAACAAAAAAATTTCTAACAAATCTTATCTCAATATCCATCGGAGAATTCATACTAAAGAGAAGCCATTTTTCTGTGATGTGTGCAACAAAGAGTTTTCTGATAAATCTGTTTTAAAAATCCACCTGCGAATTCATACTTTAGAGAAACCTTTTTCTTGTGAAGTGTGGCAATAAAGGTTTTTCCCAAAAATCTAATTTAAATATACACCTGCGAATACATACTAAAGAGAAACCTTTCTCTTGTGAGTTATGTAATAAAAAGTTTTCTGAGAAATCTAAATTGAATCTCCACCTGCGAACTCATACTAAAGAGAAACCTTTCTCGTGTGAAGTGTGTAACAAAGGATTTTCTCGTAAATCTCATTTAAATGACCACCTGCGTGTTCATACTAAAGAGAAACCTTATTCTTGTGAGGTGTGTAACCAAGGATTTTCTCTCAAATCTAGTTTAAATGTTCACATGCGTGTTCATACTGGAGAGAAGCCCTTTTCGTGTGATGTGTGCAACAAAAAATTTTCTGTTAAATCCAGTTTGAATAGCCACGTGCGATTTCATACTAAAGAGAAACCTTTCTCTTGTGAGTTATGTAATAAAATGTTTTCTGAGAAATCGTCGTTGAATCTCCACCTACGAACTCATACTCAAGAAAAACCTTTCTCTTGTGAGGTGTGCAACAAAAAATTTTCTCAAAAAACACATTTGAATACCCACATGCGAATTCATACTAAAGATAAACCTTTCTCTTGTGAAGTGTGCAAGAAAGAATTTTCTCAAAAATCTCATTTGAATATCCACCTGCGAATTCATACTAAAGAGAAACGTTTCTCTTGTGAGGTGTGTAATAAAAATTTTTCTATCAGAGGGCATTTGAAAATCCACTTGCGTATTCATGCTAAAGGGAAATCTTTCTATTGTGAAGTTAGTAACAATTGATTTTATCGCAAATCTCATTTGAATGTTCGCCTGTGATTTCCTACCAAAAATAAACCTTTCTCGTATGAGTTGTGTGACTGAGATCACACAATTCAAAAAACATTTGAATGACCACCTGCAAATTTATAACTATAAAAAAGCCCATTCTTTTGTGAGCTGTGAACAGAGTTTTCTGGAAAATCTCATTTTTAATTCCACATGCATGTTCACACTAAACAGAAGCATTTGTGAAACGTATAATAAAGGGTTATTTCCGAAATCTGTTTTGAATATCTGTTCATCATATCCATTCCAAAGTGTGAGACTTCTTTAACATATTTTATTTACAGTTCTTTTTAGCTTTTTATCTGTAATATATTTGCAGAAAAGGTTTTTGTAAGTTAACTTTGAATTTTAATGTTTATAACCATATCAAAAGAAATTTCTCATTTGTGAAATGGAAGATTTTCTTCTTTCTGATTATTATTAGGTATTTTCGGATTTTTTTAAAAAGTAAAGATTCATTTATGATATAGGGATTGGTGATTAATAAAGCATTTATGCTGTTACTTCAATTAAGTAGAATCAAATATTTTTTTATAAAACATTGTAATTTGTAAACTGCTAAATGTACTTATTTTTTTAGTTATTATTATGGGCATCTAACATATTATAAATTTGCGATAAAATGTATTGTGTATATATGCTGTATTGTTTAATCTAAATGTTAGATTAAGCTAGTTAAATATGAAACTTGTGTGCACCACTAAAGGAAGACAATGATATGTTTGTACGAGTTCCCAAGCAGAAAAGAAGCTGTCTCGGATGTATTAAATATAAGCGTATGCAGCGGACACATTGCATATCTGTACCAAGCGTCACATTTTGTGTGCATTACACATCTCACTTTGGTTTAACTTTTTGCGTGCAATGTTACTTTAGAGTACAATTAGAAATAATATGTTTAAAATCTCTCTATTCTTAAAAAAAGTGACTAACGCGGTCACCGCCGCCGCCATTTTTGAATTTTTTGTGACTGCAAGTTTTTCTTCGTTAATATTAAGCAAAATATTGCATACAAAAATATGAAAATCGCTGGTATTGTAGAGAAATGTTTGATAAACACGCTGATGCAGACAGTTTTCAAATCTAAGAATTATTTTAAGAGATATTTAATGCTAAATTTGGACAAAAGTGTACCATTAAAAAATGTTTTATAGGTGCAAAAACTATACATGAGAATTTAATCATTTTATGCGTTAGAATTTCCCAGTGTGCAGACTTCATTTATTTTTTTTTTTAATTTGACTCATTTTTAAGGTTTTATTTCTATTTTAATTTCAAATTTTCAGCATTTCGAGAGATATTTTTTACATATTTTCGAAAATGGTATTAATTTATACTGTTGCACACTATATGAACAGCGCAAACAATAATGTTTGCTTCAAATTAAAAATTTATTTACACGTGACTATTATAAACAGAAAATATAAAAAGCAGGAACTCATTGAAAATTACTTCATAAAAACTATATTTACACGTGAATTTTAAAAGAGAAAGCATATGTAACATAATAAATTCATTAGCATGCGTTATACGTCTTAAATAGGAGAAATTACGTCAGATTTACGTAACATTACACTTATTACGTAAAATGAAAAAAAACAGTATACATTGCAAAACAGTTTAAATTTAAAAATTGCGTGAGACATCTTTTTGATATTATATGGCAGGGAGTTGACATATTAAGCCAAGGTCTCAGGTTTGATTCTCATCTTTGATATTTTTCATATTATTTGGAAGACTTTGTTCAATTTTCATTCTTACATATCTATTTATTAATGACGGAGAATAAAAGAATGTATCAAAAACATTTTACATATTAACTTATTTTATGTTATATTGTGACTATTCTGGCTAACTTATTGTGAAAAATTGGGATTCTTAATATGTTTTGTGTTTGTTTTAATAAATGTAAGCGAAACATGATGTCAGGTATCTGGTTTAAATTACATTTAAAAAATATTTTTATCATATTTTTACATTTTATAAATTTCATGTAAGATATAAAACAATATTCTAGCAAAATTTTTGGTAATCATTTTATTAGTAATGTAAAATTATAATTCATTAAGGAATTACAGCAGTCTCATAAAAACAAAAGTCTCATAAAAAGTCTCAAAAAAAATGCTGCATACTTTTCTTGTTGATTTACGTAGCCCCATCTTAATCCAGAGTTTCTTTCCAGATTTAAACAAGGGAAGGGTGCTGCTGGTGCGAGAAGTGAATATTTTAGATTACCAAAGACACTTTCTAGATACCTCAGGGCTTATTTTTGATTCTTATAAGAGCGCTTCTTAGATTCTAAAGATACATTTTAAATTTTCAACAGTAGTTTTCTTATGTTTATATGTTTGATATCTAAAAATCAGGGTAGTGTTTTAAGACGCAACAATTTCAATTGCAAGCAAATTGAATACAAAAGTTTTTTGTCTGAGAGTTTCAGAAGGGTGCTATTTTTATACGAAGTACAAGAAGAGCGCTATTTTTAAAACCATAGGGCAGCAAGGTTCACCACACTTCTGAAGCAGACTTTGACAAGCACATTTTTATCTATGAGAAAGTTAAAATTATGAAGACTTACCTGATTTTCCAAAATGTCAATTTTAGTATCACAATGTTGACTTCCAATGATAAAGTGCATGCAAAATTTTTCTTCCTAAAGTATTTTCTTAAAAAGACCATAAAATTTAAAGTGTTTATTTCAGTAAAGGTTTCAAATTTTGACTTTTTTTAAAGTACTTAAAATTAAAAGTATATACAGTTTTATAAAACCAGTTTTCTGATTGTCAAAAGCAAATTTTTGAAAATGAATTGGGTAATGAATTCTTGTAAAGTGATATTCTCCATATGTTAACCTGGATTTTTGCTTTCTGTAATGGAAGATCCTGCTTCACCAACATCTCCTTAAGAATAAGTTACTTGTGGTCAAACAAGAGATTCAAAATGTTATGATGTCACTTTTACACATTACTTTATTTAATTGTCTGTATTGTAATTATGTATAGCGGGCTGTACTTATATAACGTTATCAACTTTTTGGCAATTTTGGACGCCCTCCCTTCCTTGCGATATCATATGTTATCATTTCTCGACCCCCCTCACCCTAATGATATCGTTATCAATATTTTAAAATTATTTTTATTTTGATCTTTTTTTTTTTTGTTCTTTCTCGTTTTATACGTTTGCAGTAATATACAAATATAGTTTTACATTTATTATTCGCACACTTTTCTGATTTAAATGAAGAGAAGAATTTAATAAAATATCGCTGGTAAATATGAAATAACTTTATATCAAATATTACTTTAAAGAAATACTGTTTAAAAGTATTTAATAACTTTATATGAAATATTACTTTAAAGAAATACTTATTGTTTAAAAGCATTTAATAGCTTTTTGTTACATAAGGCATTTAACAGTAATAATGTCTTCTTGCACTCTCCCCTTTCATGGAAATAAACTTAAATTCTTATAAACAAAACAGGTGGGCAACATTCTTCCCATTTTTTACTAGTAAAAATAACAAGCATAATTTCGAACCTGGTTTCTCTAACAAAGAAATTTTTTGTACATATGGCAGAAAAATGTTAATGGCGAATATCGGGATATTTCACATTCTAGAATGAAATGTTTTATAATCATTTAATGGTTTTAATAACATTTTTGTACTTTCATAAAAATAGATAACAGACTAAAAGGAAAAAGATAACAGGTGTAAAGAAAAAGTTACCAAAAATGTAAGTTTTTGTTGGGTAAAAAATTATAATGATATCAAAAACAAACTCCTTCCCCTTACCATATCCTACGATATCAAGTGCCAGACTCCCTCCGCCCCTTAAAGTGATAACGTTATATACGTGCAGCCCCTAACTTGATACAGTAGAACTCCAATTATCCGAATCAATTGGGACCGGACACCATTCGTATAATCAAAAATTCGGATAATTGGATTTTTTTCCGAAAAGAAAGGTCTATTTTAATAAATTACTGTATGTATGTTGAAGATAGGAGACAAAAAACTATTTTTAAAGAAAAAGAACTTTTAATTAATTAAATGATTATTAGCAAATTTACGCATAATTTGCATTTTCTAAATCTTTGTTTGTTGCTGCCTTCATTGATTTTCTTGAAGGAGTTCCATCTTTTCATTTTCAAGCACTAACACGAAGTTTAAAAGTGTAGGTTTGCTCCTTTTAATGTCTAAAATCGTTGATTGCCCAATACCGTCCATCTCACCCAACTTTTTACACGTAACTTCTTTATCTGATTGCTCTGTAATCGTTAGTTTATCCGCTAACGATAACACAACATGTTTTCTTTTAGAAGCCATGGTGAACAATGAAACAGACTCACAAACAAAACAACGCACCGACGCGAAAGATTACCGTCACAGTATCAGATCAAGAAATCAACTAGCATGTTACGTCACACTGACTGACTAATAAAAACGAACAGTGGCAGGTGGGCCGGACCGGCGACGGACGACCAATTTGTGCGATTTAATTTGTGCAATTTCCCTTTTAAATTTGTCCGATTTCAATTTTTGATTTTTTTTTCAACGTTGCTTTCGCTAGAGAGTCTTTCACTCGGGACGTGGCTGGAGACCTAAGAATCTTGCTCCCGCAAAAGAGTCCGAGTAGAGTAGAAGAATAAAGGGCTGCGGACGAAGATGGGCCGCTCGCCGCGGCGGTTGACACCTCCGCCCACCCCCAACCACCACCGAGACTAATAATAAGCTAGAAGCAGCAGGAGTTGTTCGGTAGCTTCATCGCCCCTTCCCGGTTTTCGATGTCTTTAATTTGTGCAATTTCCCTTTTAAATTTGTCCGGTTTCAATTTTCGATTTTTTTTCCAATCTGCCTTTCGCTAGAGAGTCTTTTATTCGGGACGTGGCTGGGGACCTAAGAATCTTGCTTCCGCAAAAGAGCCGGAGTAGAGTAGAAGAATAAAGGGCTGCGGACGAAGATGGGCGCTCGCCGCGGCGGTTGACACCCCCAACCACCACCGAGACTAATAATAAGCTAGAAGCAGCAGGAGTTGTTCGGTAGCTTCATCGCCCCGAGCCCTCCCTTACTGGTTTTCGGTGTCTTTAATTTGTGCAATTTCCCTTTTAAATTTGTCCGGTTTCAATTTTTGATTTTTTTTCAACGTTGCTTTCGCTAGAGAGTCTTTCACTCGGGACATGGCTGGAGACCTAAGAATCTTGCTTCCGCAAAAGAGTCGGAGTAGAGTAGAAGAATAAAGGGCTGCGGACGAAGATGGGCGCTCGCCGCGGCGGTTGACACCCCCAACCACCACCGAGACTAATAATAAGCTAGAAGCAGCAGGAGTTGTTCGGTAGCTTCATCGCCCCGAGCCCTCCCTTACCGGTTTTCGGTGTCTTTAATTTGTGCAATTTCCCTTTTAAATTTGTCCGGTTTCAATTTTTGATTTTTTTTCAACGTTGAATTCGCTAGAGAGTCTTTTATGCGGGACGTGGCTGGGGACCTAAGAATCTTGCTTCCGCAAAAGAGTCGGAGTAGAGTAGAAGAATAAAGGGCTTCGGACGAAGATGGGCCGCTCGCCGCGGCGGTTGACACCCCCAACCACCACCGAGACTAATAATAAGCTAGAAGCAGCAGGAGTTTTTCGGTAGCTTCATCGCCCCGAGCCCTCCCTTCCCGGTTTTCGGTGTCTTTAATTTGTGCAATTTCCCTTTTAAATTTGTCCGGTTTCAATTTTTGATTTTTTTTTCAACGTTGCTTTCGCTAGAGAGTCTTTTATTCGGGACGTGGCTGGGGACCTAAGAATCTTGCTTCCGCAAAAGAGTCGGAGTAGAGTAGAAGAATAAAGGGCTGCGGACGAAGATGGGCGCTCGCCGCGGCGGTTGACACCCCCAACCACCACCGAGACTAATAATAAGCTAGAAGCAGCAGGAGTTGTTCGGTAGCTTCATCGCCCCGAGCCCTCCCTTACTGGTTTTCGGTGTCTTTAATTTGTGCAATTTCCCTTTTAAATTTGTCCGGTTTCAATTTTTGATTTTTTTTCAACGTTGCTTTCGCTAGAGAGTCTTTCACTCGGGACATGGCTGGAGACCTAAGAATCTTGCTTCCGCAAAAGAGTCGGAGTAGAGTAGAAGAATAAAGGGCTGCGGACGAAGATGGGCGCTCGCCGCGGCGGTTGACACCCCCAACCACCACCGAGACTAATAATAAGCTAGAAGCAGCAGGAGTTGTTCGGTAGCTTCATCGCCCCGAGCCCTCCCTTACCGGTTTTCGGTGTCTTTAATTTGTGCAATTTCCCTTTTAAATTTGTCCGGTTTCAATTTTTGATTTTTTTTCAACGTTGCATTCGCTAGAGAGTCTTTTATGCGGGACGTGGCTGGGGACCTAAGAATCTTGCTTCCGCAAAAGAGTCGGAGTAGAGTAGAAGAATAAAGGGCTTCGGACGAAGATGGGCCGCTCGCCGCGGCGGTTGACACCCCCAACCACCACCGAGACTAATAATAAGCTAGAAGCAGCAGGAGTTTTTCGGTAGCTTCATCGCCCCGAGCCCTCCCTTCCCGGTTTTCGGTGTCTTTAATTTGTGCAATTTCCCTTTTAAATTTGTCCGGTTTCAATTTTTGATTTTTTTTTCAACGTTGCTTTCGCTAGAGAGTCTTTTATTCGGGACGTGGCTGGGGACCTAAGAATCTTGCTTCCGCAAAAGAGTCGGAGTAGAGTAGAAGAATAAAGGGCTGCGGACGAAGATGGGCGCTCGCCGCGGCGGTTGACACCCCCAACCACCACCGAGACTAATAATAAGCTAGAAGCAGCAGGAGTTGTTCGGTAGCTTCATCGCCCCGAGCCCTCCCTTACTGGTTTTCGGTGTCTTTAATTTGTGCAATTTCCCTTTTAAATTTGTCCGGTTTCAATTTTTGATTTTTTTTCAACGTTGCTTTCGCTAGAGAGTCTTTCACTCGGGACATGGCTGGAGACCTAAGAATCTTGCTTCCGCAAAAGAGTCGGAGTAGAGTAGAAGAATAAAGGGCTGCGGACGAAGATGGGCGCTCGCCGCGGCGGTTGACACCCCCAACCACCACCGAGACTAATAATAAGCTAGAAGCAGCAGGAGTTGTTCGGTAGCTTCATCGCCCCGAGCCCTCCCTTACCGGTTTTCGGTGTCTTTAATTTGTGCAATTTCCCTTTTAAATTTGTCCGGTTTCAATTTTTGATTTTTTTTCAACGTTGCATTCGCTAGAGAGTCTTTTATTCGGGACGTGGCTGGGGACCTAAGAATCTTGCTTCCGCAAAAGAGTCGGAGTAGAGTAGAAGAATAAAGGGCTTCGGACGAAGATGGGCCGCTCGCCGCGGCGGTTGACACCCCCAACCACCACCGAGACTAATAATAAGCTAGAAGCAGCAGGAGTTTTTCGGTAGCTTCATCGCCCCGAGCCCTCCCTTCCCGGTTTTCGGTGTCTTTAATTTGTGCAATTTCCCTTTTAAATTTGTCCGGTTTCAATTTTTGATTTTTTTTCAACGTTGCATTCGCTAGAGAGTCTTTTATTCGGGACGTGGCTGGGGACCTAAGAATCTTGCTTCCGCAAAAGAGTCGGAGTAGAGTAGAAGAATAAAGGGCTGCGGACGAAGATGGGCGCTCGCCGCGGCGGTTGACACCCCCAACCACCACCGAGACTAATAATAAGCTAGAAGCAGCAGGAGTTGTTCGGTAGCTTCATCGCCCCGAGCCCTCCCTTACCGGTTTTCGGTGTCTTTAATTTGTGCAATTTCCCTTTTAAATTTGTCCGGTTTCAATTTTTGATTTTTTTTCAACGTTGCTTTCGCTAGAGAGTCTTTCACTCGGGACATGGCTGGAGACCTAAGAATCTTGCTTCCGCAAAAGAGTCGGAGTAGAGTAGAAGAATAAAGGGCTGCGGACGAAGATGGGCGCTCGCCGCGGCGGTTGACACCCCCAACCACCACCGAGACTAATAATAAGCTAGAAGCAGCAGGAGTTGTTCGGTAGCTTCATCGCCCCGAGACCTCCCTTACCGGTTTTCGGTGTCTTTAATTTGTGCAATTTCCCTTTTAAATTTGTCCGGTTTCAATTTTTGATTTTTTTTTCAACGTTGCTTTCGCTAGAGAGTCTTTCACTCGGGACATGGCTGGAGACCTAAGAATCTTGCTTCCGCAAAGGAGTCGGAGTAGAGTAGAAGAATAAATGGCTGCGGACGAAGATGGGCCGCTCGCCGCGGCGGTCACCAATAATCCTTAGAGGAGGAATTGAATAGAGAGCCAATCCCATTGTTCTCATCCGTCGAACCCTGATGCACTCATGTCGGAGATTTCATCGCCAAAAGGGTGTCATGTTTTGGCGGTGATCCCTTTCTTGGCAATTTTCCGTTTTCATTCTCGTGATAAAAGAAACGCTCCAAAACAAAGGCAGACGAAATAGGTCTTGGTGGGATGCGGGAAAAACCGGTTTGGCGCGCATTCTCCCCACCATCACGTGATGGTGGGGAGCATGATATGTGCCTCAAAAAAGGTTGCCATTTCTGCATCCAGTTATATTAGAAGTCTATGCAATAATCAAACTTCACTTTAAGACGGTGACTCTTCATTTCATTCCAATAATGTTCTCACTGCGCCTACACCAGCTTCGCGGAGGGAAGAACAATAGCGCGCGTAGACAGAATCGTTATTTTGCGAATCGCAGTCCGTTTCTGTCTTTTTTTTTCTGAAATTCTGAAAGCGATTCGGATAGTCGGAGTTTGGATAATTGGAGTTCTACTGTACATGCTTTTTTATCAAAATCAAAATCGGTATTAAGTGTGATTTTCCCAGTTTTCCATTGATTATTTTGAATATTTCAGAAAATCTTTATCAGTTATCGTAATCCTTTTGTATTGGCATGCTATTTATAATTCTGCATTTAGTAATGTGACATTTACTAGTCTCTGTAATTGCTGTTACCATTCCATTCATTTTTCAATTAGAATTAAAAAATGTTTACATTGTTCTTTAGTCTTTTATTTCAAACGTGTTTCTAATTTAAAAGTATATCGCTAAAACAAAAATTTATGATTAAAGAAAAAATTATTGGAAAGTTGATTTTTCATGTAGTGACAATAATATTTAACATTTTTCAAGAGTATTTAAATATTTACACAAAATAACTACTGGTGTTATATTTCAATAAACTTTAATTGTAAATTTTTTTTAACTGAAAAGTAATTTTCTCTAAAATTAAAAAAAGAATCAAACCTAAAGTTAAGGCACAAATAAGAGATTTATTCAAATACGTATATAAGTAGAAATAGTTAAAAAATCCACTCATATCTTTTAAGCATTCAATGTTTATCTTAGAAGTAATGCCTAGTTTCAGGATTATAATTATTATTGTTCTAAAAAGTTATTTTAGCTCCCGTTATGGAAAATCCACTGCTTCGTTTAAAGTTTGTTAAAAAGTGCGAAATAGTAAATTCATTGAAAAAATATATAATTTTTGCTTTTTTTTAAATATGTGTGACTTGAGGAAAGAAAAAAAAAGAACATTATTTTAACGATGTGTTTTGTATTTGAGCTATTCCATCTCAATTCAGGCAGGCAGTACTGATATGCGTCAATTCACGATCATAGATTTTTTTTCAAAAAAATACAGTAGTTAGAACTAAGTAATACACAAAATTTCCCAAAAGGATTTTTCCCTAAAAAAATTTTTTCTGCGGTTACAGCACTTGAAAATTTACAATAAAATTGACAATTTTAAGAAAAACAGAAAAATGCTTCATTTTGAAATGAACACAATACCAAAAATATTCAACATATTCTGCCAATTTATTTTTTTATAAATAGTTATTAAACTGAATTTCACTTTAGCATAGTTTTAAAAAATATAGTGACATTTTTAATTAATTAAAAAAAATAGTTTTTAAGTACAAAAAATGTAATTATTACTGATTTTAAGATTTTTTTTTTCAGAATGAAAAAGAATATTTTAAAGCTAAATACTGATAGCAATTAAAAGACCTTTAATGGGAGTTTTACAGTAAATTTTATTTTAAGCCTAAGATGCATGCAACTTTTGCAATTCAATTTTAAATTAAGCAAAATTTTGTAAAATCGCTATTTTTGAAATGCAATTTCTCAAAAACACCATTTTTTTAAAAAATCTGATAATATGCTCAATTGATACCTTATTAGTTTCTAATAAATACCTTACACGCAAATCGTGTGTTTTTGCTTAGAAAATTTTATATGACTTTTTGAAAATAACATGTTGTGTGTATTTTCCAAAAGACCAAAAAGTCAAGCTCGTTCTTATTTCACCGAACTTATAATGTAATTAACATTTCAAACTAAAAAATACAATACTGGTACATAATTATTGTTGTTAAATTATAGCTAACCATTTGCTTAAATTCAAAATTGTGTAAAATATAGCCACTAGCAGAATTGGGATTGATTGTATGTTATTTCATTCGATTTTCATAAATGTATTAAAAATTCACCTACATTGTGTTAAATATTTTGTTAAATAGTATTGATATAATATATTAATATGCAGATATATACCTTACAGAAGAATTAGGTACTGAAAATTTC